>CAXITT010000950.1:0-50898 GCA_964033795.1 Lymnaea stagnalis
GAGGCTTCCATATTTGAGTCAATATTTTTAAAGACAACAAAAAAGAAGAATGTAAAAGTTGCTCATTTTCGTGCGTCACATTAACACACTGCACACAAGATAAATAACTCTGTGTGATACAGTTTGAAAAGTATTGTCCTACACAAAAGAAGGCAATCTGTTTTTAGTAAAGATATAATATGAAAGGTTGCGTAACTCAAAAAATACTTAAGAAATGCATGTATGCACTTGAAATTATCAATAGACCTACATTGCAGACTTCAAGAAGTGCTGACTGGTGCGAAGTGTTCCACCTCTAACCATCCATAACCTCGTCTTACAACTAGTTGTTTGAAGTTGTTTTATAAAATGTAATACATCTACATGTTATAAACATAAACATCATTACATAGACACTTCTTTTTTTATTAGAAATCGTGATGAGTTTTCACAATAGCAGGTAAAAAAATTATCGTAAAGAGCCTATCATTAATACTCCGATAACTTTTGGTCATATTTTCTTGTTCATATAAAAAACATTGGAGAACACAAGTTTGTGAAAAATATTTCAAATTGATCTCTTTTTATTGTATAAATTAATTAATTTTTTAGAGGATATTATTTTCCCTTCCAACATTAAAATACACGCCTTAGTGATTGGTTTAAATTAATCTTTGTTTTACAATAAGGGTCAGACTCAGCAAATGTATACATAATTTGTGTAAGTGTCATACATGTATTTGAATTAATGCATGGTTAGTGTTAAGCCATTGATAATAACGAGTCATATATTTTGTATGTTGATGTCAATCCGTTTTCTGATTGCTGATTGAACTAAAAGATGAAAGACAATAAACGTGTCATAATAATTAATACTATGTTCTGGGAGATAGTCTCTATAAAATCAAGTGTTCAAAGTGGAATTTTGATTTTTTTATTACTTCAAATTGTGGAAAAAACAGTTTAGGAAACCTTGAGAGAAATTGTTTAAAGCTTAGTTTTATAAGCATTTACACTTCCAATGATATTGTAAACCTTAACTAGCAACGCTCCAAGGAATGAACTATTCAAGAACGGTAACTGTATAAACATTCCTAGCATTAACTTATCAATTTGTCTCTCTTTAAATGTCTCGTTTAGTTCAGGGTAAAAGACTTACGGTGTCTATAAAAGAACATCACGTTTTTATTTTTAGTAAAGAGTTATACAAAATAAGGTAATGCTCTATTATATTTCGCAACGCTATCATTTCCATATATAGTTTGCAATTTTTCATTGATTTACTATTTTTTATTGAAAGAAAAATAACTATTCTAAGACCTAATATAAATACTGAAGGTCTGTTTTTTTAGGACTAAGTAATTCGTTATAATTTTTTTTGTTACTATACAGAATAATGACATTTTTAAGTGACTTTTCCTGATTTTGAACTGCTTTTTTATTTTAATTTGCATTTTGCCACTAGGTTGTATTTATGGTATTCAGTAAGGTAAAAATCAAGTAACTATGTCTTTTCATTCCCCCGCAAGGAAAAACCAAAATAAAAACTAACATGTATGTCCTGTGAAAGTTTTTGCCACTTTCTCCCTAAAGTTCCCCTCCAAATTTTAAGTTGTCAAATTGTCTTGTAAGTGCTAACACGAGAATGACCGTACTTTATTATATGATGTGGACATTTAAATATTGTTTCAATATCGTTTTGTCTCCAGTTTTATGAACGTTGGTTCTTATTGATTTATGCGGTCAAAACGCAATGTGATTAAAGCAGAAAAATATATAATTACACTCTAACAGTGTAATACATATGAATTATTTAATGATCACCAATACAACTGCTAACCAATAATTGCATATTTGAATAATTACATATAAACAAAAAATTACACACTGTAAGCTATTTTAAGAATTTATTTATCTCGTGTTGAAAAAACAAGTCCATAATTTGAACATTCCTATTGTTGCATTAAGACATTTAAAATTATTACATCGTGGGTTTTTTTTATCCTTTATTAGTGTACTGAATATAAATAAAATATTTGTGGTTTTTTCTTGTTTTTTAAAATTATTTCCTTTTGTTTTTGTTTAAGACTGTTGTCTTAATTTTACTCCACTTATAATTTAATACATTTTAAGTGTTATAACTTGTGTTTTTTAAAGAAATATTTACACGATTTGTTTTTAAATATAATGTTGACCAACATTTTTGAAGTCTGTTTTTGTTGTTGTTGTTTTCTTTGTGTTGCTTTGTTTTGGAGAGCAACCCATTTCATTAAAACAGAGGCGTTGCTAAGGGGTTAGCGGGAGGGCAGATTTAACTGGGCGCCACACTAGGTGGGGCGAAAAATATGTATTGACATTTTTTATGGATGAAACAAATGTTTTTGAGACTTGTAAAATAGAGAATCTCTTTAAAATACATTTGGTACACGGGCGCAAAACACTCTAGCTACCAGAACAAATCAGGTCAAACCGACAACTCTGGTAAGACTTATCATAAGCTGAAGTAAATGTTGATCTTAACATTATTGATTGTATTATTAAGTCATATTTCTTTAAAAGTTGTTTTGTTATTACTCTTAATTTAGTTCCCTTATTTATTATTAAGCTTAAAAGGAATTATTTTTTCAAGCACACTAACAATAAAACAAAATAAATCAATGACAGAAATACAGTATTCGTGATACACTTACCAAGACAAATGTTGTAAAGGAACAAACATAAAATAATTGAATTGCGACTAGAACGTGTCATCTTTAAACAGATTCAATATTCAAGTGATTGCGTCATTCAGAATTTTTAGATTAAAAGAAGAACAAAATTTGTAGATCTTTAACAAAATTAGAGAACCTCTCTATTTATTCTAAAATTAGTTTGTTCCCACGGCTCCTTTGTTTTTACGGTTGAGTTAGCTGGCCCTACGCCAATCCTCCTCCTAGCTGTCCCTACGCCAACCCTCCTTCTAGCTGGCCCTACGCCAACCCTCTTACTAGCTTGCCCTACGCCAACCCTCCTACTAGCTGGTCCTATGCCAACCCTCCTCCTAGCTTGCCCTACGCAAAACCTCCTACTAGCTTGCCCTACGCCAACCCTCCTCCTAGCTGTCCCTACGCCAACCCTCCTACTAGCTTGCCCTACGCCAACCCTCCTCCTTTTGCACTCGGACTTGGGACCGGCATTGGCGGAGTTTTTCCTTGTATACATTATTAGTCTACTTCATATATGAAAATCGTTATTGAATATTTTTAGCCAATTTCAGAGAGTAACATTAATAAAACTTTTAACAAAAATTCATCAACATTGAAACACAATAAAATTCATCAACATGATGAGAGCTCCCTGTTTATTTCTTTCGAATTATCATTTCAACAAATGAACACATCTTTGCATAAATCCACTACCAACATATATTGAACTGCTCTCACACACAATGTTTAGATTTTGTGCCACCAGCCTGAATTGAAACGTTCACGGTTTGCCCTAGGCTGGGGTACCACGCTATATAAAACCACGTATAATCAAAATAATAATAAAAATATCTGAATTCTTATCATTGTACCTGTCCAATATAGTAAGCCCCTGACCCTTATTTTAGCTGGAACTATTAGCGACACATTTTAGAGTACAAACCAATACGTAGAGTGTACAGCTGGGTCTCGTCCTGAATTCTAAGGTAACTGTAGATGGCGTGTTAATCAGCCAAGTCAAATTCCATGTCCATTTTTAGCATGTGAACTTCATGAGCAAAACACACAAAAAAAAAAAAAAAAAAAAAAAAAAAAAAAAAAAAAAATGCTGACACAGGTGAAACCCTCCTTAATGGTAAAAGTACCTTTAGGGAGGCCAATGCTATCAGTTTGGAGTGTAAAGGGACAAGTTCTGCAGCGGCCTCTTAAGCATGGTTTAGTACCAACGTAAGACGGTTCAGATCGAAGGCGACTATGAACCAGAAGGTCACCTAGATTTCTGTCCCGTCTAAAGACAATCAGTGGAGGGGATGAGAAAACCCTGTTGGTATCAGGGTCAGCAAGAAGTATGCTACGATTTTTTAGGAATATTTTTTTGGCAGTTAAATTGTGAGGGTAAAAACCCTCCTTAAAGGTACTTTTACCATTAAGGAGGGTTTCACCTGTGTCAGCAGAAATGTAATATATGCGATTGTTTGCCGTAGATGCCAATCAAGTTACATAGGGGAAACTGGGAGAAGATTGGCTGATAGGTTTACTGAACATCTAAGGGATATTGAGCAATGTAAACCTTCCCCGGTCTCTTCTCATTTCAACCAAAAAGAACATAAAGGTGCTTTGGATGTAACCATTACGGCATTGATTTCATGCAGTAACACACCAGATAGGGTTAAAATGGAAAATAAATTTATTCAGCTGTTTGGCACCATATCTCCATATGGTATTAATCAAATAATATCCTACTGATGTTTCTCCGTCTCCCTATATTTCATCTATTTTCTTATTGCTGTTTGTTGATGTATCCCTTGATATTCTGGCCCATTATTATTGTGGACTTTATTTTTCACGGTGTCAATATTTATTTTCTCTCGCTTCCTGTTTTCCCACTTCCGGAGAGACGAATGAATACTGCTTGAGTTTTCTACTGTGTTCTTTTCTTTGTTGTATTTTCATTTCTTCTATTGTTGGCTGATGAAGGCTTTATGCCGAAACGTCCTTGTTTTTTGTCCTGTTACCTTATTTCAAGCTTCCACATACCTCGTTTCACTATTTCATTCTTTTATTTTAGTTAATCGACACCCTTCTGTTTTTAATTAAAACAAAGGTGTCATGGAAATTATTTTGTTACTGAAGATTCAGTTATTTTATTTAAATGTGACTTCCATAACTAATGATCTGATTTCAATTTAATAAATTATAATGGGAAAGCAGTCATTCAAGTAAACAGTTGAATTTTCATTAACAGTAATAAACTTCTAGAAGTAACGGAAGAGCCATTAAAACCCAAGAAAATAACAAATATATTTATTACAAAGTAATAGTAAATCAGTTACTGTTTTCAAACAATTTATGAAAATAATAACATCACATAAAAAATGAAAAAAATCACATGAAAAGTAATAATAAATCAGAGACTATTCACAATTTATAAAAATGACAACATCACAGCTATTAAAAGATAATTTTCTCTGGTATACAATCTTGACTGTAAGTCCTTCAACAAAGAAATACTCGAAAGATTTAAAGAGAGACAATTTGATTATTTACAGCTAGGATTTTTTTAAAGTTACCGTCCTTGAACAGTTCAAATCTTGAGCATTACTTACGTCATTGTATATTGTACGCCGATGTATGAAGTACGTTCATGAATTGTGTTTGTCTAAGTATATGGTACGTCTAACTTTTCTGTATTCACCGCCTATTTTTTTTTCAATTCTTGTTGGTTAAAAGATAATTTCGATAAAAAATTTAAATAATACACATTTACTTTGAATATTGTAGGCCCTTCCTAATTATAAATAAAGCTAAACATATATTGTTATATTGACAGACATTGTTAGTGTCCAATTAATCTTTTTTAAAGCCTTATCGCAGTCCAACAATGTTACAACCTGGAAATAAACGAAAAGTTTAAAGAGAGACAAATTGATAAGTTATTTCTAGGATTATTTTTACAGTTACCGTTCTTGAATAGTTAATTCCTTGGAGAGTTGCTAGTTGAGGTTTCCATTGTTATTCTACGTTACTTCTATATACTAATGCATCTAAAACTAAGTTTAAACAAACTCTCTAAACAGTTTTTTTCTACAGTTACTAGCTATTAATTTTTTTAAACTTTCTATCACAGTTCTACTTCAAACACTAGAATGTATTTTATGTATCTCACTGATTAATTTTTAATAATTATTTCATGTTCATTATAATCATCAATTTTTAGTACATTCAGCATTCAGACAATGAATTTGCATCAACATACAAACTAAACGACAAGATAATATCAATGTCTTAACACTAAACAAAAAATAATACAAATACATGTTTGACAAATACAACCATTATGTCAACATCTTGTGACATACACTGAGAGTAAAAAATGTGAGTCCTGGAACCAACCATTAAGGCGTGTACTTTAATGTTGGATAGGAAAATAATATCCTCTAATAAAATAATACATTTTTGTAATAAAAATTAATAACTTAAAATTATTTTTACCCAAGTGTATTCTATTATTTTCAAATTAACAAGAATATATGACCCACATTTATCAGGATAACAATGGTATGCCCATTGCGATCATTTAATAAAAATATATGAGCATAAGTTATCGGAATAATAATGGTAGGTTATTTGCGCTAATATCTACCTGCTGTGGTGACAATCATCACAATTGGTTATTTCCAACAACAAAAAAGTGCCTCTATGTAATGATGTTTACGTTTGTAACATCAATAAGTTTAGAGAAATATTTTACCATTATATCTTATAAGCCAACGCTACCCTATGTCACGCCCCAGGACTTTAATTTTTTCCATCTAAACATTATCCTAGAATACAAAATCTAAATGATCGCTATTTAAATTGTTCTTGTCACAGAGTTCATTGCAAGGAGATCAGTCTCGATTTATTTCTACGCAAGGGAAAAACTCTAGAAGTGTTTTGTTTTTTAATTATTAAATGTTTAGCCTACCCTGCCACTTTTCTTGCCTTAAACTACAATTTCTTTTCTCTAAATATTGTGAAATCATCAATTTACAACAAAAACTATGTATACCATTTTAAAGATATATTACATTAGCGGAATGTCATATATTGATATATTCATTAAACATTTAATCAAACGTTTGCCTGGTATTTCAAATGTATTATCGGAATGACAACAGTGACATCAGTGACAGCGTCTATTTGTCTCTCAACATTTAAGTTGGACAATTTGTCTTTTGATTAGTGAATACAATGATATTTCAGATTCCGTTAGTCTCGCTTGTTGTATTATTTTATACAGCATGTCTTTTCTTCATCACGATTGCATTTTATTTTATTTGAATCATTAACTAAAAAATTACTTTCATCAACATTTTCATGATAACGTATTTTCGTCTAAGTTTGAAAACTTTGAGTCAATATTATTTTAAGTTTAGAAAAAAGTGGGTGAATGTTGGAATTGCTAATTATCGCATGACACATTAACACACTCCAAGCGAAATATATTACTCTGTGCGACACATTTTTTGAAATTATTGTCCTAGACAAAAGGAGCCAATCTTATTAGTCTGGATAAAATACGAACTTAAAACACAATTAAGGAATCCATGTATACACTTCAAATTATCCATAGACCGAAATTGCTGACTTCAGGAAGTGCTCCCCGTGCGAAGAGTTCTACCTCCGACCATCCCTTTCTTGATTGATTGATTGATTGATTGAAAGATTGGATATTTATATAGCGTTCATAACGATGCTACTTTAATATGCTCACTACGCTCTGGTTTTCTTAAATCTATTTAAACAAAAACATTTTTAGATGTTTCTTAAAAGACTTTTTATCATTTTCACTTCCCCTCAAAGACAACTCTTGTTCCTTGACCTAGAATTGGTGGTTAAAAACAAAACCAAAATAAACCATATGTAATATAATGAAAAAAAAATTGGTCTAAAAAGAATTGTAAGATATTACAAGACATAAGAACACACATTTATTGAATGCATAAGTTTAATACAGGTTATTTTTAAATATTTTGTGCGAAAGTAATTTTTTTTTTCATCAATACCAACATGGAATTAAAAACCTAAGGAACTTAAAGCAATTTAGGAAACTCTTTAAAAAGATTTGAAGCAATGCAAGGGAGTCTAAAACGTTTCAAACCGATGGCTTGACATAGTGTTCCTTCTTTCCCCTGAATTATCCAATGGCAAAACAAATGGCATTCATCTCCAAAAGGTAAGAGATAACTGAAATTTACAGTAATAATAGAAGAGAGCAATATGGCAACTGTAAAATTAAATTAGCTTTTTAATTTTTAACTTTTCTTCGACACGATGTTTATCCAAAAGTTGTGATCACAAAGAAAATTGAATGTGAATATCTCTGAGACCAAGTTAATAAATATAACTAGAACACACGTATTTAGCCGAAAGTACAAATACTGCTACGAAACATTTAATACTAGGTTAGACTTTTTGAATAGAAGAAATGATTTGTCTTAAAAGTAAAGCACTATTACATAGTATTCAATTGTATATAAAAAAAAAAACAATAATATATAATATAAAATGATATATATATATATATATATATATATATATATATATATATATATATATATATATATATACATATGTGTGTATATATAATTTATATATATATATATATATATATATGTACTTAATTATAATTAGGATAATCTCATATTTGAACTGCATTTACACAAATGAAGTGATCTTGATTTTTAATGTTGCACATATACTGACTATTTGTCAAACCTTAAATTCAGACTTCGTTATTTTGACATGTAACACATGCAGCAATCAGGTCAACCGCTTTTCTGTATCTAGTAACAGATTTGATTGGAACTCAGATCAGACGTTAATCTCTATATAGTATTTTTTGTTGACATTACACAGGAGCTGAATGTACTCAGTTAGAAGTTAATAGACTTTTCAGTGTTGCCTATGATAATGTCAGGACAGTCGGCACACAACTTGTGTTAAAGTTCTTAGAGAAACCTCTGACATTTTCTAAAATTAAAATTACTCGTGGATTCGGAAACATCATTCAGTGATGAGTATATTGATGCATTGAAAAGCTACATGAAGAAGAAGATCACATTCTTTTTGACCTCAAAACACAAAGAGCCACTTTTCAACCTTCTGTTGATCCTTATTCCTTTATACTTGAAGTTACACCCCCTCCCAACCCCACTTGCACTTTAAGGGGAGCTGATTGATCTTCAGTGTCATTCAGGGAGTGAATGGAGAAAATGAAAAGCAAGGACATTTTATGAGAGCATTGTCCTCCACCTCACTGAGGTTTTCAAGTTTCGTGTGTCTTTTTGGGAGTACTTATTGGTGTGAAAAGCTCTTTTCCCTTTATGAAATTTAACATGTCAAAATTCAGGGGCAAACTTATTGATGAGCATCTTCAAGCAATACTGATGGTCTCAGTCACTTCCACTCTCAAGCCAAATGTTGCTCAGCTGTGTAAGAAGAAGCGCTGGCAATTTTCTAGCAACAAGGAGTTTGAGGAAGAAAGTGGAGCCTTGTTATTGGGAACACTTTTTTATTACTAAAGCTTGAGCGGGTTGTTACAGTTGACTTTATTGAAAATTGTAATCAATGTATTTTCTACTTGATGTTGTCCTGTGGACCCGGATGATTTGAGTTTGAGATCTCTGTATTAGGAAATATGGTGTGTTATTAAAATAAAATAAATGTAAACACTTTGATTATATTCAACCTGTTCTATCTTATCAATAAAATATTTATGTGAAAATATCACTTATAAAACATCCAACATTAAGCAACCACGACTATGTAACCATTTATTGTTTCACATCAGTAGTGAAAAATGTGAACTAAATTATTTTTACCGTATAAATAATAATGATAATAAAACGATAAATCCATCTCATCAACTCTCAAAACAAACCTCTCACTCCATCCGCTCCTTCTTCTATATCTATCGTGTAACGTCATTTCTTTATCATCACGTCGCTCTTATTTTCTCCCTCTCTCTCACAATCTATTTCGATCTCCCCTCTCCTTATTATTCTGATACACACAAATGTTCATGTGTAAACATCAAATATTCATTAAACATTGTTTATTTGTTTATATAACAAAGAGCGAATAACACAAACTTGTAACTGCTGATTAAACTTTATTAAGTAGGTTAAAATAGTTACAGTTATATTGTAACACATTTATAAAGTTATTATGTTAAAATAGTTAAAGTTATGTTCTAAGAAAGTTATAATGACTTTATGTTAAAATAATTTCAGTTTTTTTTTACAAAGTTATAGTACCAATATGTTTAAAGTGCTTACAGGTACGATGTAAGAAATTTATAATGGATACATTCAAATAGTCACAGTTATTTTTTTAAAACTATAATCATATAATGTTAAAAATAGAAACAGTTATGATGCAACAAAATAATAATGACCTTATGTTTTAAAACTGGATCAACGTTTCCTTATCATGACATTGGAGATAAACATTGGCTATATTTTAATTTCCATTATTGATTTTCTTTCAGAGTGCAATCAATATGCCATAAGTATCGAATGAACATTAATTTATTAGAGTTATTTTAATCATAAATATAATTTTTAAAGGAAAAAAAATGCAATTGTTAAAAAGAGATTTATGTTCATTTATTTCATATTATGATCGATTGATATATTTAAATTAAATTAAAAGATAAAAAGGCAATAAAATTATTTTATGAAATGATGACAGTGATTTATTATATTTTCCCGAAGCAAAAAATATGAGTTTATTGAGTAGAGGTCAACCAATTGTACATTTTTTTTTTAATTTCTAAACAATACAATTTAAAGATTGTTATTCAACTTGGGTTACTAACACTAAATTAATATTTTATTTATTGCGAAAAAAGAAGTGAAAATGTTTCCTTTGAGCGAGTGTTTCTTATTATATATATATAACTTCTAGCAAAATCCCGACATGCGTTGCGATGCCACGCAAAGAAATAAAGTGTTTTGTTCTATTTCATTTATTAATGTAAGTACTTTTTATATACACACTATTTTGTTTCTTGTTTTACCGTCTGGTGCGTACTCGAACAAATGTCAACCTAATAAATGACGTCACACACAAATGGAAGAATCGCTCTTTGTATTTGATTAAATTCCAACCATTAAGCTTTAAATTCTGAAATGTTGTAAATTTTATATTGTTTTTTTTCTCTTTTTAAAATGGTTGACTTTGTACCGCGCTTCGAGCTTTTGGGGATTTAGCGTGTTTTTCAAATAAACTTGATTATTATTATTATTATTAATATCCACTCAAGCATTATGTCTGTTTAAAATTATCTTTTTATTGCTCACGTAATAAAAAAAAAAAAAAAAAGGCCCCGAAACCAAACGGAATAATGTAAAATGGTTTTATTAATTCATAAACCTACTTATTATGTCACACACAAATTGAAATGACGCTATTTGCATTTGACACAAATTGAAATGTCGCTATTTGTATTTGACACCAATTAAAATGTCGCTATTTGTATTTGACACCAATTGAAATGTCGCTATTTGTATTTGACACAAATTAAAATGTCGCTTTTTGTATTTGACACCAATTAAAATGTCGATATTTGTTTTTGACACAAATTAAAATGTCGCTAATCGTATTTGACTCAAATTGAAATGTCGCAATTTGTATTTGACAAAAATTAAAATGTCGCTATTTGTATTTGACACAAATTGAAATGTCGCTATTTGTATTTGACACACATTAAAATGTCGCTTTTTGTATTTGACATAAATTAGAATGTCGCTATTTGTATTTGACACAAATTAAAATGTCGCTATTTGTATTTGACACAAATTAAAATGTCGCGATTTGTATTTGACACAAATTAAAATGTCGCTATTTGTATTTGACACAAATTAAAATGTCGCGATTTGTATTTGACACAAATTAAAATGTCGCTATTTGTATTTGACATCAATTAAAATGTCGCTATTTGTATTTGACACCAATTGAAATGTCGCTATTCGTATTTGACACAAATTGAAATGTCGCAATTTGTATTTGACACAAATTAAAATGTCGCTATTTGTATTTGACATAAATTAAAATGTCGCTATTTGTATTTGACACAAATTAAAATGTCGCTATTTGTATTTGACATAAATTAAAATGTCGCTATTTGTATTTGACACAAATTAAAATGTCGCTATTTGTATTTGACACAAATTAAAATGTCGCTATTTGTATTTGACACACATTAAAATGTCGCTTTTTGTATTTGACACAAATTAAAATGTCGCTATTTGTATTTGACATAAATTAAAATGTCGCTATTTGTATTTGACACAAATTAAAATGTCACTATTTGTATTTGACACCAATTAAAATGTCGCTATTTGTATTTGACATAAATTAAAATGTCGCTATTTGAATTTGACACAAATTGCATCCAAGGATGCATTAGTTCTATTTTAAAAATATATTTATATAAAACTCATGTCAGAAAAAAACTGAAATAGGGACTCTTGCTCAAAACTAAACATATTCAAATGTTTGTAATCATCCAAAGACCATTTCGGTCATGAACAAATTGTGTCTCTAATGTTTTATTGCATTTGGATAAATGGTATAGAATTGCACATGTTTGTATTAATTAAGAATCCTATGCTGGCGGGGACATATCAATTCACTAAAGTTGTATCGTAATCGGATGAATGGTATAGAAACGTATGCGGACATTAAAAGTATATATCTAAAATAAAGGAGGAAAATGAATTGTCGGCCCTTGACCACAAACGGAATATAGTAAAATGGTTGTTTTACTTCCGAAACATACTTATTATGTCAAACTCAAAATTGAATGTGGGATTTTGTATTTGATTAAGGTTCTATCCAACCATGCATTAACTCTGTTTGAAATGATATTTGTATAGCTCATATTTGAAAAAAAAAATGATAAGAGGGCCCCTAGCTGAAAACGAAACATCGTAAACTTGTTTTAATCATTTAAAAACTTTTGCAGGCGTGCTCGAAACATGTCATTAAAGTTTTAACGCATTCTGATTAATGGTATAGGAGCGCTTACGGAAATTAGTTTTTGACAAGACTCATATTTGAAAAAATAAATATATATTAAGGATCGAAGGCTCACAACATAATATTTTAAAAGGTTTGTAATGACTCAGAAAAAGTTGCGAGCTTGTGGTACATATCTCTTAAAAGTTTTATCGCAGTTGCATTAATGGTGTAGGAGCAAATACGGGACATACATACATACGTTAATTTATATTTTATATATATGTATATACTATAAATAATATTTAGTTTGCGTTCTTAACATTATCTTTCCGTGGCTTCGCTAAAATCACTTTTTTTTTGTAGAAAAGTTGGGAAAAAACCCAACGCAATTCCGTTTAACAGTTGTATTTAAAAATATGTTCATACATGAAGGTAATATCATTTACATGTAAACCATTCAAAGCTTTCGCTTGATTAAAAAATATATAATAATAATAAAACTGGTTTGTAACAATTATTAATTATTAGAAATTTATCCAAAAAAAAAAAAAAAAAAAAAAAATNTAGAGCAGCTGAAATTTGTTGTTCATTAATATAATTTCTTTTTGAGATTTATGTTTGAAAAAAAAGTCAAATTTAAATGAATTAACGAAATTCTAATATTTAATAAATACAAGTGCAATTTAATTTTATTTTTAAATAAATGATCCCTTAATACAAAATAAAAGTATCTAAATTCACTAACAAACAAGCTTTATGTATGTTTTATTTGTGTTCATTAGTCAGTGTGTTAAGTTGTCAGTGTGTCCTTTTGTCATGTCTTCAGTTGTCAGTTCATTTCCTAATCATGTCTGCAGTCTACATTTCCTATTTATGATGTTAAGAATCTAAAACATAATACATTTTGTTAGTTTCTATTAAATATTAGAATACTAACAACACTTTTTAAAGCAATAACAACCAAGCGAGTTTTACATAGAAATGTAAAGACGTCATGACCTGAGTAGGCGTACATTTTATTTGAGTCTTAATTTCATTTCAACAAAATCCAAAAAATTCGTGCCGGAGTCATCATACCAACCTAATCCACCAATCCATGAATCCACACCCCAAACACCGTTTAAATTGGACCAAAGGCACGCCGCAAACCACCATCCTGATTTTAAATATTTAGCACAATGAACGTCACTAATATCATTGTCTCTGTCTGGTGTAGAAAATGCCATGTTGTTATGTTCTCTCAATGAGTCCCTGATATTACCACTGAAAACACCGAGATGGAGTCTGTAGTTGTCTGACTCATTCTTCACCATAAAAGAATCATACTCAGCTCTGTACGCATTACTTCCCTGTCTCATGTCAATCCTCAGTGTGTAGATTTCCTGGTTGTGATGTAAGAGAAAAAAACAAGTTGACCTTGATGCAAATTAAATGTTTTAATATGTGAGCAATACAAAAAACTCAGTTTAGTAGAAAATATTTGATGATTGTAATGATGGTTTATTGGCCGAGGAGATGATTGTAATGATTGTTTATTGGGTGAGGAGATGATTGTAATGATGGTTTATTGGCCAAGGAAATGATTGTAGTGATGGTTTGCTAACCGAGGAGATGATTGTAATGATGGTTTGTTGACCGAGGAGATGATTGTAATGATGGTTTATTGACCGAGGAGATGATTGTAATGATGGTGTATTTGCCGAGGAGATGATTGTAATGATGGTTTATTGGCCGAGGAGATGATTGTAATGATGGTTTATTGGCCGAGGAGATGATTGTAATGATGGTTTATTGGCCGAGGAGATGATTGTAATGATGGTTTATTAGCCGAGGAGATGATTGTAATGATGGTTTATTGGCCGAGAAGATGATTGTAATGATGGTTTACTGGCCGAGGAGATGATTGTAATGATGTTTTATTGGCCGAGGAGATGATTGTAATGATGGTTTATTGACCGAGGAGATGATTGTAATGATGGTTTATTTGTCGAGGAGATGATTGTAACGATGGTTTATTGGCCGAGGAGATGATTGTAATGATGGTTTGCTAGCCGAGGAGATGATTGTATTGATGGTTAGCTAGCTGAGGAGATGATTGCAATGATGGTTTGCTAGCCAAGGAGATGATTGTAATGATGGTCTACAGGCCTAGGAGAGGAAAGTAATAATTGTCTACTTGCCGAGGGGATGATTGTAATGATTGTTTGCTGTCCGAGGAGATGAATGAAATGATGGTTTACTGGCAGAAGAGATATTGTAATGATTTTAATGATGATTTAATGGCCAAGTAGATGAGTGCAATAATGATTTTCTGGCCAAGGAAATGTGGTTATGACTGAATGTTTAACACACTAAACATCTTTTACCACTCTAAAAATAGATCCTCATCACCAAATGAACTGTCAATAGTAATCAGTTAAAATAAATCAATTATACAATCATTTTTTGATTTTTTAAAATGTTGTTTACAAATAATGAACAATTTCGTGGCGCGCATTAATACATATTCGTTTTGAAAGCAGTTCAGAGACACAAGTAAAAATCGTTTGAATAATAAATGAACGGGCATGAAAAGGATAAAAGCAGACAACATCGCTTTAAATTGAATAGTTTATATAAATTGATTGATACATCATATAATTAGCATTATAAACCCAATGGTATATTTTATGTGATTTGATTTATATCATAAACTTTTCCTGATACAATTCGTCAAGTGTAAGGCGTCTTTTCTATTTCTACTTGCGTCCCTTTGTTTACAAAAGAAATGGTGGTAAGAAACATTTTAAAGAAAAAATTCATAGACTAAGGAATTTTTCAAACATTTCTAATTTAAAACTTTTTATCATTTAACTAAAGGCTGCAAAATTCGCACCCGGTTATCAGAACAGAGAGGTTGAATTTAAAAAATCTAGTTGAAATATTATTTTCTTTATAAATGACATCTTAATGGGATTTAGTCTAAAGAGACTTGGGTCCGAAAAGCGGCTATGAGTACCCGGATCCCTTTAAACTAAATCCCATTTGAAAGTCCATTGTGTTAATTTATTATAGTTAAATTGAAAAAGTTTTTTTACAAACATTATATCATTTCAATTATCTTTCATTTGATACATTATTTTGTCTTACAAACTCGACGAAAATATTTGTAAATATTTTTAAATCCCAACCTCTCACTTCTGATACCTGGGTGCGGATAGCCACTTTGGTGACTTAATATCTGTCTTTAAGAGTTTGATAACGCTCTTGATAGAATGAACATGTGTGCATCATGTGGTTATGGCCACCTCTTCATATAAAGTTAGAATGTATCACCCCGTGGTTATAGCATCACTTTTGATCGAATGAAAATTTGTGCATCATGTGATTATGGCCCCACTCCAAATAAAGTTAGAATGTATCACCCGTGCTTATAGCACCAACCTTAATAGGATGCAAATGTGTGCATTAAGTGGTTATGGCCACAGTCTAGATAAAGTGAGAATGTATCACCTCGTGGTTAGAGTACCACATTTGAAAGAGTGAAAATGTTTGCCCAACGTGGTTAGCAACCAAATATTTATAGACTGAAAATGTGTTCATCATGTGAAAATGGCCTCACTCTTAATAGATTGAAAACGTCTTCATCATGTGGTTATGACCCTACTTGATAGAGTGAACAAGTGTGCATCACATGGTTATGAACCCACTTGATAGAGTGAAATGTGTGCTCAACGGTGTTACGGCTAAACTTTTTATATAATGAAAATGTGGACACCAAGTGGGTTATGGCCCCATGCTAATGAGAGTAAAATGTGTGCACATTATATTTATGGCCCCACTCTTGTTAGAGTAAAATGTGTTCACCACATGTTATTGCCTTTGTTTTGATAGAGTAAAATGTGTGCAACACGTTGTTATGGCCTCACCTTGACAACGCCAAACAAACAATGTTTAAATGTTATTGTTAGTGACAGTGGTACTATCATTATTATTTTAATGAATCATTTGTTTAAGTGATCAATCAAATGGCGCCTAATCGACAACACCATTAAGTGTGATTTCAACAAGTGAGACCTCAACAAGTGGGACCTCAACAAGTGGGATGTCAACAAGTGGGACCTCAACAAGTGGGACCTCAACAAGTGGGACCTCAACAAGTGGGATCTCAACAAGGGGACCTCAACAAGTGGGGCCTCAACAAGTGGGGCTTCAACAACTGGGACCTCAACAAGTGGGACCTCAACAAGTGGGACCTCAACAAGTGGGACCTCAACAAGTGGGATCTCAACAAGTGGGACCTCAACAATTGGGATTTCAACAAGTGGGAACTCAACAAGTGGGACCTCAACAAGTGGGACCTCAACAACTGGGACCTCAACAAGTGGGGCCTCAACAACTGGGACCTCAACAAGTGGGACCTCAACAAGTGGGAGCTCAACAAGTGGGACCTCAACAAGTGGGACCTCAACAAGTGGGACCTCAACAAGTGGGGCCTCAACAAGTGGGATCTCAACAAGTGGGATCTCAACAAGTGGGACCTCAACAAGTGGGATCTCAACAAGTGGGACCTAAACAAGTGGGATCTCAACAAGTGGGACCTCAACAAGTGGGATCTCAACAAGGGGACCTCAACAAGTGGGATCTCAACAAGGGGACCTCAACAAGGGGGACCTCAATCGATTTACAGCATTTACACTCTACAATTTAAAAAAAAAATTGATACATAAAATAACATCATCTATTTCAATGTGTATTTTCAGCAGTTTTTTTTCTATTAAACGTAATATAACACAATCAATGTCAGACCTATTAAAAAATTGTTCTATAATAATTATACAATAACAATCTAAGTCAATTATTTCCTAACTCAGGTTGGCCCAGTTGGATACCAAATTATTATTATGACTTTTAACACTGAGTTACATAAACTGATTTACAATGGTAAAACATAGTTGAAACCTTTAAACCTTTATTATAAACGGGCAAACCTTTAGACAATAATGTTAACACTTTATTTATGTGGGCGTTATAACGTGCCTTTCCAACCATAATATACACTTTTTGTTTCAAGTGTAGTTGACTTTAGTTCAATGTTCATTTCAGTTCAAAACTTTAGAAACTTATGGAACGATGATTTGAAGTAGAGACGGACCGAAAATGATTTTATGCTTTCAGCAAAAGCCGAAACTAGGCCTAAAGTTAAGGAAAATTTTTTAGGCCTAAACGGAATAAGAAACCAAAATCTTAAAGTGACTTTCGGCCGAAACGAAAATGAAAATAAAATCTTAAAGTTACCTTCAGCCGAAACGAAAATGAAAATAAAATCTTAAAGTTACCTTCAGCCGAAACGAAAATTAAAATAAAATCTTAAAGTGATGTTCAGCCGAAACTAAAGTCGAAGCAAAAACCAAAATATTTATGTGTTTTGAAATTCGTGCATGCATAATTTCTACATACATCGATGAGGTAAGGTATCAATATTTCGATTTTCTTAATGAGATTATGGTGAATATTAATAAATAAACATTTCATGAATACTTTGGATTTGATCATTTTATTTTAAAAGTAATTTAAATTTATTTAAAATGTTTATTTTAAGGTAGTATGGTAAGAGAAAATGTGGACCTGTTGGGGTGAGGAAGCGTGTCGAAATTCATGAAAATACTCTCTCGAGTACCCTTTTCTTATTTTACTATTATCACAACCTAGAACATATACCTGATACTTCCTACAATAATTATTTAGTCTCTAAGAGAGTCAATAATCACATAGATAGCAATTATTAAGGCTATACAAATATCATCATATTATCGTTTGTGTTTTCATAAATAGCTGGAAAGATAACCCTGTATTAATATTTAGCCTGCTACTAACACACTAGTCTTTCCATGCTCCTTTAATTATTCCGTTCGGCAACCAAACTCCCTCAGCCCCATTTGTGGGGCAATTTGTTTTTAACATGGTGTCTGAAAATTGTAGTTCTGACGGGTCTCTCGATGTAGATTCGCAAACGGCATGTAAATTGTCACTACTATCATAAGAGTAAACAGTTTTGTAGTAGACCTACTACATAATTATAATAAGAACCCGGGATACATGCATAAGCGTGTTATTTTGTCAATAACAATGTTTATGAGCAGCATTATAATGAATTTCAATAAAACAATGAATTTTAAAAAAGCCAAAATTGACTTAATTTTTAAAATATTAATAATGATAATATTAATTGAATTATTGCCGATTCCTTTGATTATTCAATACTATTCACCTTTGACTATAACAAAATTGATGAGCATGATAATGATAAATCAAAATGAATATCACTAATGAAGGAATTGAAATAACCTAATGTCTCAAATTTTGATAATTGAAAATAAAATATAAAAAATTGATATAAATATGATTATTCCATTAGTTTTTCTGCCACAAAATTGTTTACATCTGCCCAGGAATAAAGGAATTATTTTTTTAAAATATAGGATAAGTTACGTCTTCAAACAGCTGTGAGCAATTAATCATATAACATACGATGACAGCAAGACGTCGAGCAATAATGAATATCGGATTGCTGGCAGACAGACAGTCTGACTTCTGGTAGCTGAACGAAAACCTCAGTCACTTTCAGCCATATCGCCGAATTTCTCCACAATTTTCAGCAGAAATTAAACTGACTTTTAAAACAAAATATTAACTTTTTAGTTTCGGCCGAAACCGAAACAAGAACAAAAGTAATCAAATGGCAACGTTTGGTGCAAAAACCGAAGTTTAAATTCGGTCAGTCTTTAAATTTGAAGATTTCAATTATTCCTGATAATAATTTCATGAAGAAGCTGGAAAAAGACAACTTTCATGTTATGATTGACATGCCATATTTTGGAATTGGCCAACTTGTAAATGTCATATTTTGGGCCAGGGCAACTTCAATATTATGAATTAAATGTCATATTTTGGGCCAGGTCAACTTCAATATTATGAATTAAATGTCATATTTTGTGCCAGGGCAACTTCAATGTTATGAATTAAATGTCATATTTTGTAGTGGAAAAACATTTGTGTGATGACTAGCAAAATACCCACGCTTCGTTGCGGGGATCCTTTTTTAACAAAAATGTTAGAAATTATCAATAAAATGTGCGAAAAGTTACCAATAGTTATATGTTATGGATCTCTTTGTATACCACATTGTAAGTTCGGCCTTCTGGTTGTAGTAAGACCAAGTTGTGCACTGAGTCTCAATATTGAGCATTCAACGTATAGTTAGTTGGTCATACGACAAGCAATCCTGCGTCAAATCAATGCCAACTTTTAGTAGGGTCTGTCCTTAAGACTTATTACTTGTCATTGCAAAGCAGAGTCTTACTGGAAGTTGGACGTGCTTGAATTAAAATGGGAGGTCAGAGGGAGTTACGGAGATGCGAGGAATAAAAACTGTCTCCCATGAGCCATTGCCATTGCAAATAATTGCCTGGATTAGGTTCTTTATAGTCACGTCTGTTGCCGTTACAAAGTTTTTGTGTCTGTAAGTTTTGCATTGACATTATTGGTGCCCCCACTTTATGAATTATATTATGCTGAGCAGTCCCAGGAGTATTTAGCAAAAGGAAAAACTCCTCTTTGATAGTGCACTGCGTCTTCCATTCCCACAACTGAAACCACAGACTGTAATGTTTTAGCTTCTGAAGCTAGTTCTTGAAGTAAAATGTGGTTTATATTTGTAGGCACGTCATACTTCAGTGTAAGGGTAGAGCTCTCTCTCAATGACTAGGCTTTTTCGTGGCGTTTTCGTAGATTTGGGGAAACATGTTTAAGCTAATCTGGTAAGGTATTCACGAGGTGACAGAGATTTTGAGGAATAATAATGTAACGATTTCCTTGACTCAAGCTGCCGCACCGATACTAATTACAAGTGCAGAGAAATTTGCGTATTTTTTGTCACCTTTCAAATGAACGCTCATGTTTAATTTCAAAGAAAGAACAATGATTTAAGGCCAAAAGAGATGAAGATTTAAAACATACTTTAACTTCGTCAGCGCGTGTTCCTCTTGGCACGACCAGTGAGTTTGCCAGACGTGTCCAGCCTGCAGA
Source organism: Lymnaea stagnalis (assembly GCA_964033795.1). Taxonomy (NCBI): domain Eukaryota; kingdom Metazoa; phylum Mollusca; class Gastropoda; family Lymnaeidae; genus Lymnaea; species Lymnaea stagnalis. The sequence continues at coordinate 20,742 of CAXITT010000950.1, forward strand.
TCTGTCAGCCCTCCAATTTTTTTGTCATATGAATATCTTTAAGGGTCCTGTATAAAGCCACAACACCCCCTCGGTGTGCCATAGTGGACTATTCCCAGAAAATAAGCCTACAAGGTCTGAGCACTTCAGCCATGTTACTCTGCTTTTGATATTTTACACATAATGGGAGATTCAGTATGGCTGAGTTTCAGAGGTAGCTTGAAAGCTAAATGAGTAGTTATTCCCCCCCCCCTGTAGAAGACTGGCGAAGATGCCACATGAAGCCAGAGCTATAGCAATGTTTCCTCTAGAATTTTTTTCAATCAGGAGGTTTATGAGGAATGTCTTATTAGTTCCGCTCGAAGCATCAAGAAAGATAACCATGCCAGTGGCCGAGACAAAAGTCCTCATGACTTGATCGTAAATTGTCTTTTTCTGATCATTTCACAGCAGCTCGTTTTCAGTAACTAATTACGAGGTGTTGAAATATGTCTCTTTTATATATTTGGGATTCGATGTAACTTCTGCAAGTTCTCTGGAAGATGTAGGCAAACCTTTATGATCCAGAGATTGACCTCCAATAGCTATCACGTAGTTTTAAAGCAACTGATAACACCAATTATAGATCAAATATAAGTGCTGGTGGACTTATATTTCTGTATGATGTCCTTCAGCCTGTCTCGTAACATCTTTTGATATGCTGTCATTATGTTTTTTCCATAGTTTTAACGGGTTTTTCTTTTGGCAGAAGACCATCGTGACAGCAAAGAGCTCACGGATCTTTGAGGTGACCGAGAGAGAGGGCTGCTTTCTGTAGAGTCGCGTCCTAGTTTTTTTCGTCCTGTTACTAACCCATTGCAGTGCAAGTGTCTTATATTTTGAATGTAGAACACGATCAAACGATGTGGGACCTTTGATTTTGTTAAGAAACAAATGCAGATGGTATCATTCTGAGTTTTTCGGGTGCACAGTGTAGATCCGACCCAGCACATTATCCTTTTTCACCCCCAAAAACCTGACACAGTTTTCCCCTGCATCCTTTGACAAATCATGTTTTTTTTCACACATAATATGATGGAGTTTCATAATAATAAAGATCGTTTGCAAAATCATCGTGGTTACAAAGTTCAAAGATCGCTTAAAGAGTCGTCTGTTGTTGAATGCGTACTTTATCGACAACATTGACCTGGGTGAAGTAAATTTTTGTCAGTTCTCAAAATGCACAGTGAGATGAACGACAAGGGGTAATGTCCATGTGTACAATTGACAAACCGTCCATGTGTGGGGAAACAGAAGATGCGTCAGGCTGCCTCAGAACTACTAATGTAACGGCCAGCTTCGCATCGAGACACCTCGTCATTTTTATCTTAAATTGCAAATACTGTCTGATAACTCCACTTTTTAACATACTCATGTGTTTTCATAGATTTTACTGAATTGATAAATTCTACATTAATGTGAGCATTGAAGAAGCGGGACAGCACAGGACTATAAGGGACCAACCATCTGTTGTTGATATGTGTAACATTGATGTATATTACATGACCTCCTTTAGGCGGAGCGCGCCCACGGTACTGAAAGTAACCATCTTCATCGGTCTGAGTTTCCGATATAAAGGGACCGGTTACATTTTACGGCATATTCGGTGATCAAGCAAGTTGAGTTGATATTATGAGGCCGACATGGACCGCGAATTATCGTTGATTTTACAATTTTTTTGAGGCTAGGGTCAGTCAATGGATCAGGAATCTCTGCAAGGATGACTTGATCGATGGCATCTGGGTTAATCCTATGCTTTAGCCACAAGAGGATGTTTGAATGGGAAAGACATCGCGTTCGCTACTCTATGGTGCACATGTAGCAAGTTGTATTACCAAAAATATTACTCTTGGTGAGCTAGTTGATCATTTTGCAAATATTTAGATGAAATACACGACTGCTGAGATCGTTGTGATAGTGAGGTTTCTGATGTTTTGTTAAAACTGATTGTATGTACATTTAAAATTATTCTCAAATTTCTTATTGACAATATTTTGTGTTTAATCAAATCAAATTTTCAATTCAAGGTTTCTGATGCGGAGGAGCACTCAGCGATGTCAGTCCATTTAGGATAGCAAGTAAATGTGTGAATAAGTCAGGACAGTCGTAATTACATACGTAGGTCATTGCGTCTTGCGTACGCTCGTACATATAGTAAATTCCTCCAGTGAAAGAGGATGGTAATATCATAGCCTGATCATCCGCTAAATTAAAGTATTTTTTCTCAATAGCATCTTTCAGGTAGACGCAATTGTCAGCTTGTAGTTTCTTTTTGTTCAGTCGTATACAATTTAGTTTTTCTGATTCAATTTTCGCGTACATATCAAGTAAAAACTGATTTAATAAACTTCTGAAGAAAGATATGTTATGTTGATGAGGTTTTCTGATCATAAGCCGATATGAATAGAAGTTCACTGCAGATACAGTTTTCTTTATAGGTAACTTACTGTCAGGGTCAACTTGTGGTATAGACACAGAATAGCCGTCCTCACCATTGCAGAGCATGAGGGGATATTAAAGTGCATCATAGGATCTCTGTGTTTCCTCAATGCGTTGCAGTTTATTGTCTCTGCTTTGTAAGATAATATCTCTATTGACGAACGTTTGCCCCACGATAACAACACCAACTTCATGTGCTGCAGGTTTATTATATCTGTCTTTGTGTGCGTGTGATGGTTTTGTTTTTGTCTGCGTGAGTGACAACCTGGATGTCTTTGTCTTGATCTGAAATACTGTTGATTGAGGATTGGAAGTCTTTGTCTTGATCTGAAATACTGTTGATTGAGGATTGGAAGTCTTTGTCTTAATCTGAAATACTGTTGATTGAGGATTGGAAGTCTTTGTCTTGATCTGAAATACTGTCAATAGAGGATTGGAAGTCTTTGTCTTGATCTGAAATACTGTCAATAGAGGATTAGAAGTCTTTGTCTTAATCTGAAATACTGTCAATAGAGGATCGGAAGTCTTTGTTTTGATCTGAAATACTGTCAATAGAGGATTGGAAGTCTTTGTCTTGATCTGAAATACTGTCAATAGAGGATTGGAAGTCTTTGTCTTGATCTGAAATACTGTCAATAGAGGATTGGAAGTCTTTGTCTTGATCTGAAATACTGTCAATAGAGGATTGGAAGTCTTTGTCTTGATCTGAAATACTGTCAATAGAGGATTGGAAGTCTTTGTCTTGATCTGAAATACTGTTGATAGAGGATTGGAAGTCTTTGATGTAGAGTTACAATCATGCAGTATTTTCTGCAACTAGCGCACCAGGATCTGATTAAGCTGAGAAACATTAGCGCACTGCATTTGTGCTTCTTTTTCATCGTCCCAGACAAAATAAATTAGTAGATATTTGTGTTCCTAAATCGTCAAAAGTAAAAGACTACCAATCAAGTGGTACACTTTTCCCCGGACATTAAACGAGGCCGGAAAATTTCCCTCAACGATTTGATTAGCATTAAATGACGTCATTTGAAAAGCGCTGTTGTATTTGCTAATATTTTCCAAGAAATGCTCACTTTGAGGATGATCGCCAAGAAAGAGGACTTCAAGAAGCTGAGGGAGTTTGTGTAAAGGAGTGAGGCACAGTTTACCAGCGTTACAGCACAAACCAGGAGACTCGAATTTCCACCTGCAAGCGTGGCAATAGTCACACACAGCATCCATGAATCTAATGCGTACTGTTACGACGTCAGATTCATAATCCATGTTTGCCTCGTACGAGTATCCACAATGGTTTTGATTTAGCGAAACATGTCGCTTTCGCATGAGTCGCTTTTCATGATTAGTATCGTATCTACAAACAGTGTCCCTGTTAACTTGGGGATTTGCCTGGGAGTATTTGTCGACAGCATCCCTATGTACTTGGGGATTTGTCTGGGAGTATTTAACGACAGCTTCCTTTTGTACATGTCGATTTTTCTGATAGTATTTGGCTCAGCGTCGCGAAGTTGTTTCCGTCTAGGCGCTTCGGAAAATCTACCACGACGTCTGACACGCCTCTTTATTTCTGGTTTGTCAAAGCTTGGAGAGCTGTAGTGATTAGGCATTTCAGTTTAAATGTTTCTTTCCACTTAGTTAGTATCTTGTGTACTGTTGTGTAGCTTGGAGAGCTGTAGTGATTAGGCATTTCAGTTTAAATGTTTCTTTCCACTAAGTTAGTATCTTGTGTACTGTTGTGTAGCTTGGAGAGCTGTAGTGATTAGGCATTTCAGTTTAAATGTTTCTTTCCACTTAGTTAGTATCTTGTGTACTGTTGTGTAGCTTGGAGAGCTGTAGTGATTAGGCATTTCAGTTTAAATGTTTCTTTCCACTAAGTTAGTATCTTGTGTACTGTTGTGTAGCTTGGAGAGCTGTAGTGATTAGGCATTTCAGTTTAAATGTTTCTTTCCACTAAGTTAGTATCTTGTGTACTGTTGTGTAGCTTGGAGAGCTGTAGTGATTAGGCATTTCAGTTTAAATGGGTTTTTTTCCCCACTAAGTTAGTATCTTGTGTACTGTTGTGCAAGGAACATTCGGCTTCTGTCAATCGATGCAAGCATACAACTGGTTGCATATATAACTTGATGTCCATTGCCATTAATCTAATTAAACACCACACAATAATATTAAACCAATTACCTTTAAGCGGTGCAAGCATACAACAGGTTGCATAGATAACTTGATGTCCATTGCCATTACTCTAATTAAACACCACAATAATATTACGCCATTTACCTTTAAGCGGTGCAATCATACAACAGGTTGCATAGATAACTTGATGTCCATTGCCATTACTCTAATTAAACACCAAACAATAATATCACGCCATTTTCCTTTAAGCGGTGCAAGCATACAACAGGTTGCATAGATAACTTTTTTGTCCGCTTCCATCACTCCAAAAACACTCCACAATAATAATACGTCATATCCCTTTTTACACAATACCTCACAAGATACAATGCATAATAGATGAAACAACACATATAATCTCTAAACAACATGCAATCACAATAGTTTGTTGTTAACTTTATTTATATATCTCATATAAGCAATAAACTAACACTGCGCCCTCGATTGTGACCGTTCCAGGTAGAGTTTCGTAATTAAAACTACTTAACTTTTGTAATTTAGATCTATGAAATAATCATGCCAAATTTGCTATCTCCTGATGAAGTACGAGAATTACTGATGAGTGAGTCAGTCAGTCAGTGACAGCTTTGCGAAGTATAGATAAGAAAACAAAATAAAATAGGGCACTCGGCCCTAAAGGTATGTATAGTATGCGTTATTACATTTTAGTATTTGATTATTGGTAATCAAGAGTATGTGTACTAAGTTTGAATGTTTGGTCAAGATCCATCTATTCATGTCGGAGTACAAATCATATTGATATTTATAAGGTTTATAGTAGGAAAAATCAAATGGGCCCCACAGGGATTGATAGTATGTGTTAATTTTATCTTTCGGTATTTGGATATGGATAATCAAATGTATGCACATTAAGTTTGCTCAAGATCCAGCTATTCATGTTGCAGTATTTGTTGATCATATTATTTATATAGCTAACATAGAAAAAAAAATGAAATTTTGGGCCCCTGGCCGCAAACAATGTATTATTTAAAATGACACCTTCTATTTGAGTATGAATAATCAAATATATGTATATTAAGTTTTGTAAAGAATAATCGATTCGTGTAGCTATTTATGTTGACCATTTTATTTATATAGCTCATATAAGAGAAAATGACATTTGTGTCCCCGGTCCCAAAAAATTAAGAATTTTTAAAATGAAACAAGAAACTTTTGTAACTAAGCCGTAAGGAATTAGCATGCCAAATTTCAGACTTCTATCCACAGGGGAAGTTGAAGAATTAGGGATGAGTGCGTGAGGGCTTTGCATTTTATTAGTATAGATAAGAAAAAAATTAAATGAGGCCCCCGGCCCCAGAGGTATGAATAGTATGTGTTTAAAACCCTAAGTATTTGAATATTGATAATAGATAATAAAGAGTATGTGTACTAAGTTTGGTCAAGATCCATCAATTCATGTCGGAGTAATAAGAATATTGATATTTATATGGCTTATATAAGTAACATGAAATGGGCCCCCCGTCCCTAGAGGTTTTATATTATTCTTTAAGCACCCTTCTGTATTTGAATATAGCTAATCAAGAGTATGTGTTTTAAGTTTGGTCAAGATCCATCGATTCATGCAGCAGTATATGTTGATCATTTTATTTATATAGCTCATACAGGAAACAAAAGAACATTTTGGGCCCCCGGCCCCAAACGGTATGGAGTTTGGAAATGAAACATGTTTAACTTTTGTATGTGAGCCGTAAGGAATAAGCATGCCAAATTACCGGCTGTCATCTACTCGGGAAGTTGGAGAATTAGTGATGAGTCAGTCAGTAAGGGCTTTGCCTTTTATTAGTATAGATTTGTTAGTTCTTAAATGTAATTGTATTATTTAATTGAGATTTTTTGTGTTACTTTATTCAAGTATACGTAATTAATAGAGATTGTACGGGTTACTATTTTAAAAACTTGGTAACCAATCAAGCTTTAAAGATATCTGCAGGCTTATAATATCAATCTATATTGACTGAGAATAACTTTGAAATGTGTGTCTCAGGTAAGCGTCGCCAGGAAAACAAATTAATTTGAATAAACACAAAATATTGTCAATAAGAAATTTGATAATAATTTTAAATGTACATACAATCAGTTTTAGCCCACAAAAAATTTGAGAAATTGACATGTGTCACACACAAGAGGTCCTTACGACTAATGTATAAGCTAGAGATAAGTTTGACCACCAAAGCAAAAGAAAAAAACATTGGTTTGTGTAAAGGTTGCCCAATTAAGTCCAAGCAAATCTAGCGCGACTAATCATTGAAAGATCCCTTGTTATTGTCCAGGTGATTCTAACTTTAAATATAAATGACGTCATCCACAGCTATACCGTACCATCATTTTAATGGCTTAATAAATTGTATTTAACAATTGTCTACAATTCGAAAAAATAAATTAAATGATAATATAGAAAATGTTGGTAATATTCACCAAGCGTACTAGAAACTTCTTTGACATATTTAAATGAATTAGCTGTCATAGAAATGATAAATAAAATTAATAAAACACACCTTTCAGGTAGTGGAGAGATTCAAATAACGTATGTTAAAGCGCATAAAAATAAAAATGTATGATTACAAATTATAGTTAAAATTAATGGGTTCACAGGAAACGTTTACGCGCCTGTCTGCAATATTTAATGACCAGTTGTTTTTTTTTTTTTCTAATAAATCTTCCAAACACAACCAAATGTTCGCGCCACAATCTCATTATTCAACTGATCTCGCCTCCTTACAATCTCATTATTCAACTGATCTCGCCTCCTTACAATCTCATTATTCAACTGATCTCACCTCCTTACAATCTCATTATTCAACTGATCTCGCCTCCTTACAATCTCATTATTCAACTGATCTCACCTCCTTACAATCTCATTATTCAACTGATCTCACCTCCTTACAATCTCATTATTCAACTGATCTCGCCTCCTTACAATCTCATTATTCAACTGATCTCGCCTCCTTACAATCTCATTATTCAAATGATCTCGCCTCCTTACAATCTCATTATTCAACTGATCTCGCCTCCTTACTTCGTTTATCAAAGAATGACAGCAGACAACCACGCTAAAAATTATTCATTTAACTTTGGTTATTTCAGTTTGACTTTTTGAGACTACAACTTAGATTTATTTCCAAATGCTTGAGTTATAATACACCCATTCTTCAGTGTACTCGTGTATATAAATGGTTGAATATGTTATACACTTATTTTAATAAATACAACGGTATGTTCTTTATAAATTGTTAAACATATCATACACTAATCCTTATAGTACAACATTGATTTTGGCGTCTCTGTTATTTCTTCTCCTAAAAGGAACATGTGATACGTCACTTCCTTTCTTTGTGATGTACTCTATTGAATACTTAAATATTCTATATGAACTATATCAATTGTTAAATATATATTTTGCATGTATCCTAACAAACACAATAAAATGTTATGTATGAATTTTTTTATATATTATTCACTTATCCTGACAATCAAAATGTTTCCTTTGATATCAATTTTGGTATATCTCATACACTTATGCTAATATTATTTATTGTTACCTTGTCATAAACAAGATTAACATATCGCATCAATCAAGAGACAAAAGGAGACATGACATTTTTAGTTTTTTTAACAAAGAATCCTATAATTTATAAGAATCATTAATTGCGTAAATTGTTCTAAACTCGTTACAAAGAAACGAAAAAAAAAAAAAATAACTAAACGAAAAAAAATGAGCAGGTCAACACAAAGTTACTTAATCATTTGCATAGGCTTTTTCAATTTGACTTATTAGGGCAACATTTTTTTTTTATTTCAATGTTTTTTATAATGAAAATTCTTGCAAATTTAATAAACATAGCCCGATAAAAAAATGGAATGCTTCAATTTGAATTAATACTTATATCATACATATGGAAAACTCATCAGTGTGTATGGCGTCTTTGTTATCTACTTTCTTAAAAGTAACATTGGCAACAATGTAAAAAAAAATTACATCATACCGTAAAAAAATCGCAATGTATCTGTAAATTCTACAGTAGGACTTATACTTAAGTTGGTTTGAGTTTATCGGAAATTATCGATTGCCAACATCTTCCCCAGTACCAGCCTTAGCCTTAGACTTAACCCTTACTCAATCGATAGGAATTTTAGAGGTGTTCACAAAGTTTTCTTTAGAATCGAGGCGTGTTGAATGTAATTTATCTTCTTTGTCTAATTGAAAGACGGCGTGTTGAATGTGTTTTAATCTGCTTTGTCTAATTGAAACAAGGCGTGTTGAATGTGTTTTATCTTCTTTGTCTAATTGAAACAAGGCGTGTTGAATGTATTTTAATCTGCTTTGTCTAATTGAAACAAGGAGTGTTGAATGTGTTTTAATCTGCAATGTCTAATTGAAAGACGGCGTGTTGAATGTGTTTTAATCTGCAATGTCTAATTGAAAGACGGCGTGTTGAATGTGTTTTATCTTCTTTGTCTAATTGAAACAAGGTGTGTTGAATGTGTTTAATCTGCTTTGTCTAATTGAAACAAGGCGTGTTGAATGTGTTTATCTTCTTTGTCTACATGAAACAAGGCGTGTTGAATGTGTTTTATCTGCTTTGTCTAATTGAAATAAGGCGTGTTGAATGTATTTTATCTGCTTTGTCTAATTGAAACAAGGCGTGTTGAATGTGTTTTATCTTCTTTGTCTAATTGAAACAAGGCGTGTTGAATGAGTTTTAATCTGCTTTGTCTAATTGAAAAAAAGGCTGTTGAATATGTTTTATCTGCTTTGTCTAATTGAAACAAGGCGTGTTGAATGTGTTTTATCTGCTTTGTCTAATTGAAACAAGGTGTGTTGAATGTGTTTTACCTGCTTTGTCTAATTGAAACAAGGCATAGTGAATGTGTTTTATCTGCTTTGTCTAATTGAAACAAGGCGTGTTGAATGTGTTTTATCTTCTTTGTCTAATTGAAACAAGGCGTGTTGAATGTGTTTTAATTTGCTTTGTCTAATTGAAACAAGGCTGTTGAATGTGTTTTATCTGCTTTGTCTAATTGAAACAAGCTGTGTTGAACGTGTTTTAATCTGCTTTGTCTAATTGAAAGAAGGCGTGTTGAATGTGTTTTAATCTGCTTTGTCTAATTGAAAGAAGGCGTGTTGAATGTGTTTTAATCTGCTTTGTCTAATTGAAACAAGGTGTGTTGAATGTGTATTAATCTGCTTTGTCTAATTGAAACAAGGTGTGTGGAATGTGTTTAATCTGCTTTGTCTAATTGAAACAAGGTGTGTTGAATGTGTTTTATCTGCTTTGTCTAATTGAAACAAGGCATGTTGAATGTGTTTTATCTGCTTTGTCTTATTGAAAAAATGCGTGTTCAATGTGTTTTATCTGCTTTGCCTAATTGAAACAAGGCGTGTTGAATGTGTTTTATCTGCTTTGTCTAATTGAAACAAGTCGTGTTGAATGTGTTTTATCTGCTTTGTCTAATTGGAACAAGGGGTGTTAAATGTGTTTTAATCTGCTTTGTCTAATTGAAACAAGGAGTGTAGAATGTGTATTATCTGCTTTGTCTAATTGAAACAAGGCGTGTTGAATGTGTTTTTATCTGCTTTGTCTAATTGAAAAAAGGTATGTTTAATGTGTTTTATCTGCCTTGTCTATTTGAAACAAGGCGTGTTGAATGTGTTTTATCTGATTTGTCTAATTGAAACAAGGAGTGTTGAATGTGTTTTAATCTGCTTTGTCTAATTGAAACAAGGAGTGTTGAATGTGTATTATCTTCTTTGTCTAATTGAAACAAGGCGTGTTGAATGTGTTTTATCTGCTTTGTCTAATTGAAACAGGGTGTGTTGAATGTGTTTTATCTGCTTTGTCTAATTTAAACAAGGCGTGTTGAATTTGTTTTATCTGCTTTGTCTAATTGAAACAAGGCGTGTTGAATGTGTTTAATTTGCTTTATCTAATTGAAACAAGGCGTGTTGAATGTGTTTTATCTTCTTTGTCTAATTGAAACAATGTGTGTTGAATGTGTTTGATCTTCTTTGTCTAATTGAAACAAGGCGTGTTGAATGTGTTTTATTTGCTTTGTCTAATTGAAACAAGGCGTGTTGAATGTGTTTTATCTGCTTTGTCTAATTGAAACAAGAAGTATTGAATGTGTTTTATCTGCTTTGTCTAATTGAAACAAGGAGTGTTGAATGTGTTTTAATCTGCTTTGTCTAATTGAAACAAGGAGTGTTGAATGTGTTTTATCTTCTTTGTCTAATTGAAACAAGGCGTGTTTAATGTGTTTTATTTTCTTTGTCTAATTGAAACAAGGCGTATTGAATGTGTTTTATCTGCTTTGTCTAATTGAAACAAGGAGTGTTGAATGTGTTTTATCTGCTTTGTCTAATTGAAACAAGGCGTGTTGAATGTGTTTTATCTGCTTTGTCTAATTGAAACAAGGAGTGTTAAATGTGTTTTATCTTTTTTGTTTAATTGAAACAAAGCTGTTGAATGTGTTTTATCTGCTTTGTCTAATTGAAACAAGCCGTGTTGAATGTGTTTTATCTGCTTTGTCTAATTGAAACAAGGAGTGTTGAATGTGTTTTATCTGCTTTGTCTAATTGAAACAAGGCGTAGTGAATGTGTTTTATTTGCTTTATCTAATTGAAACAAGGCGTGTTGAATGTGTTTTATCTGCTTTGTCTAATTGAAACAAGGAGTGTTGAATGTGTTTTATTTTCTTTGTCTAATTGAAAAAGGCGTGTTGAATTTGTTTTATCTGCTTTGTCTAATTGAAACAAGGAGTGTTGAATGTGTTTTATCTGCTTTGTCTAATTGAAACAAGGCGTGTTGAATGTGTTTTATCTGCTTTGTCTATTTGAAACAAGGCGTGTTGAATGTGTTTTGTCTTCTTTGTGTAATTGAAACAAGGCGTGTTTAATGTGTTTTATCTTCTTTGTCTAATTGAAACAAGGCGTGTTTAATGTGTTTTATCTGCTTTGACTAATATGCTGATATTTTTGTTATCGTGAGGAACATCGGTTACATGTATTTGTGGATATTTTTGCCGACAAACCAAACCAAAGCCATATTGGGTAAATCTTGATAAGCCATCTTGTAAATGTCAAGATTAAAACAACCATTCAAAGACAAATTGACTCATGACAGTAGGAGTGTTCCTGATTTTGGAGAGGAAAAACTAGAACGTCTTCCAAACAAAAATCCAAGACTCTATTCTCACTCAAGAACTCAACATTTATTACTAACGATAAATTGCGGGCCGCATGTCTTGCTACAGACTCATTTCATAGAAAAATCAAACAAGCATTTTCTTGTCTAAAAAAATAAGTACGATGAATGAATTAAAGAAAAACAAACTTTTTTTTTTTAAAATCATTAAAAAAATCGCAAATTAGCTAAAATGATATTTATTAAAACAAGATATTTAAAGGGCAAACGTTTAGGCAATTATTTTGACACTTTATGGAACGGGACTTTCTACAGAGGCATTTCCATCGATTTACAATTTTTGTTTAAAGTTAAATTGTATAAATATTTAATAGGTTTATAAAAATTCATTGCTGTTAAACTTTGGCAATGATTTAAAGCTTTTATAGAGTTCATTTCAAATTATTATGAACAATCTAAATATTGCTAACTTTTAATGTATTAAATAAGACACATAATTAGGACTGTAGCAGATATGATTTGAAAGAAAAAAAAACTATACAATATATTATGATATGTAATAATATGGTATAATGTGATTATCAGGTACAGGAGCTCATGGAATAATTTGTGCGACTGAATATTATGTTAATAAGTTATTGAACACTCTTCCTGCACTTGACTCGTTTTGTGAATGAACGCTCTTCCTGCGCTTGACTTGTTTTGTGAATGAACGCTCTTCCTGCGCTTGACTTGTTTTGTGAATGAACGCTCTTCCTGACCTTGACTCCTTTAGTGAGTGAACGCTCTTCCTGCGCTTGACTCGTTTAGTGAATGAACGCTCTTCCTGCTCTTGACTCGTTTTGTGAATGAAAGCTCTTCCTGCGCTTGACTCGTTTTGTGAATGAACGCTCTTCCTGCTCTTGACTCGTTTAGTGAATGAACGCTCTTCCTGCGCTTGACTCGTTTTGTGAATGAACGCTCTTCCTGCGCTTGACTCGTTTTGTGAATGAACGCTCTTCCTGCTCTTGACTCGTTTTGTGAATGAACGCTCTTCCTGCGCTTGACTCGTTTTGTGAATGAACGTTCTTCCTGCGCTTGACTCGTTTTGTGAATTAACGCTCTTCCTGCTCTTGACTCATTTAGTGAATGAACGCTCTTCCCTCCCTTTACTTGGTGACGTATTTTTATGCCGATTGTGACGTATTGTCTAGATGGCATTGTGACGTAAGTTTTAGTCGTGCGACAGTCGTAAATTGAACTATGTGGAAGTAGGTTGTGTATTATTTATGGTCTGATAGCGAGCTGCGCTACATTTATATGTTTATGTCTATAGTAAATACTTAGATATTAAAGGTATAATTACTATGAAAAAGTCTTGAGTTAATTCAGTGAATGTAAAAATAATATGACGAATTAAACGTGTGAAAGAGCTTAACAATTCAATCAATCCAAGTAGACTTAGGAGTTGACATACGGGCTTCTCATCCGGGATGGGTAAACCTCGTCATTTTCTTACTTTGAGGTAAAGTACAATAACTTTCTAATATTTCAACTTTGTTGAAGTTACAAATATTGTCCCATGTCCCCGTGTTTCATGGTCAGAGTCCCGATGTTAACGTGTATCAAGTTTGTTTGAGTTACTTAAGCCAGTGATTCCATCAACTACCTTTGTCCTGTTTCAAGCTGGTTATGTCCTACACTGCATCAGATTAACTACGCCTGGCCCTTATTCAGTTAACAACGTTGTGTTCAGTTCTAGTGAATGAGCTACGCCCTTCCCTGTATCAAGTTGTCTACGTCCTGTCGGTAGTGAGCTACCCATTTCGTGTCCAGTTCCAGTGAAATACCTGGCCTCCCCTTCATCAAGTTGCCAAAGTCTTGTTGATTTCCAGTGAATTAACTACGCCTTTCCCTGTATCGATTTATCTACGTCCTGTCATTAGTAGGCTAACAAATTCGTGTTCAGTGAGCTGTCAATTTCTTGTTGCGTTGTTCGGTCATCCAGTTAAAAAACTCTCTGTCCTGTTTCAACGAGCCACCAACATCCTGTCCTGCATATAGATGCCTATGCCCGATCCTGTATTGGTGAGTTACCCACGAACTGCCCAGTGTCGGCGATTTGCCTACGCATTGTCCAGTGAACTGTCGATATCCCGTGACCTGTCCGGCCATGTACAAACAAATGACTGTATTCCGTGCATTTCCAGGGTCATTAACAATTATTTTTCTTGTGGGATCATTGACAATTGATGCAATAACCTCTTTTGTGGAACATATTACATTTTATTAACCCACAGAAAACGTGTGCGCTCTGTGTTGTTTATTAAAATGTATTTAGCTTCAAATAGGACATTACATAACCCAGGCAAGTAATTAACTATTTAGTTTTGTTTATATTTATGTACATTTGATAAATTTAGCCTTGTGAAAAAATTTAGTTTGTAACAAGAATTTATTTATAGATACCATATCAATTAATGGAAACTAGAAGCAAAGTAAAAAAAAATTAGCACAGACAAAAAATCACATCTATTAGGAGAACAAGGAAATTACTCTCTTATAAGGGAGAGAAACTTGAAGAGTATTTAAGAGTGAAGTTTAAGGAACACGTACGGGAACAAGAAGAAGAAGAGCATGGAACTATACAGAATTAGGAATAACGTATAGATAGGCAAAAAGAGGAAGAGTCAATACGAAATAAATGGACTTTGTAAAGAAATGAGACTTGCTGAAATGAAAACCAAAACAGAGATTGTTCATTTGAATAATAGCCAGTTGAGAACAAACGAAAATTATCATTTTCTCAAAAGTTTACCAAAGTATGACAACACGCACTTGTTAATTGTGAACACATAGCCATTCAAAATAATGTTCGAAAGATGAGTGGATCACCGAACTACAGGTCAGGTTGACCGGGAAGTTACAATCTTTCCTTATGACGGAGGACGTGACACAGAAACTGTCAGAATACGACACCGTCAAATGACTGTTACTAAAACATGCGGGTTAACATGACGAAAAGTATAGGGATCAATGACACCCGAAAACGACAGTCTTCCATTCTTAACTAGTTATAAGTATATATAACTGGGTGGCAAGCTCTAATACAGAAAAAAATTTCGAAGGACTTAAAGACTTATTGTGTCGCAATAAGTTATTACTAAATATGAACATTATAGTTGCAGTTAAAAGTGTTACCTGATGCAACAAAAATATGAAGACCTATTGACACAAATAGATAATACAACTAATAAATCACCTTGACATGTAAGGTTAACAACAAATGTTAGGTCATTTCCTTTGCTAGTGGGTGCTGCCGAAAAATTGGGAGATCGCTTGGGAAAATTGAGAAGTCGATCTGCAGAGGTTGGAGTAATTGGCCCTTGTTTAATATGCGGACAGGTGGGACAACTAAAGGCCAACTGCCGTCAATGTTATGATAGGGGAACAACACAAACAAGACCTAGAGATAAGAGGGACAGACAAAGCTAAATGAATAGCAGTAAGACTGGATATAATGTAAATTAATATCAAATGCCCAGAAACGAGACTAAGTTACTACGGACGAAATACAACTGACTGGATAAAACACACGGTTCTAAGAGTTGGAAAGGAAGGTACATATAGGCCCGCGTATCGCTTATGTGCGAAATGCAATTTGTGGGTAGTGTTGACGAGGTACTTAGAAAGTCAACAGGAAGTTTCAAATAGATCCGTATATCAGCGAAATGCAATATGTTGGTAGTTTGGACGAGGTACGTAGAAAGTCAAGATGAAATTTCATATACATCCGCATATCAGCAAAATGCAAGTTGTTGGTAGTGTGGACGAGGTACTTAGAAAGTCATTAGAAAGGCTAAAAATTACAATTTTTTTTTTCATTTGAGAGGGATGTCTCTCTACTTCTTGAAACAGGTTATACAATAGTACGTTGCAAAAAGAGTCTGGTATCGGACAATTCAATAAATGATAGGGCGTGTCAATTTAAACTTATTGACGGAACGATAAAGACTTATCAAACAGCTTTTATTGATATTGACATCCCTTATTAGAGTGGAAGATTTTTGGCAGCTTGTTTTTAGAATTCAGTAACGGATATTGTATTAGGAATTATAATGGAAGAAGATAACAGATCCGCATGCCATGACGGCAGTGTAGTTACCAGAGCACAAGCTAAAAGAGATTTAGCTGGCGATAGACCCATAAAAAATGCAATCATAATTATTCCCACAATATTAAAGAACATAAAGTTAGCAGATGATCAATCCAGTGATAAGGGGTTAAAGAAATATTCGAAAAAAGTTGAAAGTAATTGTGCCGAGCACACAAAACAGGGATAAATCACTTACGAGAAAGGAGAATAAATTTATCCCGCGAATTTACCTATAACATTGGTTGGTAGAATAGAGAAGAAATGAGATGTGTCTTCATCATAACTTAGGAGGGTTTTTGATACATCTCATGCTTCAGTAGTAGCGGGACATATGTCTGTTAGGAGGACCAAATAAAGAAACTGTTCCATTTTAGGTCGAATATGAGAAAAGATATTTCAAATTGCGAAAAAACATGTCCTGTCTGTCAAAAAGCTCATCCGTCAGAACATGTTAAACCTTCAGAGTTGGGTGAAATAAAAGTTATTGGTGTACCGTTTCAGAACGTTGCTATTGACATTGTGGGACCCCTCCAACTAAGTGCACAAAACAACAGGTATATCCTTACATTGGTTGATATGGCCACTCGATGGCCAGAAGCCATTTCCCTGAAGAATATAACAACACAAGCTATTCATGAGGCTCTATTGTCCATATTCTCTAGAGTGGGGTTCCCGGAGGTTATACTATCAGAAACTTGTAAACAATTATAGTCAGATATGTACAAACTCGTGTGTTAAAAAGGGGTTACAAGACACAAAATCTAACACGAGAATGAAGGCGGTCGAAAATAAGAAATACTATGACCGCAATACAGTTCTTCTTCTTCTTCTATATCTTAAGGGCCCACGATCAATTTATTGATCATTTTGGCTCCTATGCATGTAGATGGGATTTGCAATGTTTCTGTTCCTGGTGTTGATGAGGAAATTTCACAGATTTCCAGTGCCACTTTGTGAGGGAATCATGCACTGGGGGTTTGAAGGCTTGAGGCAATAGACACAAATGTGTCTAGTGTTGTCGCCTCAACCGTTCCTTTTGAAAGATTGTTCCAGTCCCTGATTGTCTTGGGCAGGAATGAGCAGCTCCTATACTGGCTTCTTGCTGGTATGAGCCTGAATTGCCTGTCATGGCCTCGTCGCTGTCTATGGGGGAGAGGTACGAGTTTCTGTTTAATACTGGAACAGTGGACCAGCCCATTATTTATCTTGTACATCATGGAGAGCCTGGATTGTCGTCGTCGTTTCTCCAATGGTGACCAGCCTAGTGTTTCTAGCATGCTGCCAACACTTGAGGTATTCCTGTAGCGGTTTAGGACAAAGCGTGCTGCTCGTCGCTGGACCGCCTCCAACCTGTCAATGCTCTTCTGGGTAAATGGGTCCCAGACTGAAGATGCATAATCTAAAATCGGACGGATAAAGGCTTTATATGCTCTTTCTTTCACACAGGAGTTGCCAATCTTTAGATTTCGCCTTAAGAACCCTAGGGTCTTGTTTGCTTGGTTACATACATTGTTAATATGTTCATCCCATCGGACCTCTCTCTGAATGGTAACACCCAGGTACTTGACAGTTGTTAAGGGTATTCAAGGGGGTGATCAAATGAAAACAAAAAAGGTAATTACACTAGCATTATACACAGAAGGTCTATTAAAAGTAATCAAGAAAGTGTCTAGATATAATATCGAAATACAAAAAGGAAAGTGTCATAAAGCCTATCCACTGAATAGAGTTACCAAATATTTTGACAGGAATAACTGTACAGATACTAACAGTAACAAAGATAGCATAATGTATGGCACAATCGAAACATTTATAACAGAAGAATAAACTGAAGACACACTCATCAGTGGTAATGATATGAATGTACCTGTTATTAAACATAATAATACCACAGTGATTGATATTAATACAGATGTAAGTGATACTTAGAAAGCTGAAGTTAATGAAATATTACATGAGATTAAAGACATAATTTCAGATATTGCTGGAAACACCTTTGACGGAATTAATAAAATAGAATTACTGGATAGCAAATCAATAACACTAAAGCCATACGCCGTACCTCTACATATGATAGATCATTTAAAGGAGGAAATTAATACAATGTTAAACCTTGGAATAATAGAAGAGTCCAAATCACCGTATTGCTCTCCTCTTGTTTTTAATAAAAAAAGAAAGACGTCTCTATTTGGACATAAGTTGATGATAGATAGCGTAACGCTATAACGAAAGCAGTAGCTGAAATTATGCCGAATCAGGAGAAACTGTTAGTTCAGTTGTATAAAGCAAACTATTTTATCCAAGTTAAACCTAACAAAGAGATACTGGCAGATTCCCCTGCATAATAAGATCAAAGAGTACACAGCTTTTCAAGGCTCTTTTTGGCTGTATCAATATAACTATATGCCATAAGTCCTAGCAACTGCCCCAGCAACATTTAATAAAATAGTTAGGAAACTATTTACAAAAATAAAACTTGTAAGTACATATTTTGATGGCATCTGCATCTACACATATGACTGGGAAACACACGTGAATGTCACCAGACATGTTTTTAACATTCTTAAAAATGCGGGTATACAGTTAAATTCCCCAAGTTAAAGATTGTAAAACAATCAATGGAGTTCCTGGGCACATAGTAGGAGCAGGTTTATTGAAACCTTATACTAACAATTTAAATAAAGTTTTAAGAATAGATCCGCCTAGAAATAAGAAACAAGTAAGAGGTTTAGTAGGTCTGATTTCATATTACAACAAATTCATTCCAAAGTTTTCAACACTAACTGCACCGGTGACTTACCTCACTAAGAAGGGTAGACCTAACAATATTCGTTGGACGTAAGAATGCTAACAGGCATTGGAAGCTATACAAAAGTACTTTAATATTGGTCTTATAGTTGTTCTACCAAACAAAAATGACCAGTTCTTAGTTCAAACAGGCGCCACAACTAGAGGCATGTCTATTACGGAATAGAAACAGCATCCTTCATCCAGTTAAGTACATAAGTTGTAAACTCATGGATAGGGAAATGCGATATTCAACAATAGAAAGGGAATGATTTGTCATACTATGGGGCATTATAAAATTGGCTTACTATTTAATGGGTGCGAGATTTATTCATCAAAATATTCACCAATCATTAAACTATCTAAATACTGCTAAATGCGGTAATTCAAGAGTCACCAGATGGGATTTCACTTTACAGGAATTTAATTTTCACATTTAATATATCAAGGGAGAACAAAACCCTATTGCAGATAGTTTATCCTGGCAGTAGTGAGAGAAAAAGAAATATAATTATGCCTTGTAATAATATTTTGTATAGTTAAAATCATAACATAAAAAGACGAATGTAATCCTTGTGTTAGGGGAAGTAGAGAATATTGTATTTGATAAAATGTTGTTATATAAATGAATTACTGTGTTTTGTGAGCAAAGGTTGCTCAAATGTCGATATTTTTACAGAGACATGATAACGGTAATGAACATAAATTAGTAGATAATATGAGCCATTGATGCTCCCATTTTTTTATATTAATTCAGAGATTTGAAATGAAAATGTATCACAAGTTGTTGTGATCAGGGCTTGCTCAACATGTTTAGTGTTACTAAGAGATGTATTGATGATGAATCAATATGTAGTGTGTTGTTACAGAAAGCTCTCATGAAAATAAATAACAAAGTAATGTGAGTAAAAGCTGTCCAGATTTGAATGAGCCAGGTGTGCTCTGATATTAAGATTGAAACAAATGTTAAATTAGCCAAAGAGAGCGCTGCCAGCTCTTCAGGTTCATCGGTTTATGATTTTCTAGAGGTAGTGAGTTTTCAAGTCGATGATTTGGGAGCTGGAGCTTTTGTTTTTATAGTTAAAAATCAATATGTTACAATTAGCTATGACCATGATTGCTCGAAAATATTTGATTTGTATGATTATATTCATGAGATTTATTGATTCATTGTGTAAAAATTTTAAACTAGGTATTTTCAACTGAAAGTTCCTTATGAATTGTGACTACAGGTCAAAAAACCATCCAGAAGGATGCCCGATGATAATTAATATGTTGAAGCGTCGAGTTGTTAAATCCTCGAACAAAAGGAAGGTCTCGACATATATACATTCGTCATATAAGAGCAAATAGAAACTGCTTATAGTTTTTGGGAGGTGGGGGTGGTCATCTTCCACATGTTATAATGTTATATACGTTTGTGTTTTTCTAGTGATGGTCAATGATTCTTTAAATATACTTCATTGATGATATAAATTAGATAATTTTAGTTATAATTACAAATTTAGTATGGATATCTTTGCATTAGCCCAGGTATGTAAAATATAAATATATTTTTTTTATTGGTTGAATTTCAATAATATGAAAAAAGTATAATTTTAATGTTGTCCTTTAATGGTTAGATTTGTTTATGGTCGGTACATGCATTTTAACTCTTAAATTGTAATTCAATTATGTACGAATGATTGGTTTTATTAATTGCGGTGCATCATAACCCTGTTAGATTTTCAGTGATACCAAAATAAGATTTTTAGGTAAGGACCATTTTGTTCATCTGAATGTTCGTAATTGATGATGTTCATGGGAATTTTTTTGTGTGGGTGTCGCTTTAACTCCCTGAGTTAAATCTTGAATTGGAGAGGGGGGATATGTCAAGTATGGGAGAACATTGATAATTGTTGCAACTGAAAATTTTGTTAATTAGTTAATGAACGTTCTCCACGCTCTTAAGTCTTTTAGTTAGTGAACGTTTTTCCCTTGCTTGAGTCTTTTAGTTTGTGAACGTTCTCCCCGTGCTTGAGTCTTTTAGTTAGTGACCGTTCTCCCCACTCTCGAGTCTTTTAGTTAGTGAACGTTCTCCCCTTGTTTGAGTCTTTAAGTTAGTGAACATTCTCGCCTTGCTTGAGTTTTTAGTTAGTGAACGTTCTCCCCATGCTTGAGTCTTTTATTTAGTGAACGTTCTCCCCGTGCTTGACTCTTTTAGTTAGTGAACGTTCTCCCCATGCTTGACGCTTTTAGTTAGTGAATGTTCTCCCCCGTGCTTGAGTTTTTAGTTAGTGAACGCTCTCCCCATGCTTGAGTCTTTTATTTAGTGAACGTTCTCCCCGTGCTTGACTCTTTTAGTTAGTGAACGTTCTCCCCGTGCTTGACTCTTTTAGTTAGTGAATTTTCTCCCCCGTGCTTGAGTCTTTTAGTTAGTGATCGTTCTCCCCGTGCTTGACTCTTTTAGTTAGTGAATTTTCTCCCCCGTGCTTGAGTCTTTTAGTTAGTGATCGTTCTCCCCGTGCTTGACTCTTTTAGTTAGTGAACTTTCTCCCCCGTGCTTGACTCTTTTAGTTAGTTAACGTTCTCCCCGTGCTTGACTCTTTTTGTTAGTGATTGTTCTCCCCGTGCTTGAATCTTTTAGTTAGTGAACGTTCTCCCCGTGCTTGACTTTGTGACGTATTTTTCATCTGATTATTACGTATTGTCTTGACGGTATTATGACGTAAGATTTAGTCACGTGACAGTCGTGAATGGAACTTTGTGGAAGTAGGTTATGTATTTTTTATGTCTGAAAACGAGCTGCCTAAATTTCATGTGTTTATGCGTAAGCAAATACTTAAATATTAAAGTTACAAATATTATTAAAAGTTCTTCAGATTATTCACCGATAGTAAGAATAGCATGTCGTATGCAACGTGTTAAAGAATTGGACGAATCAATCAATCCAAAGACTTAGGTGTTTACAGTGAAATGATATGAAATGATATAATATGATAAGACAAATATATTATATAATTAATAAGATAAAATATGATATATCGAATGATTTGATATGATTTGAAATGATATGATATTAAGAATTTAACCTTAAAGTTCTCCAAAAATGATTTCAAAATGAAAGTATTCAAAAAACAAATATCTTTACCTTTGATGTAATATTTGATATGAGTTCATTGCCGATCCAAAAGTCTCCATCCAATGACCCAAATCCATTTTTATAGTCATTCCAGTTTCTGTTGAAGTTTTCTTTGCCATTGACACGTCTCTGGAAAAATATTCTCATGAATTATTTTTTTTCTTCTGGATTCTATATTAAAAGAAATCTACCACTTGAGTTATTCAGAAGTATTATGTATATCGTTTCATTTGATATTTGATAATTGTTTTAAAAAATATATTTTGTTTAAGTAAATATATTTTTCTATTAAAAGAAGCATCAATGTTATTTAATAAAACGTACATTTTGATTAAATATTTAAATGTAATAATTTTTTTTTTACTATTACTATAATTAAAACAATCAGAGATACTTAACTCTAAGACAAAATTTTATTTGACTTTACCTGTATGATGATCCAGCCACCACCGTCTGTTTCTGTATCACACAGAACTTGTTTTTTGTTGTCTAGTGACGTGATTACTCTTGAACCATTTGCACTTGTCATTCCTTTCTCACATTTTAACTGATGACATTGTTAAAAATATGAAGTAACATGTTTGTCAGTAAAATATACGTTTTTTTTTTTTAAATTTGAAACGATGTTAAATGTTTTAAATGTAGTTGAAAGAAAATAATTACATAATTGTTTCTTTGTTTAAAATAAAATAACATTCAACATTAGTTTTTATTTTCTTAATGTCTTGAAATTCAAATATTTTTTTTTTCATTTTAATATCTCGCGTATTTTTCTCCCCTACACATTCTTAAGGATAATTAAAATTAAAAATCGATTTCTTACAAGTTGTCCTTGTGAATGATTATCTCCAGATATGTTGTACTTGTCGGCTGTTAGGTTATTACACATGGAGTTCGTTGTTAAGTTCACTAATAGTGATTCTATTGTTCTCTGATTAATTTTCAAGTCTTTCAGATTTTCCTTAACTTCAGACAAGGTTTGATTTGACATATTTCTGATATCAGTACTTTTAAAATTTTCTTTTAGACTTTTCTTCAAATCATTCAATGAAATATTCACTTCATCAATTTTTGCAAAAACCTCATTTATTTGTGTTGTTAATGCTGTAAAGTGTTGGTCAACTTGGTTTTTGATGAGTAGAGACATTGCTTTTTCATATGCTTTTATCATCTCTTGTTTGATTAGTTCGTTAAAACTTGTGTTTATTTCATTAGGAGGGCATTTTGAATGCTTTGAATCATTGAATAAGACTTTAACTTGGTCAACTTGTTCAATAATATCGTCCATTCGTCTCTCTAGGTTTGATAACTTTGAGTCAATATTGCTTTGTATTATAGCAGCCATTGTTTGATGACATTGTCCTATGATGTCTTTATTGTTTAGTTCATTAATATTTGTGTTTGTTTCCTTAGTTGTATACTTGATATCTTCAATTTTACTTGACATTTGATTCATGAATAATTCAAGTTGTGTACGAAGCTTCAGTTCCAAGTCAGAAAGTTTTTGTTCAAAATTATTTTCTTTAGTTTCTCCTGAAATTGTCCGAGGCTTTTTAACTTGCATTGAAATTTCATCTGCATTGATTAAATAAGGATTACCTAATGTAAAACCAAATTCATTTCCTTTATTCATCAAACTGGTATGGGATGTTAATTTCTTCATAATTGCTCCAGATTTATCAAATATTTTGTGTTCAATAGCAATTTGAGATTTGACGTAAATATCAGCTTCTCTTTCATTAGAGTTCATTGGTAATATTATTTTTTCAACAAGTTCGATTCCATGGGATGAGTTTTTAAATTGAATCTTGCAGATAAAAGCAGTTTGAGAACAGTTGGATAGGTCAGAGAAATACACATGAAATTCACCATGCTCCTTTGACATTGACCCAATAACTATTGTGTTATTCCCAGTGTGAGCTAGGATTTCTGAGTTTACAGCTAACATGCTGGCCAGAAGTTGTTCATTGTTTAAATAATAAATATCCATTTTGATAAGGCTCGCCATAGTTGCGTCGCTAATTGTGTCAGCTTGACATTGAAGAAGACCACAATATGTTTGATTTTTAATTAAATATTCTCTTCTGTCCATGGTAAACTCAAAACCTGGAATTTAAGTGTAACATATTTTTTTTTTAAAATAACAATGATTTTCAATAGGGGACTTTGTTTTATATGTTAATGTGAAGTTGTGGCTTGTAATGTAGTAGTTGTTAAACTTGATCATTTATTTTTTGTAATAGAAATACCTTATTTGATTAAAAAAAATGTTTTATAATGGTGAATTATCTTTTCTTGTTACAGCCAAGTATTAGACTTAGTGGCGTAGCCAGGGGAATGCTGGGGGTGCAGACCGCACCGGGTAACACCATTTCAGGGGGTTACACAAGATTGAAAAATAGCAAATTTACAGAGCACACACTGCACTGTCTAACAGAGTTTTATAAAAGTATAACCGATAACACATACACTTATGACACGTGTAATGTATTCAAATACTTGCTTTATTAAAAGTTCAAGGTTGATACGTCATAAATGAGGTTATCTTATAATTAGTTCAGAAAAACACCGTTTTGAACATGAAACAAAGTCCGATTGAAGTGTTCGGTGACTTTTATAAATTACACTCTTTTGTCGAAAATACTGCATGTTTGACATTTGTCGACATTATTTTCTTTCTTAGCTGTATACACTCATCAATGGAATGTTTCAAGTAAATACACTGGAATGTCATTGAAAAGACAGTCAACAACACGTTGGAGGGATCATAATTCTCCTGTTGAAACAGAAAGCGATGAGTTTGATTAATATATTTGGGCGATTGAAGTTATGTATGATACTCTTGAAAATTTGGATGCAAGAGGTAAAGCACAAGGTCCTTTATATTAACATCTGTGATTTTAAGGTTATCTGCTACCTTTAACTTTGGGAAGACCTATTTGAGGAAGTTAATCTTACACACCAGCATCTGCAAACTGAAAGCTTTTCTGTGGACAATGGGTTGACCAACCCGAGAAATTAAGAATGTTTTGCACTAGAAGCGCGGTCAATTTATGGAACTTGCTATTTAAAAGGCATTTTTAAAATCAGAGCAATAGGAAATGTTGGTAGCGAGTATTTTAAGGTTTAAGAAGAGAATGACACTAAAACAATTAATAGAAGAGTGACTCTCTCTGTGAGAAGCAAGGAGTAGGAATATGCTGGAGGGTATTGATCGCTTTCATTCTGAACTCCAGATCAGATCATCCGCGTTCAAGGTAGTAGCTGATAGGTTTACGGCTGTTCAACTCAAACGTCTACTATCAGCAAGTGAAGACAATTTGTTGGTGTCCGTTCCATAAGTTAACCACTTTCTATGATACGTTGTAAACATATGAACGTTTAAAATATGTATCAACAATAGAATACAATCAAATGCAGCTGATATTGAATTTTACAAAGTCATGAACTGGTCAGTATTTGATGATTTGAAAATCTTTGATAAATGGGACTTCATGTCATCGGAGCTTTTCAAACCAAGGCTTTTCAAGAATATTTCCGATTCACATTAAGGGAATAAAGTTTTTCTGATCTGGATCTAATCTATTGAAAGTGATGCGTTAAAGAATATTAATTTCGATCAAATGATTTACCGATCTGCAGCTTCGAAAACCAGGAATGGATATTTTAAGAAAGGCTATAATTTAAAGTTTTTACAGTTCTTATATACAATTACATCTTGATCTTTAATTAAATTGTTTTCATTCTTGTTATTGTCATACCGTCGACTTATTTTAACAAGAAGAAATACATCATTGAAGGGGGGTGGTGGTCTGACACCTTTAGTTTACCGCACCGGGTCACACCAACCAAACTACGCTACCGATTAGACAAATTAAACTAATAAAAATAGTTCTAAATTGTGTTTTTCACATATAACTAATGAGATAAAACTTTTCATATCCTTAAACTGTCATAACGCAATAATTTGACATCGAATAAATTTAGTTTGTCACAAAACTTTTAATCAAATTAAACACGTCTTAACTGTAACATAATATGTAAACATAAATAAAGGATTGATTTAGATCTGCACGATCACAAGATATCTCATTGCAAGATTTATTTTTTGACATATCTATTGTATGTAATAAAGTACTGTGAATTATATTATTGGGCGTTATCTCTTCTTGAAGAGCGAGAGAAACAAGTGAATATGAGAAGCGGAAACTGGAATGAATCAATCATTCAATCAGCAGCGGAAGGAAATACACATTATTAGTTAACAATGTTACGAACAACCATTGTCAGATCAGTGTTATAACATTGTTACAGTCGCGTTTTAAATTTCAGGACGTTTGTGAAAGGAGTTTGAGGGAAGCCAGCTTAGAAAATAATGGGAGATCAACGCTGAGCGCCTTCAAAGGTTGCAAAAATCAGAATATGAAGGTGTCAAAAAGACAGAAGATGCGAGAAACAAAGCGCTATCAACAAAAGGAGGAATACGGAAGATCTAATTTCACAAGGTGTCAAGGTTCTCCATCTAGAAAACTTGACGGAAATAAACTGAACGCGTCCACTGCCATCCTCCCATTTAGCCCACAAAACTTCCACTTGTAACACAGAACGCTGTCGTTTCTAAAGAACTATTTACACTCAGATATTCGAATACATAAGTATTGACATCAAATGCTTTCTTTTTTACGTTGATAAGGGCGTTTGGCTGACGTGTCCTTTTAATTACCATGTCATCCATTTCAAGCCTAAACTTTTATACTACGACGCACATAAAATATTTAAATAAAAATAAAAATCTCTAAAGATTTTTAAAAAAATAAAATATTGCATTAAAATATGCTTCTGCTTTGTCAAATATTTCTTATAAATGATTTATAGCATTAATATTATTTTTTTTATAAAGGCAGCTGCTTAAGAAAAACAAGAAAGTATTTTAAAGCTTCAATCGAAAAATTATTTTTGTTTATTTTGTAAAATTAAATGCAACAAACTTTGTTAGTATTGATCTTCCTGCTGTTTTGTTTCAAAAAAATATTATAATCTTATACATATAGTTTAATGGAGTATATATCATTTGTAAGTCAGGTGATCAATAAAAATTTTTAAAAATCTATTCCACTTCTGAAGGAAAAAAAAATAAATGCTACCATACATCATATAAGAGCATTTTCCTATTTTATTATAATATTCAAAAACAAAATGTAATATTAATAACCAAAATATAATTTTCAATCTATACATTTGACTTACCCTGACGAAAAATTATGTTAGAATATTCAAGAACTATAACATAATAGCCCCAAAATAATGTCAATTGACACATTTGATTTACGCTAAATAGACATTCTATACATTTGACTTACCCTGACAAGGAAGTGTCACCATAAAGAAGAGTAATGGCATACAACGGAAATTTAAAATCATTTTATTTTCTCTAAGTGTTGATCTCAGTATTAGAAATTCATCAAGTTAGTTCAAGCTGCACTCAATTTATTCTCTGTTTGAACAGAAAACTTCAGCAATGACACAAACTGTCTAATGAAAGAATATGGATTTGGGAGACTTGAGAGTACATAATATATACAGTATCCTCGATTCTCATTGGTTAATAATATGAACAAATGGGAGTCGCTTAGTCACTTCCTTGTTCGGTCACGTGATGAGAGGAAGCCATCACTAGGCTGCTACACACAACAAAAGATAACAGCTGATCTGCCATTAATTTTTAAGAAAAATGTTGTCTTCATCAGTGCTTCCCCAATGTCATGTTACTTAAAAATTTTACCTTTCAAACTATTCTGGTATACACTTGTTTTTTTTAATGAAATATATAAATGTGACAATAAATATACGTCAGTTATGAATAAAGGAAGAAAATTATTTCAAGAAAATTTTGTGAGCGATATTCGATGGGAACTTGAGCTCCGTGCCCATGACGTCATTTGCCTGTTTAATATTTGTGCAAGAGTCATTCCTCTTTATTTTATTGTTAATTTTCATTGGACGAAATGTCGGCATAACCAATGACGTCATTGCGTGTTTATTAAATAGGAAGGAATATTATAATAATCGACTGGAAAAAGATTTCATGTGAATAATTAACGAATATCCACTTTGTCAAGCAATTGTCTTAAATTTTCTTTATCCTTAAGCGGAAATGTATGCAGGCTTATACCGATGTCCTTAACTTAACTGTTTGAACAGCCAAAAGCCGAACAGTGCCTAGGTATCTTGAATTACTAGTTGCAGTGTGTAACGAGCAACTGTTGTCAAGCACTAGTGTGTTGCATACAGCCTCCCGGATGTCTTACTCGTATTTTCTCTCATCACGTGACAAAACAATTGACTAAGCGACTCCCATTGACGTCATGTTTTGCTCCATCCTTTCAAGATGTCAAGTACACACTCTAGATATGGGATAACGTTATACAACATTTAGATAACGAGGTGAGCGGAGACATCACGAGGTAACAAATGTGCAACTACAACATTTCTGTGGACAAACAGGCGATGTTCAAAGTAGGTTTTGTGAATTGTTTTGTAATGTCACGTGACGATCTAAACACGAACAATGGACACAAACAAGATAAATATAATGGCGTGAGATATTTGTCATCATGGGTCTCCAGACAGTAAGGCATGGTACGGGCATTCTATGGACTGCAACTTTTCAAATAATAGAATGTACAATAAATTCATGGTGTCTTGAGCTGAACGTTGATCAAACAAACAAAATTACAGAAATCCCAATGTGATGTGGAACAGGCACGCCATGGGTTGAAAGTTGATCCAGCAATAGATTGTAAAAAAATAGAGTCATACGTATTGCAAAGGGCAAACTTGTTAAATAAAATAACATATGAATTAATTTGGAATTATGACTACTTACACAGAGTAAAGAGGTGGAGCTAAATCAAAATACACGTAGAAGTGTCTGTTTGATTTTACCACCACGACCTAAGCCGAAATTAATATGACCTCAAGGTAGCAAAATTTTGAGTTGATTTTTCCTATATCCTTTAATTTTTCTATAAAGAAGATTTTCCTGTGTACGAGATTTCCTTCAGTTTTTTCTTTCCATACATCGATGCATTTCCTAGATCTGAAGATATTAAGTGTTTTTTTACCCGGAATTGAGAGGAATGATGTTTATATGATGTTAATTATAAGATTATTTGTCATTTAAATTCATTACCGAGGTAGAGAAGAAATTATTGACATTGGGGACAAAGAGAATTTGAAAAAAATGTATTTAACCAGAGATTTGGAGTCTAATTATGTTGTGTTTTGGACAGTCCATAAACACGTCTGAATAGGTGAGCTAAAGATGGAAATTAAAAATTGTTTTGGTGTCACAGATCAATAGTGAGATATAATTTAAAAACAAATCCTTCAGTTTCATCGAAATTTACTCTCACAACTAAATGTTTTCATAATTGGAATTCAATGATTAACGTGTTTTCTTTTGTTTTGTAGATTGCAAGTTTCGTTTATGAAAGCAGTAGCCATGAAATTCTCTGTATGAATAAATGTTCATGAAAACAAGATTTTGTAAAGGTTTCTGTTTAAATTCTTTTTTTCTATCAAGAAATTTACTGTACAAATCTATGTTTACAATAGCATTCACCACATTTTCTTAGCCTCTCAAAAGTTGAAGACCTCCTGGCACAAAGCGAGTGTTGGTGATTGTCTTTTAATGGAACGACGCAACAAAACAAACTCAGTTAACAAGATGAGATAAATAGAGTCAAACTGGAGAGATTTGGTTTCAGGGTTATGACGAAACAATGTAGATTCGTAGTTTTTAATCTAGAGGCGTAGCTAGAGTGTTTTGCACACGGGTACCAGATTCATTTTAAAGAGATTCTCTTTTATTTTTCAGCTCTCAAAAACATTTGTTTCATCCATAAAAAATGTCAATACACATTTTTGCGCCCCACATAGTGTGGCACCCAGTTAGATCTGTCCCTCCTAACCCCTTAGCCACGCTTCTGCTTTAATGAAATGAATTGCTCTCAAGAACAAAACAAAAAAAAACACACTTTAAAAATGTTTTTCAACATTATATTTTAACAAAAAATCGTGCAAATATTTCTTTAAAAAAGAAAAGTTATAAAACTTAAAATTTATTAAATTATAAGTGTAGGAAAATTAAGACTACAGTCTTAAACAAAACCAAAAGCAAATAAATAAAACCAAATCTATCTATCTATCTATCTATCTATGTATCTATCTATCTATCTATCTATCTATCTATCTATCTATCTATCTATCTATCTATCTATCTATCTATCTATCTATCTATCTATCTATCTATCTATCTATCTA
>CAXITT010000950.1:55152-120402 GCA_964033795.1 Lymnaea stagnalis
CGCCACCCCTCCTCCTACCTGCCCCTCCGCCAACCCTCCTCCAGCCTGGCCCTACCGCACCCCCCCTCTTTCCTGCCCCTACGCCAACCCTCCTACTGCCTTCCCTACGCCATCCCTCCTCCCAGCTGGCCCTACGCCAACCCTCCTTAGAGCTGGCCTAACGCCAATCCTTCTCCTAGAAGGCCCTACGCCAACCCTCCTCCTAGAAGGCCCTACGCCAACACTCTTCCTAGCTCGCCCTACGTCAACCCTCCTACTAGCTGGCCCTACGCCAACCCTCCTACTAGCGGGCCCTATGCCAAACCTCCTCCTTTAAAACTCGGACTTGGGACCGGCCTTGGCGGGATTTTTTCTTGTATATATTTTTAGTCTACTTCATATATGAAAATCGTTATTGAACATTTTTAGCCATTTTCAGAGCATAACATTAATAAAACATTGAACCAAACGTCATCAACATTGAAACACATTAAAATTCACCAACATGATGAATGATCCCTGTTTATTTCTTTCGAATTATCATTTCAACGAATGAAAACATTTTTGCATAAATCCAATACAAACATTTATTTGAACTGCTCTCACATTCACCGTTTAGATTTTGTGCCACCAGCCTGAATTGTAACGTTCACGGTTTGCACACTTCATATCTGGATTCTTATCATTGTACCTGTCCAATACAGTAAATGCCTGACCCTTGTTGTAGCTGAAACTATTAGTGATATTTTTAGAGTACAAACCAATACATCGAGTGTACAGCTGGGTCACAAATAAATATAGTGTACAGCTGGGTCACAAATACATAGAGTGTTCAGCTGGGTCACAAATACATAGAGTGTACAGCTGGGTCACAAATACATAGAGTGTACAGCTGGGTCACTAATACATATAGTGTACAGCTGGGTCACCAATAAATAGAGTGTACAGCTGGGTCTCGTCCAAAACTCCAAGGTAACTTTAGATGGCGTGTTAATCAGCCAAGTCAAAATCCATGTCCATTCTTAGCATGTGATCTTCAAAAACAGCTTTCTTATTTAAACGAATTATTTCAGGAAATCAATACCCTTTTTTTAAATTAAAACAAAGAAAACATTTTTATTTGTCATGGAAATTATTATGTTACTGAAGGTTCAGTTATTTCATTTAAATGTGACTTCAATGACTAATGATCTGATTTCAATTTAATAAGGTATAATAGGGAAGCAGTAATTCAACTAAACAATTGATTTTTCATTTACAGTAATAAACTTCTAGAACTAACGGAAGAGCCATTAAAGCCCAAGAATATAATATATATATATATATATATATATATATATATATATATATTATTACAAAGAAATAGTAAATCAGTGACTGTTCACAAACAATATATAAACATAATAACATCACATAAAAAAAAACAAAAATAAACTTCTAAAAAAAACAGAAGAGACATTAAAGCCCAAAAATATAATATATATATATATATATATATATATATATATATATATATTATTACAAAGTAATAGTAAATCAGTGACTGTTCACAAACAATTTATGAACATAATAACATCACATAACAAAATGATAAAATCACATGAAAAGTAATGATAAATCAGAGATTATTCACAAACATTTTATGAAAACGATAACATCACAGCAATGAAAAGATCATCTTGACTGAAAGTCCTTCAACAAGGAAATAGTCGAAAGGTTTGAAGAGAGACAATCGATAATTTACTGCTCGGATTGTTTTTAAAGTTACCGTCCTTCAATAGTTCAAACCTCGAGCATTACTTACGTCAATGTATATAGTACGCTGAACTATGTACTTTTGTACCGCACGTGAATTTTGTACGTCTGGGTATATGGTACGTCTAATTTTTAAGTGTTCGCTGCCCATTTTTAAAAAAAAAATTCTTGTTGGTTAAAAGATAATTTTAATATAAAATTTAAAATAATATACATTTAATTTAAATAGTGTAGGCCCTTCCAATTCTAGGTACCGTCATAGAGCATATGCTCTTATTTTGTTCCTAGATAGTGGTGACTTGTTAAATTAAAACTATTTTTGTTAAGTTTTAGATTTTGTATTTTTGTCATGATATAAAAAGATGGAATCACATCAAGATTTAAAAAAAAAACGAAATTATTAAACAAATGATACGATATGCATAACATTTTATTATTTAAGAAACAATACACATTTTAAGAAAATAATAATAACATTACTAAAAACGAAATTGGTATGAAAATTGGGGGTCTTGTTATTGCAATTAATATATATTTTCAAGATAGTAATTAACAAGTTCACACTTTGTAGTCTCTCATAACAGTTATTCTACATCATTTCCATGTTGATAGTTAAGGTTTTCACAGTTATTCTACATCACTTCCATGCTGCTAGTTAAGGTTTTCTCTGTTATTCTACATCACTTCCATGCTGCTAATTAAGGATTTCACTGTTATTCTACATCACTTCCATGTTGCTAGTTAAGGTTTTCACTGTTATTCTACATCACTTCCATGTACTAATGCATCTAAAACAAAGTTTAAACAAACTCTCTAAACAGTTTCTTTCTACAGTTACTAGCTATTATTTTAAAAATAAACTTTCTCTCACAGTTCTACTTCAAACTCTAGATTGTATTTTATGTATCTTACTGATCAATTTTTTTATAATTATTTCATGTTTAGTATAATCATCCATTTTTAGTCCATTCAGCATTCAAACAATGAATTGACATCAACATACAAAATATATGACAAGATAATATCAATGTCTTAACACTAACCACAAAAAATAAAGCAATTACATGTTTGACAAATACAACCATTATGTCAACATTTTGTGACAGACACTGAGAGTAAAAAATGTGAGTCGTTGCAACCAACCATTGAGGTGTGTACTTTAATGTTGGATAGGAAAATAATATCCTCTAATAAAATAATATACTTATGTAATAAAAATTAATTAATATAAATTATTTTTACGCAATTGTATTCTATTATTTTCATAATAACAAGAATATATGACCCACATTTATCAGGATAACAATGGTAGGCCTTTTGCGATAATTTAACAAAAATATATGAGCCAAAGTTATCAGGATAATACTGGTAGGTTCATTGCGCTAATATCTACCTGCTGTTGTGAAAATCCTCACAATTGGTTATTTCCAATAAAAAAACTAAGAGTCTCTATCTAATGATGTTTACGTTTGTAACATAACCAAGTTTAGAGAACTATTTTACCAATATATATAATAAGCCTATCCTAACCTTTGCAACGCCCCTAGACTTTAATATTTTCCCTCTAAACATTATCTTTCAATACAAAACCTAAATGATCACTAATTAAATTATTCTGGTCACATGGTTCATTGCTAGGAATTGATTCTCGACTTATTTCTACGCTAGAGAAAAACTCTAGAAGTCGTGTGTTTTTTAAAAGTTAAATATTTAGCCTACGCTGTCACTTTTCTTGCCTTTAACTACAATTTCTTTTCTCTAAATAATGTGAAATCGTAAATTTACAACAAAAACTATGTGTACCATTTTAAAGATATATTACATTAGCGGAATGTCATATATTTATATATTCATTAAACATTTAATCAAACTTTTGCCTCGTATTTCAAATGTATTATTGGATTGACAACAGTGACATCAATGAAAGCCTCTATTTGTCTCTCAACGTTTGAATTGGACAATTTGTCTTTTGATTAGTGAATACAATGGTATTTCAGATTTCGTTAGTCTCGCGTATTCTATTTTTTAAACAGCTTGTCTTAACTGCATCACGAGAGCATCTTATATTTTTTTGATCATTAACTAAAAAATTAGTTTCATCAACATTTTCATGATAACGTGTTTCGTCTAATTTTGACAAATTTGAGTTAATATTATTTTAAGTTTAGAAAGAAAGGGTGAATGTTGGAATTGCTAATTATCACGCGACAAATTAACACACTCCAAGCGAGATATATTCCTGTGTGCGACACAGTTTGGAAATTATTATCCTAGACAAAAGAAGCCAATCTTATTAGTGTGGATAAAATATGAAAGAATGCGGAACTTAAAATACAATTAAAGAAGGCATGTATACACTTGAAATTATCCAATAACCGAAATTGCTGAGTTCAATTGTATATTTATATAGCACTGGTATCCATGCTACTTTAGCACGCTCACTGCGCTCTGGTATCCATGCTACTTTAGCACGCTCACTGCGCTCTGGTATCCATGCTACTTTTGCACGCTCACTGCGCTCTGGTATCCATGCTACTTTAGCACGCTCACTGCGCTCTGGTATCCATGCTACTTTAGCACGCTCACTATGCTCTGGTATCCATGCTACTTTAGCACGCTCACTGCGCACTGGTATCCATGCTACTTTAGCACGCTCACAGTGCTCTGGTATCCATGCTACTTTAGCACGATCACTGCGCTCTGGAATCCATGCTACTTTAGCACACTCACTGCGCTCTGGTATCCATGCTACTTTAGCAAGCTCACTGCGCTCTGGTATCCATGCTACTTTAGCACGCTCACTGCGCTCTGGTATCCATGCTACTTTAGCACGCTCACTGCGCTCTGGTATCCATGCTACTTTAGCACGCTCACTGCGCTCTGGTATCCATGCTACTTTAGCACGCTCACTGCGCTCTGGTATCCATGCTACTTTAGCACGCTCACTGCTCTCTGGTATCCATGCTACTCTAGCACGCTCACTGCGCTCTGGTATCCATGCTACTTTAGCACGCTCACTGCGCTCTGGTATCCACGCTACTTTAGCACGCTCACTGCGCTCTGGTATTCATACTACTCTAGCACGCTCGCTGCTCTCTGGTATCCATGCTACTCTAGCACGCTCACTGCGCTCTGGTATCCATGCTACTCTAGCACGCTCACTGCGCTCTGGTATCCATGCTACGCTAGCACGCTCACTGCGCTCTGGTATCCATGCTACTCTAGCACGCTCACTGCTCTCTCGTATCCATGCTACTTTAGCACGCTGACTTTGCTCTGGTATCCATGCTACTCTAGCATGCTCACTGCTCTCTGGTATCCATGCTACTCTAGCACGCTCACTGCGCTCTGGTATCCATGCTACTCTAGCACGCTCACTGCGCTCTGGTATCCATGCTACTCTAGTACGCTCACTGCTCTCTGGTATCCATGCTACTTTAGCACGCTCACTGTGCTCTGGTATCCATGCTACTTTAGCACGCTCACTGTGCTCTGGTATCCATGCTACTTTAGCAAGCTCACTGCGCTCTGGTATCCATGCTACTTTAGCACGCTCACTGTGCTCTGGTATCCATGCTACTTTAGCACACTCACTGTGCTCTGGTATCCATGCTACTTTAGCACACTCACTGTGCTCTGGTATCCATGCTACTTTAGCACGCTCACTGTGCTCTGGTATCCATGCTACTTTAGCACGCTCACTGCGCTCTGGTATCCATGCTACTCTAGCACGCTCACTGCGCTCTGGTATCCATGCTAATTTACCACGCTTGTCGAGAAGCGTTTCTTCTGTATTGTCAAGTCTTTCACTTCATTCCGTTCGGTAGTACATTATACAGCAACAGTCACCAATGCAACAAACATCAACCGATTTGTTGTAAACAAAAGTTTATTTAACACTACTCGATGAACAAGACTTGATGTATAATTTCAGACTTTGATAATAAAATCACTCCGACCAAATATTAATCAATATAACAATCCAAACACTTCATCCAGTATATCCGCCATCAATTCTCTCAGCACAACACTTAGCAGTATTCAATTCATAACAGTCCATGTAGCACATCCGCCATCACTCTTCTCTAACCACAACTAAAACTAACGCGTCACTTCCCACTACACAATTACGTCACAACGCTCTCACACAAACGATACGGCTGCACATAAAATCTCTAACTACATCTTTTCCCTACCACACATGACAACAACGCTCTACACATAACAACAGTGATTCTCATACCCTCGACATATCCCCCCATTGTCCAGTCTACTACTAAGCTTTTAAGGGCGGAATATTTCGCTTGTCCGTCGCCTGGTAGAAAGTGTGCAAACCTGCATTCCAATTCAATCCTCCCCAGCCAACCATCACTTGTCTCACCACACATGACACCAAGTCAACCCACAACAGCAACAAGCATGTCACGCCCAACACAAATGCATGACCCATGGGCACACCACAGTGTCCACACAAACCAGCAATACAAAATACGCAATCCTCACCTCCCGGCTCAAGGAAACCCCTCACCTCCTCAACACAATCAAAATCCTCATTTAACCCATAGTCCGAGTAATGTCCCAACCAATGAGACCTCCTGACTCTCGCGACACAAATCATCAGCCACAGCAAAGGTCCCGTCATCCAACCCCACACCAGGGAAAAAGTTCACCTCCTCCACGGAAACTATGTAGCCACGCTTAAACCCGCTAGCTACAATCAGATTTTCTGAGTTTAAGATAGACTCAACCCTATGACGGTTCTCAAACTTTGAGCAATCCGTGTCTTTAACTCTACAAACTTCAACAGTCGGACTACTATGCTCATAGCTCCACATGAAATGATTTTCAACGACTTCTACTTAATTGTATTTACGTCCCCATCTTGGGACAGCCTTTGACAAGCTCCCGATTTCCACTTCGCAAACACCTTGACCTGTCCAGGTACTAACACCTACAAAATCTCGTGCACAACTCAAATCATCATTCTCAACAAAGCTCTGCCGCATAAACCCAAAATCTCCCTGTTGTACGAAAGCAAAAGAACCTTCTGTTACATTATCAAAGCATATCTCGTGTGTCATAACACAGCTCTCATGCTGTTCATTATCAAAGCATCTCTCGTGTGTCATAACACAGCTCTCATGCTGTGCATTATCAAAGCATCTCTCGTGTGTCATATCACAGCTCTCATGTTGTGCATTATCAAAGCATCTCTCGTGTGTCATAACACAGCTCTCATGCTGTGCATTATCAAAATCAACAGCCAGTACAGTATCACCAGTGTCGTCTTGTACTCCATCAAAAAAAAAATTGTCCAAAATCACACATTACATTTTCATCAACAACATCTACATGGACTCTACAATAAGCATCATGTGGTATGTCATCAAAAATCATATCCTGTAAAAAATCCAAATTCACATGTTTAACACGTAAAAAATCTGTATCCCGTGCCTCCCCTCTGTTTTCTATTATGGTTACCACCTCACTAGATGCTACAGAGAACTCCGTGTCCCTACTCTCCGTTACAATTGCTTGTGATTCCTCTGGATAGTTATCCTCTTCCACAAAGTCAGTAATATTTTCAATTAAATCGTTTTCAAAGGCTAATAAATGGACTTGACTCTCTTTAACCTCACCTAATGGCCTCCCAGCTTCCCTAACGCCTTCTTCAGTTTCTACATTATCCCCGTCTGTAAGTTTCCCCGTAGTTTTAAGCTTATTATCCCATCTGAACTGATTCTTCTTAGTTTCTACTTCTGCTCTGTAAAGGCTATCATGTGCTTCCTTCCCTGGCCTCTCGCTATACCTATTCTCTCTAGTGATTATCACAGTTAATACTAATTATCCCGTCTATTCTAGCGCTATCCCATTCTACTCCCTCACCATCGTCATTGTCACTGTCATAAAATTCTTGACTCCTGATTGTTTCTTTTGTTTCCCCGTTTTCTCTTGCAATGTATTCAAAGTTTACAATGTAGTCGTCCAGTTCCATGTCGCTGTCGTATTTAGGGAGGCATTTGAGTAAGTGATCGTTTTTGTTGGGTCTTTTTTCGTCACTATTATAATTATAATGTTGTGCCGCTCAATTTTTTATTTTGGCCAATTCAATTTCTTTCTCTGCTTCTATCTTTAATTTCTTAAGTTCCTGTTCCCTCTCTTCTACTCTTATCTTTTCTTCTCGCTCTTCCCTTCTTATCTTTTCTTCTCGCTCTTCCCTTCTCCTTTTTCTTCTCGCTCTTCTTCTTCCCTTCTTCTTTTTTCTTCTCGCTCCTCTTCTTGTATTTTCCCCCATTGGTCCCTTACATATGTATCTAACTCCTGTCCCGTAAATCTCAGGTCCTTTTCTCCCACCTCCCGAATTTTGGCCATTATTTCCGATATGGTTCTCTTAGATTCCATGTGTAATAATTTAACCCTACAAATGTATATGTTCAAATACTGTACAGCTTTTCTCAATATAAGATAAATACTATAATCTTAAATAACTATAATAATAATACTTATGTACTTAACATGTTACTTAACTATGCTTGACTTGACCTGTACTTTACCTCACCACACACAATATAAGAATGTCACAGTTCTAGGTAATAGTGTCTAATTGGGTCTGCTTTGTTGACCCGGTATCATGCACTGGTGGTAGATGCATAGGCGCTCCCGTTGTAGGTGCGGCGATGTTCTGGTGGCAGCACTGTTACGATCAGGTCGATGGTGCGGTGATGATCTAGATGCGGCACAGTGACGGTCTGGTCGTAGGTGGTTTGCTTCGTGCCAACGACAGGGGGGACACAGCAAACAACGGTGTACAGCAACCAGCAGAATAGAGTTATCAGCGAAGCACAGCAAACAGCAGGACACAGCAATCAGCGGGACACAACAATCAGCAGGACACAGCAATCAGCAGGACACATCAATCAGCGGGACACAACAATCAGCAGGACACAGCAATCAGCGGGACACAGCAATCAGCGGGATACAAAGGCAGGATACATCAGCAGCAGTGTACTGCAATAGTGGTGTAAAGCTCAGTGGAACACACCAATCAGCGGGTCACAGCATTGGACGGTTGCTTCAGCTGGGACAGGAGACACACGACGAGCACCTCAGACGACTTCGGACAAGGGACACACAGCCTCAAACAGATGTGCCAGGACGCCTCACACAACGGACGGTCGATGTTCACAGCCCCGTAGAAGTTGATACTTCCGTGTCAGACAGCGACACACAGCTTTGGGCGGCGACACACAGCTTCGGGCGGCGACACACAGCTTCGGGCGGGCGACACACTGGTTCGGGTGGCGACACAAAGCTTCTGGCGGTGACATACAGGTTCGGGCGGAGATGATACTGCCCAGCGCCGGACAGGGATGGTAATTCGGATGGGCCTGACACTTCACAGCTTCAGACACGATGTTTCTATGATCGGACGAGGATGCTACTTAATAGCTTCGTTTGGACGAGCCCCAAATGTCGCGATGCGTTTCTTCTTTATGGCCACAGTCTTTCACTTCATTCTGTTCGGCAGTACATCATACAGCAACAGTCACCAATGCAAAAAACATCAACCGGTTCGTTGTAAACAGAAGTTTATTTAATCACAATTCACAAACCAAGGTTGATACTTAATGTTGAAGCAACAATCGAATCCTTTCAGCACAACTCTTAATTTAATTAACCGCAATTCCCAAACTATGTTTGATACTTAATTTCTCAGCACAGCACTTAGCAGTATTCAATTCACAACAGTCAGTGTAGCACATCCACCATCCATCTTCTCTAACCCCAACCGAAACTAAAGCGTCACTTCCCACAACACAATTACGTCACAACACTCTCACACAAACGATTCGGCTGCACATAAAATCTCTAACTAACATCTTTTCCCTATCAAACAAGACAACAACGCTCTACACATAGCAACAGTGATTCTCATACCCTCAACATACCCATGCCTAAAGTCTTAATGCCGGCTCCGATCCATAAGTGTACCTATGCCTAAAGACTTAATGCGGGCTCAGTTCCATAAGTGTACCCATGCCTAAAGACTTAATGCCGGCTCATATCCATTAGTTTACCCATGCCTAAAGACTTAATGTCAGCTCAGATCCATAAGTGTACCCATGCCTAAAGACTTAATGTCAGCTCAGATCCATAAGTGTACCCATGCCTAAAGACTTAATGCCGGCTCATATCCATAAGTGTACCCATGACCCCAAGACTCATTATTTTTTTATCTTAAAATTATTTTTCACCATTTTTTAAATTGATTTTTTTCTTTTTCCTAGTTTTCAGGGTCAAAACTCTGGTTCCGATAGGATCAAAACTTTCATCTACTACACCTTCTAGTTCTGATTGTTATGTTTTAAGCGCTTCCAAAAAATATATATATATATATATTTATATATATATATTAAAATAACTTTTTGACATCCTAACTAATGGATATATAACTATAAAAAAAATGTTAACAGTGTTTCAAATTGTAAATATTTTTTTTTTATAAATCAGTGTGATTGCCCGGCAATCGCATGACATTTCCGTCAAACCGAATGCTTGAGGCTTTCACGCGAACTAACCCACTTGAACTTTTTTTGCTTTGAGGATTTCTTCTCGGACTGTTGGTGTCAAAACCGTTATCAGTATCTATCGTAAGTTCATTACTATTGTTAATTTGAAGGAAAATAAGTATGAACCTCAATGCGAGATTGTGCCTTTTATACCAAATAATCTGTTTTAAAGATACCTTATATTAAAATGTAAACAGTTTTTTTATCCCATTTTTTCATCTTGCTCTAACCTTATGCTAAGACGATTTTGCCGATGTAAGTTTACAAATATATAATTCATTTAATAATAATTCATTCGATATCAAAGTTTATCTTACAAATCATACACTAATATTTGTAAAATGTTGTAAGCCCAAGCTTTCACTTCTGGTATACGGGTCCAAATAGCCACTTAGATTTATAAATATATTATTACGTGTATACACCATTGTTCATTGCAAGCAAGAGAAACAATGTGTATGTCATTGCATTACACTCAAACGGAACATATGATAATTCCGTTCAAAATCCATTTGATTATTTATTAAAGCTATAAGCAGCTCGTTTCATTTCAAAAACTTTTACTTTTGTTTTAAAAAAACGACGTCTACTCTGTTATCCAGGAGGACGTTTCATTCTATACATGGAAGACGTCATCAAAGTTCAAATATTTGGTCGAGGACTTATGGACTTTAGAGAACAATATTTTTATTTTGTTTTGTTTAATTCCTCATGTTAATTAGTTACAACTATAAACACTAAGTCAAACTTTGACGAAGTTGTCTTACTTGCTTCAACAAACACAACAAACGTATGGGGAAATCTACAATTAGCCGTGGTAAAGTGTAATCGCTTTAGTTAGTTTGGTTTCTTTACTAGACGATACAGAAATATTTGTAAAAACATTTTCTAAATTTTGTATTTAGCTAGCTAACGTTAGTCAAAACTTTAAATACTAGAGAGAGTGATATGTTTCATGTGAAGTGTGAATGTAAGGTCCATTATCAGCATCAATTTGATCGTATTCGAATGTCCATAATGATCGATTACTTGCAACCATAACGCTTGAAAGGGGAGCTCGGTCACCAGGCACTGGCAAGGTCAGTCGCCCTCACCAGAAACTTGACAGGTTAGCTCGGTCCCCAGGCACGGGCCAGGTGAGTCGCCCTCACCAGACCATTGACAGGGCAGCTCGATCCCCAGGCACGAGCCAGGTGAGTCGCCCTCACCAGACCCTTGACAGGGGAGCTCGGTCCCCAGGCACGGGCCAGGTGTGTCGATCTCACCAGACCTTTGAAAGGGGAGCTCGGTCCCCAGGCACGGGCCAGTTGAGTCACCCTCTCTCTCTCTCTCTTACTCTTTCTCTCTTTCTCTTACTCTCTCTCTCTCTTTCTCTTACTCTCTCTCTCTTTCTCTTACTCTCTCTCTCTCTTTCTCTCTCTCTCTCTCTCCCTTTCTCTCTCTCTCTCTTTCTCTCTCTCTCTCTCTCCCTTTCTCTCTCTCTCTCTTTCTCTCTCTCTCTCTCTCTCTCTCTCTCTCTCTCTCTCTCTCTCTCTCTCTCTCTCTCTCTCTCTCTCTCTCTCTCTCTCTCTCTCTCTCTCTCTCTCTCTCTCTCTCTCTCTCTCACTCTCACCCTAAGCTCAGTGTATTCAATTTAACAAGACACTCAATACATTTAGAGGTAAAACTTTAGGCCTTCACTCTTATTTCAAGTCTGCACATTCCAGTGACTATTTGGTTGTATTTCTAAAGCCAGATTTCGATCAGATGCGAAAACATATCGTGGATATTTAAAAGCTTGGCCAGAAAGCGGATGCCTCTTGGATCTGAGCATGATGAACTTGAAGACACACTGCCGCTTAAATAACAATTTACAATTGAAATACAAAAGACACTTCCAGACCAATGGATGGAGACTTTTAAACATTGGTAAAAAAAGAAATGGCTTTATTGGAGAATTTCGGTTCAAGAGAAAAATAAATAAAAATTACGTATGATAGCCTAAGATCTATTCCTCCGACAAGTGTGAAGGCAGATCGGGTGTTGAATTCATCGGGTTATTTTTAAAACCATTTGCGGTCAAATGTAATATTAAATAATTTCATATGTATCTATACACTAGAGAGTCGAATAATTGACTACTGATTATTTAAAACATCGGATGTCGAAGCTAACCATGACTCTTAAAGACTTTCTCTGTACTCACATTTTGATCGAGTGTGATGTTTGTTTGTCGTTATATTTTTGTGGGTCATGAGACACTTCAGGTCAGTCAGTTTACGGTATTTTTTAATTTCAATATTATTATTCTGAGCATTGTAGTACAATCACACATGGCACGGTGGAGCATTGCAGTACAATCACACATGGCACGGTGGAGCATTGCAGTACAATCACACATGGCACGGTGGAGCATTGTAGTACAATCACACATGGCACGGTGGAGCATTGAACTACAATCACACATGGCACGGTGGAGCATTGCAGTACAATCACACATGGCACGGTGGAGCATTGTAGTAAAATCACACATGGCACGTTGGATCATTGCAGTACAATCACACATGGCACGGTGGAGCATTGTAGCACAATTACACATGGCACGGTGGAGCATTGTAGTACAATCACACAATGCACGGTGGAGCATTGTAGCACAATCGAACATGGCACGGTGGAGCATTGTAGTACAATCACACATGGCACGATGGAGCATTGTAGTACAATCACACATGGCACGTTGAGCATTGTAGTACAATCACACATGGCACGATGGAGCATTGTAGTACAATCACACATGGCACGTTGAGCATTGTAGTATAATCACACATGTCACGATGGAGCATTGTAGTACAATCACACATGGCACGGTGGAGTATTGTAGTACAATCACACATGGCACGGTGGAGCATTGTAGTACAATCCCTAGAAAACAAAAAATGATGATTTAATTTTGGACATATTTTTGCTCAGGGGGGCACTTAGCTTTCCCCGGGGGGAACTGCCCCCCACCCCCCAGAAACAGAGCTGAAAGAAACCCTGACTTTTGCACAATTCAGATACAATTTAGAACTTATTGTTCACGTAGTTTGCAATCTACAAACGTCTCACTTAATATATATGGAGGCAAACACGCCTGCAAAGTGGCCTCATATTTTATCACAAGCGCCAGTCATCTATTTTTTGGAACCGACCTGCGTTAACCATTTATAATACATCACTATAACACATAGTACACTATGCAACATACATGTATAAGGTTACATTATGTTGGGTTCTTTTCACTGTCTTTAACGCTGCCTTTCTGTCCAAGTGTTTGGATACTTAAAAACATGTGCTATTTGAAGCTGCCCTTCTTCCAAATTACATTCTTTTGGATAAATGACGCTATAAAGTAGATCGGCTAAATGCATTTATTTTTGTTGTCTTTTTTTTTGATGACATAAACTCCCTATAAATTTAGGACATGTTTTTTTTTTAAAATGCTATGAAATTCTGCACACAATATATCTCAGTTCTTAATCAGTTTTATTTATAATCATTGCTGTTTTGATGATTCCCTACATAACGCCTGCTCAACTCAAAGTGTAAGGCGGGCCGTAATGCGTTATGGAAAACTTGTGTGGACCGTAATACTTCATGAAAAACTTGTGTGGGCCGTAATCCATAATGAAAAACTTGTGCTGGCCAAAAGATAACAGGGCAGGTCCGAAAGCTTTTAAGAAATTATTAATAATAAAGAATATTTCGTTACTCTGCGGGCCGCCAAGTGGGGGCTGGCGGGCCGTACCGTATGTTCTGCAGGCCTGCCCAACATGATAGGTTTAAAACCTTTGACACTGTTGATGATGTTCTGTTGAGTTGTACATCAATTAAATTCCAGTTAAATGAAACAATAACCATTGTTGGGGGCTCTTATTTCTAAATCTTGCATTATCCTCATTTGAATAACATCATTATTTTTTTTCATAAATAACCTGCACATCAAAGATGGTGGGCAG
Organism: Lymnaea stagnalis; assembly: GCA_964033795.1. Lineage (NCBI taxonomy): Eukaryota > Metazoa > Mollusca > Gastropoda > Lymnaeidae > Lymnaea > Lymnaea stagnalis. The sequence goes on from CAXITT010000950.1 coordinate 69,434, forward strand.
AACGGGGATGGAGGAAATACCCTTGGTGGACCAAAGTTACATGGGACATCTTTCCCGTGCTGTCAGACTAGCGACACTGTCATTAAAAATAAAAGGTTGAGAAATATCAACAGTTAATTACAATCGGATCATCGGCTATGTATTTCCACATTTGCACTGGGTGAGACCCTCGCGGGGGGTGGGGGTGGGGGGTGGTCCAGACATACACATTTGCAAATATGAATGAGCTTGGTCAAGCCAATTTAATGTAACCGAAAGTAGTTCATACATTTTTATAAATACAAGCGGCTCATCAGAACGGGGTGTCTGTCATTAGACAGAGCCGAGTGCCACCTGTCAGATAATGTGCCACCGGTGAGTCCTCACATCGGTGGTAGACTGGGTTCAGCCTCCTTCTGCTGTTGTCAATGTTTAGTGTCTCCTATACACGGCCGACCCACCGACGGGTTGGTCTACCTTTGAACAGAATGCATGCGATTCTACGTTTGCAATCGAGCTTGGTTGACACGGGCTCTGATCAGGTTGCTTAACAATTATTTTTTTTTTGTTGAGCCACACACTGACAACTTGGGATGGCGCTAACTATTTGTCTTAATGCTTAATTCCAATTTTCTGCGATACCTTTATTTCCAAAGATATTCAATGACTGAAAGTATTGATCGTTGGTACATAGAGAAATACGTATGTTGATTTTCATTACCTATTTGGAAAATACAAATTGAAACAATAAGCAAAAAAAGAAACATTTAAAGAAACATTCCGATTGGAATGAAGAAGTTTAGTCCTTCATTGAAGTCCTTGTTAATTAAATAAAGGCTTCATAAAGATAACCTAAATCATAATGCACCCAAGCTGTGCATAGGAATATATCAAGAAAAAATATTTTAAAATAAGTATTGAGTAAGTTAAAGTAAACGTTTACTCCATGAACCGGAGCTAATCAATAGAAGTGTCAAACGGTGATAATCAATTTGTATGTCAAAAGGTGATAATCGAAATGTATGTATAACGTGATAATCAATATTATGTCGAACGGTGCTAATGAAAGATGTGTCAAACACGTAACAAATTCCATTTCAAATGATGAATTAAACATATTTAAAAAATATAAGTTTTACAAAAAAACTTGAAAAACATCGATAAAATTAATATGTGTATTTATCTTGTTTATAAAAATTCAAATCTTACAGTATGTTTAAATTGAGTAATGTAGAATTGTCGAAGGCTTGGTGAATGATTGTTTCAATTTCTTATATAATGTTTACCCCATTTCCAAAACATTGTAACATCTTTTTATTTAATAACATATTTTGTTTCAAAAATCTGTAATCTACTTAATGTATTTATCTACACTTCATCAATAACTTGTTATATTACAATAGATATTAGACTACACTCTCTAACCTTAGCTCATAACTCATTCTTTTTTTTGGGGGGGGGGTTGGTGAGGAGGGGGGGGAGTCTGTTCGAGGCAAAAAATAATTCAATATTTATATTCTGTAGTCATATATTAAAATATTTCCCTACTTGTAGGGCCATATTTCATATCTCACCTAACATAAATAAAGAGACTAGTTTTCGCGACACCTAATCTATCAATGAGACCGACAGAAGACACACACACAAATAACACCGGGCTCAGTCAAGGGAATCTGGTTTAGGGTCCTGTCTCACACACACGCCTTTAAATATCTTAGCTAAATTATATAGGTCAGTCCCCGTCTGTCACCGACACTGCTCAGCATCGCAACTGTCTAGTTCAGGCCCTAACGTGTCATTCAACCAAACTAAAGCTGAGGCACGTACGAGCTCACCGAATCCCACCCTCACTAACCGGATGACTCGATGGTCCTAGTCGATTTCCACGGAAGAACAACAACATACAATTAGTCAAAAGAGATTGTATGTGTTAATTTGTTTAAATTTAAGTAGTTAATAGAAATTATATGGTCTAATTTTAATAAATAAATGTAGTTAAATAATATTGTATGTGACATTTTGTTTAAATTTACAAAGAGAATATATATTTTTCTATTTTAATTTGTGTGAAAACACTTAATAAAAAGATATTTTATGTGTTACTTTTTTAAACATGCGTTATTAATATATATTAGACTAGCAAAATACCCAAACTACGCATCGGAGAGCATTTTTTAAGAAAAAAAGGGTAAGATATTATCAAAAAATTGAGTGAAAAGTTACTAATATTTATTATTTGTTAAGGATCACATTTTATACTTCGTTGTCTGTTTGGCCCTACAGTTGTAGTATGACCAAAATTGTGCACTGAGCTTACTCTTAAGCATGCAACGTATAGTTGGCCATGTGAAAAGCAATCCGGTCTTAAATCAATGCCAACTTTTGTAGGGTCTGTCCTAGAGACTTATTAATTGTCATTGCAAAGCAGTGTCTTACTAGACATTAGGGGCGCTTGAATTGAAATGGGAGGTCAGAGGGTATAAAGGGGATGCACTGAATAAAAACTTTCTTCCCTGAGCCACTGCCAGTGAAAATAGTTTCCTCGATTAGGTTCTTTTATAGACACGTGATTTAAAGTCTGGTGCCGTTACAAAGTTTTGGTGGCTGTACGTTTCGTAATAACATTATTGGTGTCCCCACTTTCATAGTTAGATTATGTTGAGGAGTGCCCTGAGGACTTAGTGAGTTGAGAAACTCTGCTGGATAGTGCACCGCGTCTTCCACAACTGAATCAAATAACTGTTATGTTATAGTTTCTGAAGGTAGTTCTTGAAGTAAAATGTGGTTTATAATTGTAGTCACGTCATTTCTCAGCGTAAGGATAGCTCTCTATCTAAACCAAGTCACGTCTTTTTCTTGGAGATTTCGTAGATTGTAGTAAACGTGTTTAAGCAAGTCTGATAAGGTATTCACAAGGGGACAGAGATTTGAAGGAACAGTAATTGTACGATTTCCTCGACTGAAGCTTCCATTACCTATTCTCATCAGATGGGCAGAGAACTCTGCCGCTTTTTTGTTTCCTTTCAAATGAACCCTCATGTTTAATGTCATAGAAAGAACAATGATTTGAGGCCAAAGGTATGAAGATTTAAGAAATGCTTTAACTTTGTCAGCATGTGTTCCTCTTGGCATGACAGGTAGGGTTTGCCGGGAGTCTCCAGCCACCAGAGCTGTCAACCCTCCCATTAGTTTGTTGGTATTACGGATATCTTTGAGGGTGCTGTCTAAAGCCTCAACACCCCCTCTGTGTGCCCTAGTGGATTCATCCCAGACAATAAGCCTACAATGTCTGAGTACTTCAGCCATGCTGCTCTGCTTTGATATGTTACACATATTGTTATAAACTTTGGGAATTGCCTAGGAGTATTTAGCGAATGGGTTTCTATGATCTTTTGAATTTTTCTGGCAGTATTTTCGGCAGAGTCGCGAAGTTATTTCTGCCTACATACTTAAGAAAATCTACCACGAGGTCCCATTGAACTGAGCCAACTTTAATTTCATCAACTAAATTTCATATTTCGAACTAGGCCTATTTGATTGTGATACATTAAAAGGTATATTTTTTACTGGGTTAAAATTTAAATGATCAATTAAATGACGTATTTTTTTAAATGAATTAAATGCCATTTTTTGAAAGGGCAATTATAATAAGATGAAAAAAAAATATAAATTGGACTGGATTTACTTGTATGCAATGAATTAGATGTCATATTTTTAGACCGGGAAAACTTTAATGCGATGAATTAAATGTCATATTTTGTACTGGGCACATTTTTATGTAATGGATTAAATGTCATCTTTTAGTTTCGGTCAACTTTAATATGATGAACTTAAAATTGTTAAGTTATGGTATAACGCCATATTTTAAAAGTGTCATATGTCATATGATAATGTATTTTATTCTATGATATCATATAATATGTTATAATATTGTATGATGTTATAATATAAATATATGACATATTAAGCCTAGATAAAAAAGGGATATGTGATAGAAATAATAAGAAAAATTATGATATTATATAATTGATATAATATGATATATATATATATATATATAAATGTTTGATGAAAATTGTCCAAAATCAAGTTCCTAAGTTGAGATTATTTTGCAATAAATACCTTGTCCTTTGATGTAATGTTTGATATGAGATCATTGCCGATCCCAAAGTCTCCATCCAATTACCCAAATCTAATTTTATAGTCATTCCAGTTTCTGCTGAAGTTGACTTGGCCATTGACATGCCTCTAGAATGTTTTTTTCATTAATTATTTGTATTTTCTTACTTAATAAACTTAAGGAATCTGCTATTTGAGACTTTAGATTTATAATATAAGGTTTATGTCAATCTCAAATATAAATGCCTCATGAATGAATATTCCATTTTTTTTTCCTAGAGCAATAGAAAAAGTTTATAATAACGGTTTCTAAATTGAAATTAAGAAAATTTGCATGCTGATTTAACATTTTAAGGTAATTAAACAGTGTAAATTTAACACTACTTTACCTTAAACAATACTCGATAATTAGTCTCTGAGAAAAACATTAATTTGACGTTACCTTTATGATGATCCCTCCACCTCCGTCTGTTTCTGTATAACACAGATCTTGTTTATTGTTGTCTAGTGACGTGATATCTCTTGAACTTATTAGACCAGTGATTCCTCTTTCACATTTTAGCTGTATAGGATGAACACAATGTAATGTTAAAATCTTTATGTGGAATGTTATGTCAGAATTAAAAGAAATTGTTAATCTTATATTATCTAGTTCATTTATTGTTTTTTTTATCTATCATATCCAAATTTTATTTCCTTTAAATTATTCTGTTTTACTTTTTACAACTTTTTTTTTATAACTAAGACTTTAAGTTGTATGTACAATTTTCTGTCTTTAGTTTGGGAAATGAAAAAAATAATATAATACACACACACACAACACAAGAAAGACACTACACAAACACACACATACCGTAGAAAGACACTACACAAACACACACAACTCTAGAAAGACACTACACAAACACACACACAACACTATAAGGCACTTCACAAACACAAACACAGCCGTAGTAAGACACTACACAAACACACACACAACACTAGAAAGACACTAGACAAACACACACATAACCCTAGAAAGACACTACACAAAAACACATAAACCTAGAAAAACACTACACAAACAAACACACAACCCTAGAAAGATACTACATAATATCACACATAAACCTAGAAAGACACTACACAAACACACACACATAACCATAAAAAGAGACTACACAAATCACACATATCCCTAGAAAGACACTACACAATTACACACACAACCCTAGAAAGACACTACATAAACACACACATATAACACTAGAAAGACTCTACACAAACACACACACAACCCAAGAAAGACACTACACAAACACAACCAAACCCTAGAAAGATACTACACAAACACATACATAACCCTAAAAAGACACTACACAAACACACACATAACCCTAGAAAGACACTACACAAAAACACATAAACCTAGAAAAACACTACACAAACAAACACACAACCCTAGAAAGATACTACATAATATGACACATAAACCTAGAAAGACACTACACAAACACACACACAACCATAAAAAGAGACTACACAAATCACACATATCCCTAGAAAGACACTACACAATCACACACACAACCCTAGAAAGACACTACATAAACACACACATATAACACTAGAAAGACACTACACAAACACACACACAACCCAAGAAAGACACTACACAAACACAACAAAACCCTAGAGAGATACTACACAAACACATACATAACCCTAAAAATACACTACACAAACACACACAACCCTAAAAAGACACCACACAAACACACATATAACTGTAAAAAGACACCCCAAAAACACACTTAACCCTAAAAGACACCACACAAACAAACACATAACACTAAAAAGGCACTACTCAAACACACACCTAACCCTAAAAAGACACTACACAAACTCACACACAATCCTAAAAAAGACACCACACAAACACACAGATAACCCTAAAAAGACACAACAAAAAGACACATAACCCTAAAAGACACTACACAAACAAAGACATAACCCTAAAAAGGCACTACTCAAACACACACATAACCCTAAAAAGACACTACACAAATAAACACACAACCTTAGAAAGACACTACACAAACACACACACAACCCAGAAGGACACTACACAAACACACACAACCCTAGAAAGACACTACACAAACACACACATATAATCCTAGAAAGACACTACACAAACACACACACATAACCCTAAAAAACACTACACAAACAAACACATAACCCTAAAAAGGCACTACTCAAACACACACATAACCCTTAAAAGACACTACACAAACACACACACAACCCTAGAAAGACACTACAGAAACACACACACAACCCAGAAGGACACTACACAAACACACACAACCCTAGAAAGACACTACACAAACACAGACATATAATCCTACAAAGATACTACACAAACACACACATAACCTTAGAAAGACACTACCAAAACTCACGCACAACCCTAGAAAGACACTACACAAACACACATACAACCTTAGAAAGACACTACACAAACACACACACAACCCTAGAAAAACACTACACAAACACACACAAGCTTTTAGATCCGAATATATACTGCCATAGAACAATAAAGAACCTTCTGGAACATTCTAAATTAAATTTAATATCTTTCATGAAAAGTGTAAAAAATTACTCTTCTTAATAATTATTTATCGAGTGCGAATAATTATACAACTTAATTAAAATACTATAACTGAAGTACATTTCAAATTAAATGGGGGCCCCAGGGGGGCCTATTTAATAAATTACCGTTTAAGTTATGTCTGTGATTGGGTTGGGTGCCCTATAAAAATCATTCAGATAATTTACATATAACCACCAAAAATAATTACTCACATAATAAGAGAAAATAGGATTTTATAATTATCTTAGTCTGACTTTAAATGAAATAGGTTATGAAAGGAGACATGCTTGTACCTTTTAAGCTAGTTTATATCGTCGTATCACAGAGACATAATTTTAACATTTAAGGTAGTGCATATGTCTATAAAACATTAGCATATTTGTATCATCTAAGGTGCTGTATATTGGCATATTTTTATCATCTAAAAAATGATGGACTTTAAAATAAACATTTACTCAGTGCAAACGTTCACATTTTCGTCAAATTTTAATCATCCATTTGATTGGATTTGTGTATAAAATCGTTCACAACTTTCAAATTATTATTTGATCCCATTTTGATGACATACACATTTTGTAATACCGGTATTGTTACGCAATCTCTATAGCACGTAAACAAAATATTATAAAAATGTTTGTCAATCAAGGTCGTGTTTACGTTGATTGTTTTAAGTTTCAAAACATCAACAAGCTCAAAATAAGAATTACGTATTTAAATTAGAAGAATATTTATAACATTTAGAAAATGTTAAGCATTAAATGAGCGTTCGACATGATGAATTTGAAAGACTAATTAATACTTCTACTAATAGTTTCTTTTGCATATTTGATTTTACTTAACACTTACTATTTCTTATTGATGACTATCTTGACCAGAGCTTGAGAAGAATATTTAAAGAAAATTTTACTAAGTCTGAACTAACTTACACACTCTTACAATTCTACACCCAAAATGTTACTAAGTCTGAACTAACTTACACACTCTTACAATTCTACACCCAAATGTTACAAAGTCTGAACTAACTTACACACTCTTACAATTCTACACCCAAAATGTTACAAAGTCTGAACTAACTTACACACTCTTACAATTCTACACCCAAAATGTTACAAAGTCTGAACTAACTTACACACTCTTACAATTCTACACCCAAAATGTTACAAAGTCTGAACTAACTTACACACTCTTACAATTCTACACCCAAAATGTTACAAAGCCTGAACTAACTTACACACTCTTACAATTCTACACCCAAAATGTTACAAAGCCTGAACTAACTTACACACTCTTACAATTCTACACCCAAAATGTTACTAAGTCTGAACTAACTTGCACACTCTTACAATTCTACACCCAAAATGTTAATAGCCGATTTGGAACTTTTTTTTTATTATTAGTTAAGAAAAACAAAGTTGAATTTTTCGTCAGCTCCAGCTCCGCACCGACAACATTAAAAAAGGGATTTAGTTATGGGGGTGGGGGGGTAGAGTGTTTAATGAAACATATATTTAATATATTTATTGTAATTTTACAATCTAAATATCATTAAATAGGTATGAGAATTGCATGTACGAGCAACATTACAGGTAGAAAATTCGGGCTATATGGCTGATAGAAGATTGTGAAAAATATAGTTAGGGGAATAATGGGGCATAAAAGCTGACAGAAGAGTTGGGCAATATAGCTGCAGAAGAGTGGGGCTATATAGCTGGTAGAATAGTGGGGCAATATAGCTGACAGAAGAGTGAGACAACATAGCTGGCAGGAGAGTTCGGCAATACAGCTGGCAGAAGAGAGGGGCGATATAGCTGGCAGAAGAGTGGACCGACATAGCTGGCAGAAGAGTGGACCAACATAGCTGGCAGAAGAGTGGGGCAACATAGCTGGCAAAAGAGTGGGGCAATATAATAATAATAAAATATTATAATATTATTATAATAATAATAACAATAATAATAATAAGGTATTTTTTTTTAAAGTGTGTATGCACATTCTTTAATATAACTAATTAATTTGTCCGATAAACACACATTCGGATTAAATTTATATTAAAAAATAAAATTTACTTAGAATTGCAATGTCAATTTAATCGATGTTAAAATTAGCAGTTAGATTAATTATTTGAACGAAAATTGATGCCAACCCTTTACAGGTGCTATTTAATTATGAGGCACTACTTTAATAGTATTAATAAAGAAAAAAAAATCTTAGACAACCTTAAGTTCCTTAAATATAAAAAAAATATTTATCTCTAATATGAGAGAGTGAAAATGTTTGACAATAGCCTCGGGAAAGAAGGGTTCATGTCCAAATTCATGGCGTCAGAAAGACGTTCACATGCCCAAGACCATGACTGCAGGAAGTAGGTCCCATGACCAAGAGCCAGCAGTATTGAGATTATGTTTTGACTTTAAGCTGACTTTATATATTAAACAGTTCTTGATTATCAATTAAAAAAAACAAAAAACAAAAAACAAAAACTTAAACCACTCGCTTAATCTAGGGAGAAATTTAGACAATCCTCCCATCATATATAAATTAAACAAAAAGTTATACATTAAGAATCAATTTGTTACTGTTCCTCAGGTTAGCTAATACAAAATTTCATGAGCCTTTTCATTTCATAACAATAAGATAAAAAATTATATAACTTTCAAGGAATTTTTATCGAAATTAAAAACTGTTGATGTTTCTAAAATAAGGGAAGGGAGAATTCTTTTCAATTATCTAGTTTTTTTAAATCAATTTCTCAGTGTCTCTCCTTACATGGTGCTCTCTCTCTCCTTCACATTAACTATCTCCTTTTAGATCTATTTTTCTCTTTACCACTCTCTCCCTTTCTCTCCAACTCTCTTTCAAACTCTCACGCTCTTCCTCACCTCTCTTGTTTCTTTGTCTCATTATCACTCTTCTCTACATATTTATCTATCACCTCTTCCTTATTTCACACTCTCATTATTATCTGTTCCCCCTTCCCTCACCGATTGTCTCAATAAATATAAAATCTCTTTCTTCTGTGTATCGTCATCTCTTTATCTTAACGTCACTCACATTTTCTCCCTCTCTCTCACAATCTATCTCGATCTCCCCTTCCTTATTATTCTGATACACACATGAAGACCTCAAGGGAAAAAAACGGCAGAGTCCATTTTTAATTTTTTTTGAGTTATCACCCCTGACTAATATCCAGTTAAAAATAGAAGGTGAGGAATTAAGTTTAAATGAGAAAATATTGCTAAGTCCATAAGAAAATGGAAGCGAAAAATCTGTTTACAATGGAAAAAGGAGCATAGTCCAATGTTGACAATGGAAAAGGGGGCTAAGTCACTAATATCACGTGACATTTGAAGTCACGTGATTTAAAGGCCCAATGAGAGATAGCACTAGTGTAAACAAAATTTAAAGATGGCGACCGATTCGCTCAGCTGACGGACAAACCGAGGAAAAAATAAACTGACAGACCTGAATTTTTTTAATTTCCTACTACAAGAACACAAAACAAATTAACATAAGCACGATAAATTGGACTTAAAACATAAAAATAATAAAATGTGTCTTTTTAAATCAGATTTTACCCTTGTTTTGTTAAATTCAGTTAATTAATGTGTGTGTTTGTCTCGTCTCTATCGCTGTCGCTCTAGTGACTAGAGTCTAGTCTAACACTGTTGCACATCTGTATCTATCCCTGTCAGCCTATCTCAGTTAGTTGTATGTCTCTCTCCCGGTCACTCTAACTCTGTGTCTGACTCCCCCTGAACTCTCTATCATCGAGTGTCTGTCTTGCTATCTCGGTCTGTTACTCTTTACAGATTTTACTCATACAGTTACAGCTACTGCTAGAGAAAAAAAAACTATTAAAATATTAAATCTCCTTCCTCCGTGTATCGTCATTTCTTTATCTTCACGTCACTCACATGTTCTCCCTCTCTCTCACAATCTATCTCGATCTCCCCTTTCCTTATTATTCTGATACACACACATTTTAATGTGTAGCCATCATAAATTCAGTCAACATTGTTTATTTGTTTATATAACAAAGAGAGAATAACACAAACTTGTAACTGCTGATTAAACTTTATTAAGTAGGTTAAAATAGTTAAAGTTATGTTGTAACACATTTATAATGATATTATGTTAAAATAGTTAAAGTTATGTTGTAACACATTTATAATGATATTATGTTAAAATAGTTAAAGCTATGTTGTAACACATTTACAATGATATTATGTTAAAATAGTTAAAGTTATGTTCTAAGAAAGCTATAATGACTTTACGTTAAAATAATTACAGTTTTATGGTAACAAAATTATCGTTACAATATGTTTAAAATGCTTACAGTTACGTTGTAAGAAAGTTATAATGGATTAGATTCAAATAGTCACTGTTATTTTTTTAAAACAATTATAATTATATTTTGTCAAAAAAAGTTACAGTTATGATGTAACAAAATATTAATGACCTTATGTTTGAAAACTGGTTTTAAGTTTCCTTATCATGACATTGGAGAAAAAAAAGGCTATATTTTAATTTTCATTATTGATTTTCTTTCAGAGTGCAATCAATATGCCATAAGTATCAAATGAACATGAATTTATTAGAGTGATATAAATCATAAATATAATTTTAAAGCAAAAAAAAAATACAAATGTTAAAAATAGATTTGTGTTCATTTATTTCATATTATCCTCGATTCATATATTTTAATTGAATTAAAAGATAAAAAGGCAATAATATTACTTTATGAAATTTATGACAGTAATTTATTATATTTTCCCAAAAGCAGTAAATATGAGTTTATTGAGTAGATGTAACAAAATTGTATGTATTTTTTTTATATTTCTAAACAATAGAATTTATAGTTTGTTATTCAACTTGAGTTACTAACACTAAATTAATATTTTATTTATTGCGAAAAAAGAAGTAAAAATGTTTAATTTGAATGAGTGTTTCTTATTATATATAGATAACTTCTAGCAAAATCCTGACATGCGTTGCGAGGCCACTCAAAGAAATAAAGTGTTTGTTTTCTTTCAATTATTAATGAAAGCATATTTTATATACACACTATTTTGCTTCCTTTTTTACAGTCTGGTGCGAACTCGAATAAATTTCAACCTAATAAATTATGCCACACAAAAATGGAAGAATCACTATTTTTTTTTGGATTAAATTCGATCCACTCATGCATTATGTCTGTTTAAAATTATATTTTTATTGCTCATATAATAAAAAAAAAATTGGGCCCGAAACCAAACGGAATAATGTAAAATGGTTTTATTAATTCATAAACCTACTTATTATGTCACACACAAATTGAACTGTCACTATTTGTATTTGACACAAATTGAAATGTCCCTTTTTTATTTGACAAAAATTGAAATGCCACTATTTGTATTTGACACAAATTGAAATGTCGCTATTTTTATTTGAAAAAAAATTGAAATGTCGCTTTTTGTATTTGACACAAATTAAAATGTCGCTATTTGTATTTGACACAAATTGAAATTTCGCTATTTGTGTTTGACACAAATTGAAATGTCGCTATTTGTATTTGAAACAAATTTAAATGTCGCTATTTCTATTAGACACAAATTGAAATGTCGCTATTTGTATTTGACATAAATTGCATCCAAGGATGCATTATTTATTTTTTATAAATAGTTTTATATAACTCATATCAGCAAAAAATGGATAAAGGGTCTCTGGCTCAAAACTAAATATATTAAAATGGTTGTAATCATTCAAAAACCATTTCGGTCGTGAACAAAACGTCTCTCTAATGTTTTATTGCATTCGGATAAATGGTATAGAAGCGCACAAGGATTTTTTTTTTTCAAAGATCATATAAGATAAAAAAAAAAGGAATTTAAGGCCCCGGTAGAAAACTGAATATTGAAAAATGGTTGTACAAAAACATAAACAAACTAAATTATGTCACACACTAACGGAAATGTCGCTGTTTTTAATAGATTAAATTCCATATCTTAATCCATTAGCTCTGTTGAATGTTATATTTTTCTAGCTCATTTATTTATTTATTTAAATTTAGGGCCCCCGACACCAAACAAAATATTGTAAAATGGTTATAAACATTCATAAAACGACTTTTTATGTCAATCACAAATTGAAATGTCGCTATTTGCATTTGATTAAAATTCCATTCACAAATGCATTAGTTCTATTTCAAATAATATTTATATCGCTCATTTAAAAATAAAAAAAAATAAACAAGTAACGGATTATTCTTAAATGTTTGTATTAATTAAGAATCCTATGCTGGCGGGGACATATCAATTCACTAAAGTTGTATCGTAATCGGATGAATGGTATAGAAGTGCACATGTTTGTATTAATTAAGAATCCTATGCTGGCGGGGACATATCAATTCACTAAAGTTGTATCGTAATCGGATGAATGGTATAGAAGTGCACATGTTTGTATTAATTAAGAATCCTATGCTGGCGGGGACATATCAATTCACTCAAGTTGTATCGTAATCGGATGAATGGTATAGAAGTGCACATGTTTGTATTAATTAAGAATCCTATGTTGGCGGGGACATATCAATTCACTAAAGTTGTATCGTAATCGGATGAATGGTATAGAAGTGCACATGTTTGTATTAATTAAGAATCCTATGCTGGCGGGGACATATAATTCACCCAAGTTGTATCGTAATCGGATGAATGGTATAGAAACGCATGCGGACATTAAAAGTATAGAACTAAAATAAAGGAGGAAAATGAATTGTCAACCCTTGACCACAAACGGAATATAGTAGAATGGTTGTTTTACTTCCGAAACCTACTTGTTATGTCACACTCAAAATTGAATGTGGGATTTTGTATTTGATTAAGGTTCTATCCAAACATGCATTAGCCCTGTTTGAAATGATATGTTTATAGCTCATATTTAAAAAAAAATGGTTAGTGGGCCCCTGGCTCAAAACGAAATATCGTAAAATGGTTGTAATCATCTAAAAATGTTGTAGGCATGCTATGAATATTCTTACTAAAGTTTTGACGCATTCTGATTAATGGTATAGGAGCGATTACGAAAATTATTTTTTGACAAGACTCATATTTGAAAAAAAAATATATATTAAGGATCGAAGGCGCACAACTTAATATTTTAAAAGGTTTGTAATGACTCAGAAAGGGTAGCGAGCTTGTGGTACATATCTCTTCAAAGTTTTATCGCAGTCGCATTAATGGTGTAGGAACAAATACGGGACATACACACATACGTTCATTTATATTTGTATAAATATGTATATAATATAAATAATATTTCGTTTGCGTTCTTAACATTTTCTTTTCCGTGACTTCGCTAAAATAACTTTTATTTTTGTAGAAAAGGGGGAAAAAAAACCAACACAATTCCGTTTAACAGTTGTAATTTAAAAATATGTTCATACATGAAGGTAATATCATTTACATGTAAACCATTCAAAGCTTTCGCTTGATTAAAAAATATATATAATAATAATAAAACTGCTTTCTAACAAGTATTAATTATTGGAAATTTATCCCCCAAAAAAAGACAATAAATAGACACAGTCGATGGAAATATAGAGCAGCTGAAATTTATTGTTAATTAATATAATTTCATTTTGAGATTTATGTTTAAAAAAAAATATTAAATTTAAATGAATAAATGAAATTCAAATATTTGATAAATACAAGTGCAATTTAATTTTATTTTTTAGTAAATGATCCTTTAATACAAAAAATGTATCTAAATTCACTAACAAACAAGCTTTATGTATGTTTTATTTGTGTTCATTAGTCAGTGTGTTAAGTTGTCAGTGTGTCCTGTTGCCATGTCTTCAGTTGTCAGTTCATTTCCTAATCATGTCTGCAGTCTTCATTTTATATTTATGATTTTAAGAATCTAAAACATAATACATTTTGTTAGTTTCTATTAAATATTAGAATACTAACAACACTTTTTAAAGCAATAACAACCCAGCGAGTTTTACATAGAAATGTAAAGACGTCATGACCATGAGTAGACGTACATTTTATTTGAGTCTTAATTTCATTTCAACGAAATGCAAATGTCTCCAGAAGTAGTGATCCTCCCAATAAAAACCACCGGGTGCATACGAACCCCAAACACCGTTTAAATGGGAACGATAGCACGCCGCATACCACCAGCCTGATTTATAAAGTTGAGCACAATGAAGTTCACTATCATCATCATTGTCTCTGTCTGGTGTAGAAAATGCCATGTTGTTATGTAGTCTTAATGAGTCCCTGATATTACCACTGAAAACACCGACACGGAGTTTGTAGTTGTCTGACTCATTCTTCACCATAAAAGAATCATACTCAGCCCTGTACGCATTACTTCCCTGTCTCATGTCAATCCTCAGTGTGTAGATTTCCTGGTTGTGACTTAGGAGAGAAAAAAAAAGATGACATTGACGCAAACGTTTTAAAATGTGAGTAATACAAAAAACTAAATTTAGTAGAAAATATTTGATGATTGTAATGATGTTTTATTGGCCAATGAGATTATTGTAATAATGGTCTACATGCCTAGAAGATGATTGTAATGATGGTGTAATGGCCAAGGAGATGATTGTAATGATGGTTTACTGGCCAAGGAGATTATAGTAATAATAGTCTACATGCCTAGAAGATGATTGTAATGATGGTGTAATGGCCAAGGAGATGATTGTAGTGATGGTTTACTGGCCAAAGAGATTGATTGTAATGATGGTTTACTGGCCAAGGAGATGATTGTAATAATGGTCTGCTGGCCTAGGAAATGATTGCAATGATGGTTTACTGGCCAAGGAGATGATTGTAATGATGGTTTACTGGCCAAGGAAATGATTGCAATGATGGTTTACTGGCCGAGGAGATGATTGTAATGAGGGTTTACTGTTCAAGGAGAAAATTGTAATGCTTTTACTGATGATTTACTGGCCATTGTGAAGATTGTAATGATTTTAATGATGGTTTGCTGGTCAAGGAGATGAGTGCAATAATGTTTTTTCTGGCCAAGGGAGATGTGGTGATGACTGAAAATTTAACACACAACACATCTTTTACCACTCTAAAAACATATCCTCTTCACCAAATGAACTGTCAATAGTAAACAGTTTCAACACAAACACATTTTGCTTCTCATTGTAAAGTTAAAATAAATCAATTATACTCTCACTGTTGATTTTTTTTGTTTTGTTTTTTTGTTTTTGTTTACAAATAATGAACAATTTCGAGGCACACATTAATACAAATTCGTTTGAAAAAGCGGTTCAGAGAAACAAGTAAAAATATTTTCAATAATAAATGAACTGGCATAAAAAGAATAAAAGCAGACAACATCGCTTTAAATTGGATAGTTTATATGAATTGATTGATACATCATATAATTAGCATAATAAACACAATGGTATATTTTATGTGATTTGATTTATATCATATACTTATGCTGATACAATTCGTCACGTGTAAGGCGTCTTTTCTTTATCTACTTGCGTCCCTTTGTTTACACAAGTAATTGTGGGAAGAGACATTTTAAAGTAAAATTTTATAGACTAAGAAATTGTTCAAACATTTCTAATTTAAAACTTCTTATCATTTAACTAAAGGCTGCAAATTTCGAACCCGGTTATCAGAACAGAGAGGTTGAATTTAAAACATCTATTTGAAATATTATTTTCTTTATAAATGACATCTGAATGGGATTTAGTCTAAAGAGACTTGGGTCCGAATAGCGGCTATGAGTACCCGGATCCTTTTAAACTAAATCCCCTTCGAAAGTCCATTGGGTTAATTTATTTTAGTTAAATTGAAGAATTTTTTTTTTAAAAACATTGTATCATTTCAATTATCTTCCATTTGATACCTTCTTTTGTCTTATAAACTCGACGATAATATTTTAAATATTTTGTAATCCCCAACCTCTCACTTCTGATACCTGGGTGCGAATAGCCACATTGGTGACTTAATATCTGTCTATAAGAGTTTGATAACGCTCTTGATAGAATGAAAATGTGTGCATCACGTGGTTATGGCCCCCACTCCAAATAATGTTAGAATGTATCACCCCGTGGTTACAGCACCACTCTTGATAGAATGAAAATGTGTGCATCACGTGATTATGGCCAGAGTCTAGATCAAGTGAGAATGTATAACCCCGCGGTTAGAGCACTGTAACGGACTATGTTTTCACAGTGTGAGCTCCACGTTTTTGGAGAGTAAAATTATGTTTTCGTCAGAGCGGTTGTTTTCCACGCTTTGCTGGTAATAAAGTATGAGTTGACTGAGATAAGGAGAGCTCAGCGCAAGGAGAGTCAGAGTTAGTCGGAGTTGAGTTATAGTTGAGATGTAGTACAGTTGAGCTGAGTTATAGCAGTGTGAGGACGTGTCTTTCTGAGTGATGGAATATTATATATATATATATGTGAAATGATTACATTCATGCAAGGATTATTATTAATATTATCTGTGTAAATTGTGATTTAATAAAGTACTGTAAGTTTAACCAGGATTCAGTATTCTTATTTGCGTGCCTGGATAACAAGAGGAAGAACGATGAAGTCTTAGCCGGCATTCTGAATTACTGAATTACTAACTTAAAACAAGTAACCATGCTACTGACATAACCCACAGCCTAAGAAATAAGTTACAATGATAATGATGTCAGGACATATGTGTTAGAAATGGTGTCAGAAGTGGGATTTGAACCCACGCCCACAAGTGATAGAGTGAACATGTTTGCCCAACGTGGTTAGCACCCAAATATTTATAGATTAAAAATGTGTTCATCGTGTGAAAATGGTCTCACTCTTAAAAGTTTGAAAACGTGTGCATCATGTTGTTATGACCCCACTTGATAGAGTGAACATGTGTGCATAACGTGGTTATGACCCCACTTGATAGAGTGAACATATTTGCATGACGTGGTTATCTCCCCACTCTTGATAGAGTGAAAATGTGTGCTCAACGTGGTTACGGCTAAACTTTGTATAGAATGAAAATGTGTACACCACGTGGGTTATGGCCCATGTTAATGAGACGAAAATGTGTGCACATTATGTTTATGGACCCACTCTTGTTAGAGTAAAATGTGTTCATCACGGGTTGTTGCCCCTGTTTTGATAGAGTAAAATGTGTGCAACACGTTGTTATGGCCTCACATTGACAATTCCAAACAAACAATGTTTAATTGTTAATGTTTGTGATAGTGGTACTATCATTATTATTTTAATGAGTCATTTGTTTAAGTGATCAATCAAATGGCGCCTAATCGACAACACCATTAAGTGGGATTTCAACAAATGGGACCTCCACAAGTGGGATTTCAACAAGTGAGACCTCAACAAGTGGGAACTCAACAAGTGGGACCTCAACAAGTGGGATCTCAACAAGGGGGACCACAACAAGTGGGACTTCAACAAGTGGGATCTCAACAAGTGGGACCTCAACAAGGGGGACCTCAATTGATTTACAGCATTTGTGTTTTTATTAAATGATGATTTTAAAAATATTTGACGTAACACTCTCCAATTTAAAAAAAAAAATAATCTTTATACATAAAATAAAATAATCTATTTCAATAATTTTTTCAGCAGTTGTTATCTATTATACGTAATATAACAAAATCAATGTCAGACTTCTTAAAAAAGTGTTCTATAATAATTATACAATAACACTCTACGTCAATTATTTCCGAACACAGGTCAGCCCACTTGGATACTAAATTATTATTATGACTTTTAACACTGAGTTACATAAACTGATTTACAATTTTAAAACATAGTTTAAACCTTTAAACCTTTATTATAAACGGGCAAACCTTTAGACAATAATGTTAACACTTTATTTATGTGGGCGTTATAACGGTGCCTCTCCAACCATAATATACAATTTTTGTTTCAAGTTTCGTTGACTTTAGTTCAATGTTCATTTCAGTTAAAAACTTTAGAAACTTATGGAACGATGATTTGAAGTAGAGACGGACCGAAAATGATTTTATGATTTCAGCAAAAGCCAAAACTAGGCCGAAAGTTAAAGAACATTTCTTTAGGCCGAAACGAAAAAAGAAACCAAAATCTTAAAGTGACTTCGGCCGAAACGGAAAATGAAACCAAAATCTTAAGTGACTTTTGGCCGAAACGGAAAATGAAACCAAAATCTTAAAGTGACTTTTGGCCGGAACCAAAGCCGAAGAACAAACAAAAATATTTATATATTTTGAAATTCGTGCATGCATACTTTCTAAATACATCGATGAGGTAAGGTATCAAAATTTAAATGTGTTAAATGAGATCATAGTGAAAAGTAATAAATAAACATTTAATGAATACTTTGGATTTGACCATTATAATTTAAATGTAATTTAAATTTATTTGAATTTTTTTTTTTTAAGGTAGTATGATAAGAGAAAATGTGAAGCGGTTGGTGTGAGGAAGCGTGGCTAAATACATGAAAATATTCTCTTGAGTACCCTTTTCTTATTTTACTATTATTACAACCTAGAACATATACCTGATACTTCCTACAATAATTATTTAGTCTCTAAGAGAGTCAATAGTCACATAGATAGCAATAATTAAGGCTATACAAATATCATCATATTGTTTCAAGGTTATCGTTTGTGTTTTCATAAATAGCTGGCAAGATATCCCTGTATTAATATTTAGTCTGCCACTAACACACTAGTCTTTCCGTGCTCTTGACGTAATTACTTCGTTAGACAACCAAACTCCCTCAGCCCCATTTGTGGGGCAATTTGTTTTTAACAGGGTCTCTAAAAAGTGTTGTTCTGACTGGTCTCTCGACGTAGATTAGCAATAGTCATGTAAATTGTCACTAATATCATAAAAATAAACAGTTTTGCAGTAGGCCTTCTAGATAATTATAATAAGAACCCTGCATACATGCCATATTTTGTCAATACCAATGTTTATGAGCATGATTAGAAGGAATTTTAAAAAATCAATGAATTGAAAAAAGCCAAAATTTACTTAATTTGTAAAATATTAATCATAATAATAATAATTAAAATATTGCCAATTACTAGGATTATTCAATATTATTCACATTTGACTATAACAAAATTGATGAGCATGATAATGAAAAATCAAAATGAATATCACAAAGGAAGGAATCGAAATTATCCAATGTTGCAAATTTTGATAATTGAAAGAAATTAAAACAAAAATGTTGATCTAAATATTATTTTTCAATTAGTTTTTCTTCCACTAAATAGTTTACAATTTCCAAAGACTAAATGATTTTTTTTTTAAATATAGGATAAGTTACGTCATCAAACAGCTTTGAGCAATTTGTGTGGTGTATTACTTATATAACACAAGATGACAGCAAGAAGTCAAGCACTAATAATGGAATGGGCCAACTTTTATTTTATAAACTAAACGTCATATTTTGGACCAGGGAAACGTCAATGTTATGAATTTAGTGTCATATTTTGTATTGGAAAAACATTTATGTGATGACTAGCAAAATACACACGCTTCGTTACGGTGATCATTTTTAAATAAAAAAAAAAAGAAATTATCAATACAATGTGCGAAAAGTTACCAATAGTTATATGTTATGGATCTCTTTGTATACCACGGTTGTAATTTCGGCCCGCCGTTGTAGTATGACCAATTTGTGCGCGGAGTCTCACTACTGAGCATTCAACGTATAGTTAGTTGGCTATACAATAAGCAATCCTGCGTCAGATAAATGCCAACTTTTTGTAGGGTCTGTCCTTGAGACTTGTTAATTGTCATTGCAAGGCAGAGTCTTACTGGATTTTGAGGCGCTTGAATTAAAATTGGAGGTCAACGGGTGTAATGGGGATGCGAGGAATAAAAACTGTCTCCCGGAGCCACTGCCAGTTAAAAATAGTTGCCTGGATTAGGTTCTTTTGCAGCCACGTGATTTGAAGTCTGCTGCCGTTAAGAAGTTTTTGTGGCTGTAAGTTTTGCAGTAACATTATTGGTGCCCCACTTTCATAGTTAGATTATGTTGAGGAGTGCCCTGAGGACTTACCGAGTTGAGAAACTCTGCTGGATAGTGCATGGCGTCATCCACAACTGAATCCACATAATTTTATTTTCAGCTTCTGAAGGTAGTTCTTGAAGTAAAATGTGATTTACAGTTGTAGTCATGTCATTTTTCAGTATAAGGACAGCTCTATCTCTCTCGATGACACGTCTTTTTCGTGGAGTTTTCGCAGATTTGGGGAAACATGTTTAAGCAAATCTGGTAAGGCGTTCATGAGGAGACAGGGATTTTGAGGAATATTAATTTTACGATTTTCTTGACTGAAGCTGCGGCACCGATACTAATCAGAAGAGCAGAGAACCTTGCGTATTTTTTGGCACCTTTCAAATGAACCCTCATGTTTAATGTCAAAGAAAGAACATTGATTTGAGGACAAAGATATGAAGATTTAAAACATGCTTTTACTTCGTCTGTGCGTATTCCTTTTTGAACGACTAGTAGGGTTTGCCGGACTTCTCCAGCCAGCAGAACTGTCAACCCTCCAATCTGTTTGTGTCATGGATATCTTTGAGGGTTCTCTCTAAAGCCTCAACACCCCCTCTGTGTGCCATAGTGGATTCTTCCCAGACAATCAGCCAAGATGTTCTACTTTTGATATTTTACACATAATGGGAGAATCAGTATGGCTGAGGTTCAGAGGTTGCTTAAGAGCTGAATAAGTAGTTTAAGAAGACTGGCGAAGATGCCACATGAAGCCAGAGAAATAGCAATATTTCCGTCCGCTCGGATTTTTGCAATCAGTAGGTTTATGAGGAATGTCTTACCAGTTCAGCTTGGAGCATCAAGAAAAAAAGACCGTGCCAGTGGCCGAGACAACGCTCCTCATGACTTGCTTGTAAATTGTATTTTTTTTTTATCATTTCACAGCAGCTCGTTTTCTGTAACTAATAGCGAGGTGTTGTAAGATGTCTCTCTCAAGTATTCAGGATTTGACGTAACTTCTGCAAGTTTTCTGAAAGATGTAAGCAAACCGTAATGGTCCAGAGAATGATCTCCAATAGCAATCATGTAGTTTTCAAGCAACTGATGACACCTATTATAGATCAAATATAAGTGCTGGTGGACTTCTGTGTCAGTATGATGTCCTTCAGTATGTCTAGTAACATCTTATGTTATGCTGTCTGCATGTTTTCCCCATAGTTTTAAGGGGTTTTATATTTGGAAGAAGACCATCATGACAGCAAAGAGCTCACGGATCGTTTGAGGTGAGCGAGAGTGAGCTGCTTTTTGTAGAGTCTCGCCTAGTTTTAGTCGTCCTGTAACTAAGCCATTGCCATGCAGGTCGACTTATATTTTGGATGTAGAACACGATCAACTGTTCTGAGATAATCAAACGACATGAGACCTTTGATTTTGTTGAGAATCAATTGAAGATTATAAAATTCTGGGTTATTCGGTTGCAGTGTAGACCCGACCCAGCACATTATCCTTTTTCACCCCCAAAACCACTTGCACAGTTTCCCCCTGCTTCCTTCGACGAAACCTGTTGTTTGTCCACACAAAATATGACGGACTTTCATAATAATGAATTTCTTTTGCAAAATCATCGTTGTTACAAAGTTCAAAAATCGCTTAAATAGTCGTCTGTGGTCGATTGCTTACATTATCGACAACATTGTCCTGGGTGAAGTAACTTCTTTGTCCGTTCTCAAGATGCACAGCAAGATGAACGACGGGGGGGGGGGGGGGGGGGGGGGTGGTGGGGGTGGTAACGTCCATGTGTACAATAGACGAACCGTCCATGTGTGGGGAAACAGAAGATACTTCAGGCTGCCTCAGAACTACTAATGTAACGGCCAGCTTTGTATCGAGATACCTCGTCATTTTTATCTTGAATTGAAAATACTGCCTGATAACTCTCCTTGTTAACATACTTGCATATTTTTTTGATAGATTTTATTGAATTCTACATTAATGTGAGCATTGACGAAGCGGCAGAGCACAGGACTGTAATGGACCAACCATCTGTTGTTGATATGTGTAACATTGATGTTTATTACATGACCTCCTTTAGGGGGAGCGCGTCGGTAGTATTGAAGGTAACCATCTTCACCGGTATGAATTTCCGATATAAAGGGACCTGTTACATTCTACTGCAAATTCCGTGATCAAGCAGGTTGAGTTGATATTATGAGGCCGTCATGGTTTACGAATCATCTTTCATTTTACTATTTTGTGGAGGCTAGGGTCAGTCTGTGGATCAGGAATCTCCGCACGGATGACTTGATCGATGGCATCTGGGTTAATCCTATGCTTTAGCCACAAGAGGATGTTTGAATGGGAAAGACATCGCGTTCGCTACTCTATGGTGCACATGTAGCAAGTTGTATAACCACAAATATTACTCTTGGTGAGCTAGTTTATCATGTCGCAAAAATTTAGATGAAATACACGACTGCTGAGATCGTTTTGATAGTGAGGTTTCTGATGCGGAGGAGCATTCAGCGATGTCAGTCCATTTAGGATAGCAAGTAAGTGTGTGAATAAGTCAGGACGGTCGTAATTACATATGTAGGTGATTGCGTCTTGCGTACACTCGTACATATAGTGAGGTCCTCCGGTGAAAGAGCATGGTAATATCATAGCCTGACTAAATCCCGCTAAATTAGAGTTGTTATTCTCAATAGCATCTTTCAGGTAGACGTAATTTTCAGCTTGTAGTTTCTTTTTATTTAGTCGTATACAATTTAGTTTTTCTGATTCAATTTTCTCGTACATATCATCTAAAAACTGATTTAATAAACTTCTAAAGAAATATATGCTATTTTGATGAGGTTGTCTGATCATAAGCCGATATGATCAGAAGTTCACTGCCGATACGGTTTTCTTCATAGGTAACTTACTGTCAGGGTCAAATTGTGGTATAGACACAGAATAGCCGTCCTCACCATTGCAGAACATGAGGGGATATTGAAGTGCATCATAGGATCTGTGTGTTTCCTCAATGCGTTGCAGTTTATTGTCTCTGCTTTTCAAGATAATATCCCTATTGACGAACGTTTGCCCAACGATAACAACACCAACTTAACGTGCTGCAGGTTTATTATATCTGCCTTTGTGTGTATGGGATGGTTTTGTTGTCGGCGTGAATAACAATCTGGAATTCTTTGTCTTGATCTGAAATACTGTCAATAGAGGATTGGAAGTCTTTGTCTTGATCTGAAATACTGTCAATAGAGGATTGTAAGTCTTTGTCTTGATTTGAAATACTGTCAATAGAGGATTGTAAGTCTTTGTCTTGATCTGAAATACTGTCAATAGAGGATTGTAAGTCTTTGTCTTGATTTGAAATACTGTCAATAGAGGATTGTAAGTCTTTGTCTTGATCTGAAATACTGTCAATAGAGGATTGGAAGTCTTTGTCTTGATCTGAAATACTGTCAATAGAGGATTGAAAGTCTTTGTCTTGATATGAAATACTGTCAATAGAGGTTTGGAAGTCTTTGTCTTGATCTGAAATACTGTCAGTAGAGGTTTGGAAGTCTTTGTCTTGATCTGAAATACTGTCAATAGAGGATTGGAAGTCTTTGTCTTGATTTGAAATACTGTCAATAGAGGTTTGGAAGTCTTTGTCTTGATCTGAAATACTGTTAATAGAGGATTGGAAGTCTTTGTCTTGATCTGAAATACTGTCAATAGAGGATTGGAAGTCTTTGTCTTGATCTGAAATACTGTCAATAGAGGTTTGGAAGTCTTTGTCTTGATCTGAAATACTGTCAATAGAGGATTGGAAGTCTTTGTCTTGATTTGAAATACTGTCAATAGAGGATTGTAAGTCTTTGTCTTGATCTGAAATACTGTCAATAGAGGATTGGAAGTCTTTGATGTAGAGTTACAATCATACAACATTTTCTGCAACTAGCGCACCAGGTTCTGGTTAAGGTGAGAAACATTAGCGCACCGCATTTGTGCTTCTTTTGCATCGTCCCCGATGGAATAAATTAGTAGAAATGTGTATTCCTCAGTCGTCAAAAGTAAAAGACTACCAATCAAGTGGTACACATGCCCCTGGACTTAAACGAAGCCTGAAAATGTACCTCAATGATTTAATTAGCACTAAATGACGTCATTTGAAAAGCGCTGTTGTATTTGCTAATATTGTCCATGCTCACTTTGAGGATGATCGCAAAGAAAGAGGACTTCAAGAAGATGAGGGAGCTGGTGTAAAGGAGTGAGACAAAGTTTACCAGCGTTACAACACAAACCAGGAGACTCGAATTTCCAACTGCAAGCGTGGCAATAGCCACACACAACATCCATGAATCCAATGCGTACTGTTTCGTCAGATTCATAATCCATGTTTGCCCCGTACGAAAATCCACAATGGTTTGGTTTTAGCGAAACATGTCGCTTTCGCATGAGTCACTTTTCATGATTAGTATCGCATCTACAAACCGCGTCCCTGTTAACTTGGGGATTTGCCTGGGAGTATTTAGTGACAGCATCCCTATGTACTTGGGGATTTGCCTGGTAGTATTTGGCGCAGCGTCGTGAAGTTGTCTTCGTCTAGGCGCTTTGGAAAATCTACCACGACGTCTCACACGCCTCTTTATTTCTGGTTTGTCATAGCTTGGAGAGCTGTAGTGATTAGGCACTTCAGTTTAAATGTTTCTTTCCACTAAGTTAGTATCTTGTGTACTGTTGTGTAGCTTGGAGAGCTGTAGTGATTAGGCACTTCAGTTTAAATGTTTCTTTCCACTAAGTTAGTATTTTGTGTACTGTTGTGTAGCTTGGAGAGCTGTAGTGATTAGGCATTTCAGTTTAAATGTTTCTTTCCACTAAGTTAGTATCTTGTGTACTGTTGTGTAGCTTGGAGAGCTGTAGTGATTAGGCATTTCAGTTTAAATGTTTCTTTCCACTAAGTTAGTATCTTGTGTACTGTTGTGTAGCTTGGAGAGCTGTAGTGATTAGGAAATTCAGTTTAAATATTTCTTTCCACTAAGTTAGTATCTTGTGTACTGTTGTGTAGCTTGGAGAGCTGTAGTGATTAGACATTTCAGTTTAAATGTTTCTTTCCACTAAGTTAGTATCTTGTGTACTGTTGTGCAAGTGACATTCGGCTTCTGTCAATCGTTGCAATCATACAACAGGTTGCATAGATAACTTGTCAATTGCCATTACTCCAAGTAAACACTACACAATAATATTATGTCATTTACCTTTAAGCGTTGCAAGCATACAACTGGTTGCATATATAACTTTTCGTCCACTTCCATTACTCCAAAAAACCCTCCACAATAATAATACGTCATATCCCTTTTTACACAATACGTCACAATATACAATGGATAATAGATGAAACAACACATATAATCTATACAAAACACGCAATCACAATAGTTTGTTGTTAACTTTATTTATATAGCTCATTTAAGCAATCAAACTAATTCTGCGCCCTCGATTGTTAACGTTCCAGGAAGAGTTTCGAAATGAAAAAAACAACTCTTTTGTAATTTAGATCTAAGGAATAATCATGCCAAATTTCAGGCTGCTATCTCCTGAGGAAGTTGGAGAATTAGTGATGAGTGTGTCAGTCAGTGAGAGCTTTGCCAAGTATAGATAAGAAAAAAAAAATGAAATAGGGCTCTCGGCCCTAAAGGTATGTATATTATGAGTTTAGTACACTTTAGTATTTGATTATTATTCAAGTAATCAAGATTATGTGTACTAAGTTTGGTCAAGATCCATCTATTCATGTCGGAGTACAAAGCATATTGATAGTGATAAGGATCATATTAGGAAAAATGAAATAGGCCCCCTGGCCCCACAGGGATGGATAATATGTGTTAATTATCTTTCGGTATTTGGATATTGATAATCAAATGTATGCTCATTAAGTTTGCTCAAGATCAAGCTATTCCTGTAGCAGTATTTGTTAATCATATTATTTATATAGCTAACAAGAAAAAATGAAATTTTGGGCCCTCGGCCACAAACAATTTATTGTTTTAAAATGACACCTGCTATTTGAGTATGGATAATCCAATGTATGTAGATTAATTTTGGTCAAGATCCATCGCTTCATGTAGCTATTTATGTTGATAATTTTATTTATATAGGTCATATAGGAGAAAATGAAATTTTGGGTTCCCGGTCCCAAAAAATGTAGAGTTTTAAAATGAAACAAGAAACTTTTGTAACTAAGCCGTAAGGAATTAGCATGCCAAATGTCAGGCTTCTATCCACAGGGGAAGTTGGAGAATTAGGGATGAGTGTGTGAGGGATTTGCATTTTACTAGTATAGATAAGAAAAAAATGTAGAGTTTTAAAATGAAACAAGAAACTTTTGTAACTAAGCCGTAAGGAATTAGCATGCTAAATTTCAAACTTCTATCCACAGGGGAAGTTGGAGAATTAGGAATGAGGGCGTGAGGGATTTGCATTTTACTAGTATAGATAAGAAAAAAATGAAATGGGGCCCTCGCCTCCAGAGGTATGAATAGTATGTGTTTAGTACCATAAGTATTTGAATATTGATAATAAAGAGTATGTGTACTAAGTTTGTCAAGATCCATCTATTCATGTCGGAGTACTAAGAATATTTATATTTATATGGCTTATATAAGTAAGATGAAATGGGCCCCCCGGCCCTAGGGGTTTTATATTATGCTTTAAGTACCCTTCTTTATTTGAATATAGCTAATCAAGAGTATGTGTTTTAAGTTTGGTCAAGATCCATCGATTCATGCAGCAGTATATGTTGATCATTTTATTTATATACCTCATACAGGAAACAAAAGCACATTCTGGGCCCCCGGCCCCAAACGGTACAGAGTTTGGAAATGAAACATGTTTAAGTTTTGTATGTGAGCTGTAAGGAATAAGCATGACAAATTTCCGGCTGCCATCTACTCGGGAAGTTGGAGAATTAGTGATGAGTCAGTCAGTGAGGGCTTTGCCTTTTATTAGTATAGATTTGTTAGTTTTTAAACGTATTTGTATTATTTAATTGACATTTTTGTGTTATTTTATTCAAGTATACGTAATTAATATAAATTGTACGGGTTACTATTTTAAAAACTTGGTAATGAATCAAGCTTTAAAGATATCTGAAGGCTTATAATATAAATCTATATTGACTGACAATAACTTTGAAATGTGTGTCTCAGGTAAGAATCCACAGGAAAAAAAAATTAATTTGATTAAACACAAAATATTGTCAATAAGAAATTTGAGAATAATTTTAAATGTCTATACAATCATTTTTAACACAAACATTTTTTTTAGAAAATGACATGTGTCACACTTAAGAGGTCCTTACGACTAATGTATATGTTAGAGATAAGTTTGACCACCAAAGCAAAAGACAAAAACTTTGGTTTGTGTTAAGGTTGCTGAATTAAGTCCAAGCAAATCGAGCGCGATTAAACATTGAAAGATCCCTTGTTATCGTCCACGTGATTCCAACTTCAAATATAAATGACGTCATCCACAGCTATACCATACCATCATTTTAATGGCTTAATAAATTGTTTTTAACAATTGTCTATAATTCGAAAAAATAAATTAAATGATATTATATAAAATGTTGGTAATATTCAACAAGCGTACTAGAAACTTCTTTGAAATATTTAAATTAACTAGCTAACAATGTCATATAAATAATAAATAAAATTGATAAAACACAGCTTTGAGGTAGTGGAGAGATTTAAATGACGTATGTTACAGCGCATAAAAATAAAAATGTATAATTACTAATTATAGTTAAACTTAATGGGTTCACAGGGTACGTTTACGCGCCTGTCTGCAATATTTAATGACCAGTTTTTTTTCTTATATATCTTCCAAACACAACCAAATGTTCACGCCACAATCTCATTATTCAACTGATCTCGCCTCCTTACAATCTCATTATTCAACTGATCTCGCCTCCTTACAATCTCATTATTCAACTGATCTCGCCTCCTTACAATCTCATTATTCAACTGATCTCACCTCCTTACAATCTCATTATTCAACTGATCTCGCCTCCTTACAATCTCATTATTCAACTGATCTCGCCTCCTTACAATCTCATTATTCAACTGAATATTCAACTGATCTCACCTCCTTACAATCTCATTATTCAACTGATCTCGCCTCCTTACAATCTCATTATTCAACTGATCTCGCCTCCTTACAATCTCATTATTCAACTGATCTCGCCTCCTTACAATGTCATTATTCAACGGATCTCGCCTCCTTACAATCTCATTATTCAACTGATCTCGCCTCCTTACAATCTCATTATTCAACTGATCTCGCGTCCTTACTTCGTTTATGAAAGAATGACAGCAGTTAACCACGCTAAAAATTATTCATTTAACTTAGGTTATTTCAGTTTGACTTTTTGAGACTACAATTTTGATTTATTTCCAAATGCTTGAGTTATAATACGCCCCTTCTTCAGTGTACTCGTGTATATAAATTGTTGAATATTTCATAGACTTATTTTAATAAATACAACGGTATGTTTTTTATGAATTGTTAATCATATCATACACTTATCCTTATAAAAACATGTGATACGTCACTTCCTTTCGTTACGATGCTCTCTATTTAATACTTAAAAACTCT
Organism: Lymnaea stagnalis; assembly: GCA_964033795.1. NCBI lineage: Eukaryota > Metazoa > Mollusca > Gastropoda > Lymnaeidae > Lymnaea > Lymnaea stagnalis. The sequence goes on from CAXITT010000950.1 coordinate 98,768, forward strand.
CTATATGAACTATATCAATTGTTAAATATATATGTTGCATGTATCCTGATAAACACAATAATATGTTATGTATGAAATTGTGTAAATATTATTCACTTATCCTGACAAACAAAATGTTTCGTTTGATGTCCATTGTGATATATCTCATACACTTATGCTTATAAACACAATGGTAGGTTCTATATGATCGGTTGTATATATCGTACTCTTGTTATTATAAAGATAATGATATGTTCTCCATGTATTGTTGTAGATATAATTAACTTATACACATAAACACAATGGTAGATTATATATTTGAATCGTATTTATCATACATTTATCCTAATAAACCCATTGGTAGATGATTATATATATACAATGTACATATCATACACTTCATACACGTATCACAATGAATAAAATGGTAAGTTTTCGTCTCTGTTATTTCTTTCCTTAAAATTAATATGTGCAATGCCATAAATTGAATACTTCAACTACTAAATATCTGGCATTTTAAGATATATCAAGGAGAAATTTTTGAAACGCTACTTAACATTTTTATTTATATTCGACCACCAAGCGTGCAGCATATCTTTATGTAAATAAACGAATTTAAATACGAGGGCTGAATGGTCGTATGGATATTACCATGGTTATTTTTAAATAGTATTGTGCCTTTGAATTTTGTTCCATCTGTTTCCTATTTTATTGTTATCTTGTCATAAACAAGAATAACATATCGCATCAATTAAGAGACAAAAAGGAGACATGACATTTTACATTTGTTAACAAAGAATCCTATAATTTCAAAGAATCATTAATTGCGTGAATCGTTTTAAACTCGTTACAGAGAAACGAATAAAAATTAGCTAAATGAAAATAAATGAGCAGGTCAACACAAAGTTACTTAATAATTAGCATCGGCTTTTTCAATTGGACTTATTAGGGCGACATATATATATATATATATGTTTTTGATAATGAAAATTCTTGCAAATTTAATAAACATAGCCCGATAAAAATAATGGTATGCCTCAATTTAAATTAATACTTATATCATACACTTTTCTTGAAAAACACATCAGTGTGTATGGCGTCTTTGTTATCTAGTTTCTTAAAAGTAACATTGGCTACAATGTAACAAAGTTACATCATTCTGTAAAAAAATCGCAATATATCTGTAAATTCTACAGTAGGACTCTTCCCGCCCTTTACTTGGTGACGTATTTTTATGTGGCAGACATTATGGAGGACGGTTACCTCGGTTTTGACTTTTTGGCTCATTATAAATTTGCATACTCAGTCAGCTAAGGTCTGAGTTTGGGCTGTCACAATGTGCCCATTGCGGCTAAATTGAGGTGGAATTCAAAAGAGGATAAGAATTGTTCTAGCCCGTCAAAACGTGTTAACAATAACCAGTTACCAGCACCAGCCAATGTGAGAGTAAACATGGTCACTACCCTCAACAAAAGACAGCGTCCTGGTAAAAGCCAGCGGACACGCACGGCTGCTGTCCAGGCTAACGGGTTACCCCGTACTGAGATGAACGCGCCGTCGACAAAGCCCAAGAATGTGGGTAGTAAATCAGTCCAGTTGTGTGCAGAGGTCAAATCTAACTGGAAGAAGAGGAAGGTAATTCTTGATAGAACAGTGAAAAGACAGAAAAATGACCCCGACGCTAGAGAAGTAAAGCGCCCTTTCAAAGTGGGTGACGTTGTCCAGTATGCAGACTCAACACACACAGTGAGTCGAAACCAGATGGTGAGCACTAATAAGTGGCGTGGTCCACTAGTCATCAGCCGAAAACTACGGCATAATTTGTTTGAGATTGATGGAGAGGGGAGGATGACGTTCAAAATTATTCATAATGAACGCCACTGTAAGCTGAGACATGACCCTGACCCGCCAGATTGGAATAAAGTCAGGGCTTCAACAAGTTCTCCAGGAAAATGGGCATGGGGCACTGACAGTTTTCTCAAATATGGAATGTGTTAATTATTTTATGTTATGACAATCTTTTAGATAGACATAAAAGTGAATGAAATAATGTGCTCTAATATTTTGTGTAGAGATACTTGAAATTTAGGTTGGATAAACGACATTATTGCTTAACGATTTCTGTAGAATTTGATGCATGATGCAAAATGATAGATTTTTGTTTGTGTAGTGAAATTGTAAAAAAAAAAATTATGTTTGAAGTTTGAAATGGAGGGTTTGAGTTAAATGTGTTTTTGTAACCAATTATTATTTTCTTGCATTGGAATTTTATTCGGTTCTGAGAAGCTTAACATTGATTACTGTGATATTTGATTTGCTGTTTGATTTTGTTTTCAACTAATTCTCTAAAGGTTGTATTATTCATTGTTAGTTGAATGGTGTTCGATCAAAACGTGTCTGATTGTGGGAGTGTAAGAAGCGCTCTGACTGACACCAAACTGATCCTGATCTTGACTAGAATTGTTAGGAGACAGTGACTGAGGTGACCTTTAACTCAATTGTGGTATTCAAGGTACGCGTAGGATTGAAACGAAGGGAGGTGTACTAGAACCTCAATGTGATGACACACGTGCGTTACTGTGAGCTGTTTTTAAATGAAGGCTGAAGGTCCGAGGCTCTTTAAGCCATTTAAAGACCAGTTATGTAACTGCAGCGAGGTTGTTAGTAATGTCGGGACGACATTGGTTTTGTAAGGTGGGGGTAGTGTGGAGAGTTCGGACCACGACGGCGCCGGCCGTCTGACCAGGGATTACCGGCCTTCTGACAGGTACAGCCGGCGCCAGTTGACCAGAGATCACGATCGACGGATCAAGCCATCTGACCAGGGCATTTACCTGGGAGTCTGGTGGGTTGGTAACCTGTCGCCAATTGAGAAAAAGGGGCGGGACGAGTACAGACCTTGGAAGGGAACTCTATGAACCAGGGACTTATAAATAGGGACCTCTGGACGAGACGATGAGAAAGGGAAGGCGGACGGACAGATAAGCAGATAGCAAAGAAGAAGGCGGCCGGACTGAGACTAGATAGCAGGGAGAAGTCAGAGTCGTGAGATGAGAGGAAGTGTATGCAAAGTGACAGCCCAATAAAGAACACGAGTTTAAATGTTTTCGCCGGAGTTGTTTCCTTATTGAGTACCAGATCTAGATGAAGTTATCAAAGAGATTGCAAGGTTTCCTTACAATGGTGGCAGCGGTGGGATGTTAACCTTGCAACGACTCTGAAGAGACAGTAAAACACTGTACACAAACTCTTATGATTAAAGTGGTCATGGTCGTCTCCCGACTGACGAATAACATGTAATGTATGTATGCATGTATGTATGTATGTATGTATGTATGTATGTATATATGTATGTATGTATGTAAGTATATATGTATGTATGTATGTATGTATGTATGTATGTATGTATGTATGTATGTATGTATGTATGTATGTATGTATGTATGTATGTATGTATGTATGTATGTATGTATGTATGTATGTATGTATGTATGTATGTATGTATGTATGTATGTATGTATGTATGTATGTATGTATGTATGTATGTATGTATGTATGTATGTATGTATGTATGTATGTATGTATGTATGTATGTAGTTATGTATGTATGTATGTATGTATGTACTTTTTATGTATGCATATATGTATGTTTGTATGTACGTTTGAATGCATTTATGTTCCGTATGTGCTCTGACACAAATGACGTAATTGCGATAAAAGTCTGGTTAGTTGTACACAAGCCGCGCATTTTTCTGAGTAACTAGAACCCTTTAAAAGTATTCAGTTTTTCGGAAAAAATAGCTTTTTAATTAATAGTTTACTCATGCGATCCTATACCATTTATTCGAAGGCGATACAACTTTTGTGAGATGTTGCGTTTACGCCCTTAAAGTTGCTTGAATTGTAACAAATATTTTAAAATATATCGTTTGATGCCAGAGGCTCTAAACACATTTTTGATATAAGCTACACAAATGTATAACGTAAGAGCTACACAAATGTATACCGTAAGAGCTACACAAATGTATAACGTAAGAGCTACACAAATGTATAACGTAAGAGCTACACAAATGTATACCGTAAGAGCTACACAAATGTATACCGTAAGAGCTACACAAATGTATACCGTAAGAGCTACACAAATGTATAACGTAAGAGCTACACAAATGTATAACGTAAGAGCTACACAAATGTATACCGTAAGAGCTACACAAATGTATACCGTAAGAGCTACACAAATGTATAACGTAAGAGCTACACCAATGCATAACGTAAGAGCTACACAAATGTATACCGTAAGAGCTACACAAATGTATACCGTAAGAGCTACACAAATGTATACCGTAAGAGCTACACAAATGTATAACGTAAGAGCTACACAAATGTATACCGTAAGAGCTACACAAATGTATACCGTAAGAGCTACACAAATGTATACCGTAAGAGCTACACAAATGTATACCGTAAGAGCTACACCAATGTATACCGTAAGAGCTACACAAATGTATACCGTAAGAGCTACACAAATGTATACCGTAAGAGCTACACAAATGTATACCGTAAGAGCTACACAAATGTATAACGTAAGAGCTCAAATGCCATGCATTGGATTGCGATCAAAAGTTGGGGATATGGGATCACAAAGGTTTCTGAATCATTACATCCCCTTTAAAATATTCCATTTGAGTCAGGGGCCCTAAATTCTTTTTTTTTTTTTTAAATATAAGCTATATAAATATAATTTTAAACAGAGCTAATGCGTGCGTGTATAGAAATTCAATCAAGTACAAAAAGCGAAATTACATATTTGTGCTATATAATTTCTAAATTTTTTTCCATTCTCATCTTAGCTTTATAAATATAATTTCCGAACAAAAAAAAAAACAAAAAAAATTGGTTAATTGTTGTAAGCACGCCGTCAAAATCTTTTTTTAAAAGTACAACAACTTTACAATATTTTGTTTATGGCGGGGGGGGCCTTAATTCATTTTTTCTTATATGAACTATGAAGCGATAATTTAATAATAACAGATCTATTGCATAACATGGTGTATCAAACGCTACAGATTTGTAGACTAAATTTTGAACAAGCATGCTTCTAATATGTACAACCGTGTGTAGCAGCTCATATTTCCAAAAAATTATCTAATTTTATTCGCTTACTCAGAAAATGGTAAAAACAAAAAACAAAAAAGTATTTTACATATAAAAATTATTTTTAAAAACATAATTTAAGCACAAACACAGAATTTATTTGCGTGGCATTGCAAGGCTTGATACGTCCTCGAAAAGTATTTGTAAATTACACAAATATTTAAAATAAAAAAAAAAAGATTTTGTTGAATGCATTTTATCCCAATTTCAAAAGTGTTGTGTGTCGTATGATCGTGGTTGTGTTTCGTATGATTGTGGTTCTGTGTCGTATGACTGTGGTTGTGTGTAGGGAAATCCAGGTGAAGATAGGGGTGTTTGAAATGAAAGTAGTTTCCTCTTTTGAGTAGACAGCGACGAGTTCGGTGGATAGTTGTGTGTTTTAGTTTGTAGAGAGAGGGACATTTCTGTTGATTGAAGAATCGTTTTTTTTTACTAATTTCTCAAGGAGTTATGTAATTATATTTGGTCATAATATTACTACTTTCTGGAAACTTCCAATTTATTATGAAATTAATTATTATTCCTTATATATTTTCACTGTCACGTATATGAAGCAAATAAATAATAAGAAACCTTAATCTTTGCACGGTTTGATTTGAAATTGGAAACATTCTTGATAGAAAAGGTGTTATAGACACTTACATTTGATTCTGTGGCCATACACATGGGACAGTCCTCTAGACAAATTACATTGCTTCACAATATGCTTCTATATGAATTTTTTTAATATGTTTTACCCTTATCCTGATAAACACAAGGGTATGTTCTATTTGGATCGATTTATATATCATACACTTAACGAAATAAGCATAATCACGTGTTTGACGTCCTTTGTTATCATTTTTTTTCTAAATGTAAATGAACTATAAGATTAATGTATGCTTAAAACTTGATTTCATAGATATTACACATGGTTGGGACGTTTAGAGTTAGAGAATTCATCACCAAACAAGACAAAAAGAACCATGGAAAGTAACAGAACAGAATAGAAAAACTTAAGAAATATCATTTTGTTTTAGGAAGTAGTATTACAGACGTTGTTATAATTACATAATGTGTTCTGTTACTTGTCATAACTGTTGTTTTTTTTGTTTTTTGTTTGTCTTGTTTGCTGATAAAGGCTCTAAGTCAAAACGTCCAAATATTTTGTCTTCTCTATGAATTAAAGTTTAGCATACATTTTATTTAAACAACTTGAATGCAGCCCATTAATTATTATCCTGAATGTAAAACGGGCATGTTCACTTCCTTTTGTAGCAATGTCCCTAAGTATAAAATACGTATAAACTCTATATCCAGTATTTTTAAGCTTATTAATGTGACAACTTTGAAACAGTATTCAAGTTTTTATCTTAATTATTTTGTTAGCACTCAGCTTTAAATAATAACTTTGGCGTTTTACAACAGAGATTGTGGGGGGGGGGGGGGGGGGGGTGGGTAATTAAACCGTAAGGCTAAAACATGAGCATGTTTAAAACCATTCTAATTAGACGGCTTATAAAAGGCTAAAACATGAGTATGTTTAAAACCATTCTAATTAGACGGCTTATATAAGGCTAAAACATGAGCATGTTTAAAACCATTCTAATTAGACGGCTTATATAAGGCTAAAACATGAGCATGTTTAAAACCATTCTAATTAGACGGCTTATATAACGCTAAAACATGAGCATGTTTAAAACCATTCTAATTAGACGGCTTATATAAGGCTAAAACATGAGCATGTTTAAAACCATTCAAGTTAACTGAAAGTTTGTCTAAAAGGCTTTGATAGCAATCTGCTTTGATTGAATATATGTGCCCCATATTGTGTTCGCCTATCAGGGACACTTAGAAAAGTCATAATCTTTAAATGCTAGAGTTGGGAATATGTATCTATTATATTTTAATTTGACTTTTAATGTGATAAGTAAATGGTTCCATTTGACAAGACACTCAACTCAGACCTCAAACGATTTACGGCTCTGAAACTTTATTTGAATCTGCTCTTTACGTATTTATCAATGTGGATTTGTTTGTTTGTGTGTTTTATTGTATTACAATCTTTATAAATATTTGATATAAGGTGTTACAAGTTTCAACAGCTGTTCTATATTATACATAAAATAGCCTTGTCTGACTTTTTTTTTTGAACTGAGGTTGACCAACTGGGACACCAAATATTTTTTTTTTTAATTTAACACTTAGGTCACTAAGTTGATTTAAATCTTTAAATGTTATCTATCATATTCATGAAAGAGGTTAAAAGAGGTAACAATTCAAGCGATAATTTTGACCCATGATGAACATAGACTTTTTGAAGGATCATCTATGGCACTTTAATTTTTTTAAATACTTGTAATAAATATTTAATGCCTTGTAATGAATATTTTTTACAGCAACTTTTTAATTTTGTGGAAAGCTTGGAAGCTTTTAGATGTTCCATTTAGCATAATGAAGGAAATGAAAAAGGACAACATGTATGTGATGAATTAAATATCATTTTTTAAACTGGGTCAACATTTATTTGATGAAATGTAGGTCATATTTTGGTCTGGGCCAAAATTTAATTGATTAATTATAGGTCATATTTTGGTCTGGGCCATAATCAGTACCCCTTAACTGATTTCAAACTTCAAAGCATGTTTTGAAGTAACACAATATCAAAAGATGTAACTTTTTTCTCATGACATATTCAAAATAAACACTATTTAAAAAGAAATATTTATACCTTTAAGGTAATATTTGATATGAGTTCATTGCCCATCCAAAAGTCTCCATCCAATGATCCAAATCCATTTTTATAGTCATTCCAGTTTCTGGTGAAGTTTTCTTGGCCATTGACACGTCTCTGGAAAAATATTTGCATTAATTATATTTGTTTTCTGGTTTCAAGAACTTTAAGAATCAACTACTCGATTTTTTAGAAGTCTTTTGTATAGGAATTATATTACTTAAGAAAGGAGCTAATTTAAATATTGGGGACTATTTTGTCTAAGTTTTACGTAAAACTGTTTTTCATAAATATTTATTTAATTTATTTTTTGCGAGTACACAATAATTTTCTTTTCAAAGATTCATACATTTAAGTTATGAAAAAATTCTTGGTGATTTTACAATTAAAAGTAATATTTTTTTTTGTTATTAAACATTACTATAAATAAAACAAAAAGTGATACTTAAATTCTAAGCCAATTAATTATTCAACATTACCTGTATGATGATCCACCCACCTCCGTTTGTTTCTGTATCACACAGAACTTGTTTGTTGTTGTCTAGTGACGTGATCAGTCTTGAGCCTAATAGACTTGTCAATCCTTTTTCACATTTTAGCTGGACATATTTAAAAGTAAAATATATTATTTTAAATTATGAAAAATTTCCGATCATCCTTTAAGTTCTGAAAAGTTTCACAACAAAATATTGTCTTCATTACATTTTTTTTTTTGCTTTAAATATTCAAAAAAAAAACACATTAATATGCATACCTATATATTATACATTCTGTTATATAAAGTAGTTAATTAATTACTTATAATAAACATATACACATACACAATAACTAACATAAAATACATATATGTATACATGCATACATACATACATACATACATACATACATACATACATACATACATACATACATACATACATACATACATACATACATACATACATACATACATACATACATACATACATACATAAATACATACATAATACATACATACATACATACATACATACATACATACATACATACATACATACATACATACATACATACATACATACATACATACATACATACATACATACATACATACATACATACATAAATACATATATATATATATATACACAAACATACATACATACACACCTACATAAACACATACAAAATATTTACATAAATATTCCAAAGACATGTTCAAACATACAGCTTAGAAACATACATACACATGTGTGTGCACACATACATACATACATCATAGAAACATACACACGAACGTAGGTGCACACATACATACATGCACACATACATACATGCACAAATACATATATATATATATATATACAAACTTACATACATACACACATTCATACACACGTATGTACATAGGTAAATAGATACATACATGCAAAGATGCCTATAGACATACAAACATACAACCTGCACTTGTAATATGTTGCTTACATATGCGTTGCACTTATCCATAGTTGTTTTGACTACATTCACCAACAAGGTCAGTATTGTTCTTTGAGATAATCTTAGTTCTTCCAGATGCATTTGGTCTGTTTTGTTTCTTAACACGTCGCCATTACACTTGTCATTTACACTTTGTTTCAAATCATTCATTGTCACGTTATTATACTGCATTTCTCTGACTACTTCTCCCATTGTGACTTCTACATTCAACAAGTTCGAATCGTTGAGTTTATTGTGTAGTAAAGTCAAAGACTGTTGGAATTCTCCAATCATTCCTAATTCTTTTAAAAGCTTGTTGATATTATTTACGTCATGTTGAATTTCTTTTGTTGTATCAAAGATGCGTCTGTCATTTTTCAGTAATTCTTTCATTGTATCGTTCATGTCTATGTCATTCTCCAGTATATCTTTCATTGTATTGTTTATTTGTATGATATTATTCATTATTTCTTTCATATTATTGTTCATGTGTCTCTCATTATGTAGTATTTCTGTTACTTTAATGTCTAAAGTTGAAACATTTAATCTGATATGTTTGTTTTCAGCCAATAAGAAATTAAGTTTTTGAATAATCTCTAAACCACCTGTGTGAGTTCTCAACTCGTGCAAATTGAGCGAGACGTTAACTTGATCAATTTTATCAACAATATCATCCATTCGTCTGTCTAAAGATAATAGCGTTGGTTCAATATGGCTTTGAATGATAGTAGATATTGATTGTTCAGATATTGTTGTCAACTCTTGTCGAGTAGTATCTTTAAATTTTGAGTTAAATTCTTTCGTGTTCAATTTTAAATCTTCTATTTTACTGGACATTTGAATCATAAATAATTCAAGTTGTTTACGGATCTTCACTTCAAAGTCAGACAATTTTTGTTCAAAATAATGCTCTATATTTTCACTCTGACTGTTTTTTCGCTGCATTGAACTTTCATCCGAATTGAGTCGACCGTCATTTCCCAATTCCAAAGAAAGACCCGTTTCTGCATTCATCAAACTTGTGTAGTGGTTCGGTTTCTTTATATTTGTTTCAGGTTTGTCAAAGATTTTATGTTCAATAGAAATTTGAGTTTTGACGTAAATATCGGATTTCCTTTGATCAGAATCAATGGGAAATGTGTATTTTTCAGCAATGTCTTTACCGTTGGTCAAATTTTTAAACTGAATCTTGCAGATGAAAGCAGTTTGAGAACAGTTGGCTACGTCAGAGAAATACACATGAAATTCACCATGGTCCTCTGACATTGACCCAATAACTTTTGTGGTATTCCCTGTGTGAGTTTGGATTTCTGAGTTTACAGCTAACATGCTTGCCAGAAGCTGTTCATTTTTTAAATAATAAATATCCATTTTGATAAGACCTTCCATATTTGTGTCACTGACTGTGTTACCTTGACATTGAAGAAGACCACAATATATTTGATTTTTAACCAAATATTCTCTTCTGTCCATTCTAAAATCAAAACCTGAAATTCAAGTTGGATACATTATTGAAAACAAAATAATTCTTATATTTTTGCATTTCCTGTATTTATATTTTGTTTATTTTATAAGTTTTTATGACGCTGCAGGTTGTAATTCAGAAGTTGTTAATCTTTATCAGTTATATTTTTTAACTTCTGATTAAATCCATCTCAATAAATATGTTCCTTTAATTTCATGGAATGTTTTGACAGATTCTTTTGCTTCATAGGAAAAAGTTAGCAGGATTATCATGATGTCACTTGAAAGTGAATTTGATCAAACTAAAACCCTTAGAAAAGAGCAGGTCATACAATTATTCGACAGTTATCCACATACACCTACCAATAGAAGTCATTATACCATAGATTGTAGTGAAAATATAAATGAACAATTACGAGATCAACATTGAAACTTTTCCGGCTGTATAACAGCAGTTTATAAAGGAGTCAAAATGGCAAAAAATGTGAGAAACGAAATACAAAAAAAGTGATCAATAAAACAAAATGTAACAACGAACAAGGTTCTTCAGCAAGAAATACAGCCAACTCCAATATTGGAGAATAGGCCTAAGAAACCATTTGATAAAGTTTAAATAACTGTTACCGCGTCTCTTAAGACGGAAGGATGACATGCATCTCTCTCTATATATATAACATAGACACTGCTTGTAAAGGACTAACATAAACAATGTATATGTAAAGGATTATCAAAGGCAATGTACTTGTAAGGGACTTACTTAGACAATATACATATAAGAGATTAACATAGACAATCTATTTGTAAAGGAACTAACATAGACGATCTACTTGTGTGGGATTAACATAGACAATGTACAAGGGACTGTTTTAAGTTACGCTGCTTCAATTGGTTAAAAGATTATTTTAATATACACCATATCTTTAGTAAGTAGTATTTCGTGTTTTATCTTTTTAAGTTTAACGTCTTTTAAAATGATAATCGTCAAACTCATTTAAGTGACTTTCATGATTGAAAACAAGGAAATAAATGACACGTTATAATGTATGAAGAGCTAAATACAAGCGTGGTCGGCTCATGAGTCCCAGTGATTTGCTAAATAGTAAAGGCGGCGATTGAATCGGATAAACATGTCATTTGAATCACATTTGACATTCATGTCATTTAGTGAGAGTTCGGTAGAAAAAAAAACAATTAACGAGGTAACCCCCACAGCCTCCAGTGTCAATTAACGAGGTAACCCCCAAAGCCCCCAGTGTCAATTAACGAGGTAACCCCCACAGCCTCCAGTGTCAATTAACGAGGTAACCCCCACAGCCTCCAGTGTCAATTAACGAGGTAACCCCCACAGCCTCCAGTGTCAATTAACGAGGTAACCCCCACAGCCTCCAGTGTCAATTAACGAGGTAACCCCCACAGCCTTCAGTGTCAATTAACGAGGTAACCCCTACAGCCTCCAGTGTCAATTAACGAGGTAACCCCCACAGCCTCCAGTGTCAATTAACGAGGTAACCCCTACAGCCTCCAGTGTCAATTAACGAGGTAACCACCACAGCCTTCAGTGTCAATTAACGAGGTAACCCCTACAGCCTCCAGTGTCAATTAACGAGGTAACCCCCACAGCCTTCAGTGTCAATTAACGAGGTAACCCCTACAGCCTCCAGTGTCAATTAACGAGGTAACCACCACAGCCTTCAGTGTCAATTAACGAGGTAACCCTCACAGCCTCCAGTGTCAATTAACGAGGTAACCCCCACAGCCTCCAGTGTCAATTAACGAGGTAACCCCCACAGCCTCCAGTGTCAATTAACGAGGTAACCCCCACAGCCTCCAGTGTCAATTAACGAGGTAACCCTCACAGCCTCCAGTGTCAATTAACGAGGTAACCCCCACAGCCTCCAGTGTCAATTAACGAGGTAACCCCCACAGCCTCCAGTGTCAATTAACGAGGTAACCCCCACAGCCTCCAGTGTCAATTAACGAGGTAACCCCCACAGCCTCCAGTGTCAATTAACGAGGTAACCCCCACAGCCTCCAGTGTCAATTAACGAGGTAACCCCCACAGCCTCCAGTGTCAATTAACGAGGTAACCCCCACAGCCTCCAGTGTCAATTAACGAGGTAACCCCCACAGCCTCCAGTGTCAATTAACGAGGTAACCCCCACAGCCTCCAGTGTCAATTAACGAGGTAACCCCCACAGCCTCCAGTGTCAATTAACGAGGTAACCCCCACAGCCTCCAGTGTCAATTAACGAGGTAACCCCCACAGCCTCCAGTGTCAATTAACGAGGTAACCCCCACAGCCTCCAGTGTCAATTAACGAGGTAACCCCCACAGCCTCCAGTGTCAATTAACGAGGTAACCCCCACAGCCTCCAGTGTCAATTAACGAGGTAACCCCCACAGCCTCCAGTGTCAATTAACGAGGTAACCCCCACAGCCTCCAGTGTCAATTAACGAGGTAACCCCCACAGCCTCCAGTGTCAATTAACGAGGTAACCCCCACAGCCTCCAGTGTCAATTAACGAGGTAACCCCCACAGCCTCCAGTGTCAATTAACGAGGTAACCCCCACAGCCTCCAGTGTCAATTAACGAGGTAACCCCCACAGCCTCCAGTGTCAATTAACGAGGTAACCCCCACAGCCTCCAGTGTCAATTAACGAGGTAACCCCCACAGCCTCCAGTGTCAATTAACGAGGTAACCCCCACAGCCTCCAGTGTCAATTAACGAGGTAACCCCCACAGCCTCCAGTGTCAATTAACGAGGTAACCCCCACAGCCTCCAGTGTCAATTAACGAGGTAACCCCCACAGCCTCCAGTGTCAATTAACGAGGTAACCCCCACAGCCTCCAGTGTCAATTAACGAGGTAACCCCCACAGCCTCCCATGTTCCACACAAACTTCCACGTCTATCACAGAGAGTTTTCTTTCTTAAGGAAATGTTTGGAATAAGATATTAGAATACAGAAGTAGTTATATCGAATTATTATTTTATTACATTTGTATTGTTGTTGTTTTGTTGTGTGTTTCTTTTGTCTAATAAAGAATGTATTTGGCCGAAATGAGTTTCGTTCCCCAGTCAGTACGATTAAACAAGTGTGCTCCCATGAAGTCACAAATCTAAATGAGAACAAATAAGTCTCACATATGGCTGAGAGATCAGCACATTTTGATTTTTTCTTTCACTAGTGAAATCATTTATTAGATTATTGTGTTAAAAATGATATATTTGTGTGCTGAAAATGTACAATCCAATAAAAAGAAAATTCCATTTGTTGGGATGAATAAAAGAATGTAGTCTTATCTTATGATCGATTATTTAAATAATAATTAATTGTATTATTATGTATATTTTTTTTAAAAAGTTATCTGCTTTAATAATAACAAGAGAAAATGCTAACGTTTCACTAAAAAACTGTTTTTTCCCAGTCGAAAAAATAAATGCAACATTTTTTTTTTAGAATTCTTTGTTATTTTGTTTAAAATCTGTCGTAAAATTAATTTTTTTGAAATAGTATTAGTTTATACATGTTATTATACTTTGATTGGAAATTCTCTTACTGTAACAATCTTGTAAATCAACTTCAAAGACAAATAATCGTATTACAACATGCATATGATATTTAAAAAAACAAACAAATTTTAATATTCAATTTAACTTATCATAAAAATAATCCAAAATGCTATACATCACATATATAAACGTTTTCAGATATATTAAAACTTTCAAAAACTATAATATACTTGAAAGAACCAGAATATAATGTCCTTCTATGCATCTGACTTACCTTGACAAGGCATTGTCACTATTAAGATGAGTAATATCCTGCAACATAAATTGAAATACATTTTATTTTCTGTCAAGATTGATCTCAGTGTTGCAATTCATCAAGTTAATAAACGCAAGATTTAATTTATTCTCTGATTTAACAGATCACTTATACAATGGCATGAACTGTCTAGCGAAACAATATGGATTTGAGAGACTTGAGAGTACATAATATATACAATATCCTCGGTTCTGATTGGTTAATAATATGAACGATTGACGTCATTTTTTGCTCCATTCTTTCAAGATGCCAAGGACACATTCTAGCATGGGCGTCCGCAGAAAACTTTCTAGGGGGGTGGGAGGCATATGTTTTCATATAGTTTTAATTTACTGTAGCGTATTTGTATGGTGAACGAACGGACAGTACATAAGCTTAGTTACTTTCTATTTATTTTATTTTGACTTTAATAAATTTTTTGTCTATTTTTGTCTAAAATTTTTCTATCCAATCAATCCTGGGTAGGGGGTGGGGAAGTGCCCCCCCCCTTGGCCCTACCTGCGGGCGCCCATGCATTCTCGATATGGTATAACGTTATACAACATTTAGATAACGAGGTGGGCGGAAACATCACGAGGTAACAAATGTGCAATTACAACATTTCTGTGTCATTTATGTCACGTGACGACCTAAACACGAACAATGGCCAAAACCAGATAAATAAAATAGAGTGAGATATTTGGTTTCATGGGTCTGCTGACAGTAAGGCATAGTGCGTTCATTATTTCAGCTTTTAAAGAATGAGTCAAGAGGCAATAATGTAATTTAGAATACAAATTCAAATATGACATTTCTGTTTATGTATTTTATTCATTATGCGTGATTTTTTCTTTATTTCCTCAATTTTAAAATTGAATTAAAATGAAAATGTGTCTGAGAAAACAGTAGAAGGGACACGCTAACGAAATGAATTTTATTACACAATAGAATGTACAATAAAACTTAAAGGTGTTATAGCCTGAAACAATCTCTTTGTTATCTCACGTCAAGAATTCTTAAATCTAAGGCATTTTCTCTTTTAAGCTTACTTGCTGTTCAACGTCACATTAAGCATTATATTCTACAATTAACTACTTTAAATAGAGTTACTGAAATACGTTCAAATTTAATAGCGTGTCACGCAAAAAATAAATACTATTTCACACAAAAATGTATCACTCAAAGAGAAAAATTTGTTTTTTCATTTTTTTTACAATGATATATATGTGTATATGTATATGTGTGTGTGAATATAAAATATTAATAATGATACAAATGTATTTCTTAAAGGAAATGTCCACAGATTCAATGTGCAATGATGTCTACGTACACCAAGTTATGTCGGATCACATTGGTTGATTATAAGAACCAACACAAGTCACATGTTCGGGTCATTCTAGAATGGCACAGAAACGTATCAGAAATGACGTCCACTAAGATAACAAGTAGAAAGCAAGGGGGCGGGGCTTGTAACGTGACCAACATAAACTGACCAAATGGTTTATGTCTGTGTTAAAAACAAACTAACCATTTCTAAGCCATAGATGCTTACACTAGACGGTTCTGGTGATGTGATCATGGCCTCCATACAATGTAATTAACATTTAAATTATCTACTTTAGCTACAGTTAAAAATGAAGCACGTCACATAATCTTCTTCTTTTTTGTTTTTTTTTCTTTTTGTTTGCTAGACATCAGACCAGGTAATGGTATCAGTTTGGTTGTATAGTTGCGACTTTGTAATCATGTAAAGGTGTAATCTTGGGGGCCCTTACCAAAATTATTGTCACCTAAGTGAGCAGCGCTTGGAGGTTAGTCTCGTTACATCTGTTATTTATCATTCTATATTCGAGCATTTCCTTCATTCGATTTTTTTCAAATTTTAAATTGTTAGACCCTGAAATGATCTAGTTAAGGGAGGTAAGTGTCCCTAAACTGAACTAATAAAGTGAAATAGGTTGTTTTTGAACTGATCTATTTGAGTGTCCCTGAACTGATCTAGGTAAATGGGATAAAGTCCCTTAAATAATCTAGTTATTTTCGGTAAGGTTCCATGAACTGATCTATTTTAATTTAGTCAGTGTTCTCATATTATTTCCGCTCTTTTATGAATTTGTGTACAACGATTCTCTAAAACAATATTTCTAACAAACTTATAATTCACAATATGTTGGATGTGAAAGATGACAAGCACGTTAGACAATCAACAACACCGTTAACTTTCATGGAGTTAGACAATCAACAACACCGTTAACTTTCATGGAATTATACAATCAACAACACCGCTAACTTTCATTGAGTTATACAATCAACAACACCGTTAACTTTCATGGAGTTATACAATCAACAACACCGTTAACTTTCATGGAGTTATACAATCAACAACACCGTTAACTTTCATGGAGTTATACAATCAACAACACCGTTAACTTTCATGGAGTTATACAATCAACAACACCGCTAACTTTCATGGAGTTATACAATCAACAACACCGCTAACTTTCATGGAGTTATACAATCAACAACACCGCTAACTTTCATGGAGTTATACAATCAACAACACCGTTAACTTTCATGGAGTTATACAATGCAAACACAAGAAAACAAGTTTAGAATGACTTGGTATTGGAGAGAAATACGTTGTGTCATTTGCTGTGTAGATAGCTTGCTATTTTTAATAATCCATTATGGATGGAGTTGCCGTTAATTTGTGTATGAAACGAAAATAAACTAATTTTAGATCGTCCCTTTTATTACATGATATATGAAACATGAGAAATGAATCAACTATATTATTGCGATTGTCTAATCCATTATGGATGGAGTTGCCGTTAATTTGTGTATGAAACGAAAATAAACTAATTTTAGATCGTCCCTTTTATTACATGATATATGAAACATGAGAAATGAATCAACTATATTATTGCGATTGTCTTTATTTTAATTCAAAAAAATATACTTATTGGTCATCCATTTTATAAAATAGGGTTTACCATAAGTTTAAGACCCCCTGGAATATTAGAAGTCTTGGTGATTGTCTGTGAATGGAACGACACAAACTAAAAACATGGATATATTGGGTTTCAAGGTTACGACACAACTATGCTTTCTTTGTTGTTGTTGTTTTCATCCAAACAAAACAGCAACATTTACAGTTAGAGAGTTTTCTTTTCTAAAATTTAATGTATTGTTGCTTTCGACTGATTGCTGATTTATTCTCCTGACTGACAACTATGGTAAGCACACTAAAACAATAAAAATTGGAAATCAAATATAAGTTTAATACCGTATAGCAAAGTCAACATGAAAGAAGACAAGAAGATAATTCTCCTTTAAGTACTAACCAGAGGCGTCGGCAACTTAGCACTTAGTGGTGAAGTATTGGGAGAAAATTATCAATACCTTTGAAACAGAAGTGGCGCCTGTGATATACAGAAGCCTATTCTAGCACTTTTTCTGCCATTGTTGTTTTGATATTTATGAAACAAACCACACTTAATAACAGTTTCACTAGACATAAAAAAGCAACCACTGCGAATAACATTTTAATAAAAAAATAAAATAATGATCTGATTTCAATTTAATAAAATAAAATTCGTGCATCAGTAATTCAACTAAAAAATTGAAATATCATTTATAGTAATACATTACTAGATCAAACAAAAAAGACATCAAAGCCAAAGGAAATTAAAAAAAAAAAATTTTTATTCTTTATTTTACAAAGCAATTGTAAATCAGTGACTATTCGCAATTAATTTATGAACATAATAACATCACAGACAAAGTAATAATAAATCAGAGACTATTCGCAAATAATTTATAAATAATGATACAATCACATAAAATGTAATACTAAATTAATGGCTATTCGCAAACAATTTATGAAAATGATAACATCGCAGAAATTAAAAGATCATCTTCTCTGGTATAAAAGTTTTACTGAAAGTCATTCCACGTGGAAATAGACGAAAGATTTAAAGAGAGACGATTCGATAATTAACTGCTAGGTTTGTTTTTGCAGTTACCGTCCTTGAATAGTTCATACAATGGAACATTACTCAACATGTATATGGTATGTCCATGTATGGAGTACGTCCATGGGTTTGGTATGTCTATATATGTGGTACGCCCATGTATGTAATAAGTTCATGAATTTGGTACGTCCATGTATGTGGTCCGTCCATGTATGTAGTATGTTAATGAATTTGGTACGTTCATGCGTGTGGTAAGCACCTGTATTTAATACGTTCACAAATTTGGTACGTCTATGAATGTGGTGCGTCCGTGTATGTCTCACATCTTACTTGTTTGTGGTGCCAGCCTAATTTTGTTTAAACATTCTTGTTTGTTCAAAACTAATTTTAATATAAAATTTAAAACAGTATACATTTAATCTGAAAGGTGTAGGCCCTTCTTATTCTAGGTACCGTCATAGAGAATATGCTCTTATTTTGTTCCTATATGGTGGTGACTTGTTCAATTAAAACTATTTTTTTTTATGTTTCCGATTTTGTATTTTTATCATGATAGAAAAAGATGGAAACACATCACGATTAAAAAAGAATCAAATAATAAACCAATACTACGATATGTATTACATTTGATTATTTAAGAAATATTACACATTTTAAATCAAAATTAAAAGCGTTGCTCAAAGTAAAATTGGTAGGAAAGTTGTGGCCTTGTCATTGCAATTAGTGTTTATTTTAAATATATTTATAAAAAAATTGACACACTTCAGTCTGTTATAAAATCCCCAACTCCACCTCCTGTTCCAATATTTGAAAACAAAAACTTTAATGTGAAAAGATTTCATAAATATACACATAAGATAATTAAATTATATCAAGGGGAAAGAAATGCGCACATTCCACCCCCACCCCCTCTAAAAAGTGAATTAAATTAAAAAAAGAAAGGTTTTAAAATTTTTAAAGCGTCTTTTTGCGTTCATTTTTTAAAACCCATTTTCTTGTACACCCTGATTGATATTTCATACATTTAAGAAAAGCAAATTATGTATAAGTAATAACAATGATAAGTTTTGGGGGAAAAGAAAGTCATATTTCTCTTTTTAAATTTTGTAAACAACAAAAAAGTTTTCAAATTGTTCCAGTTATTTTGGAGTTGTTTTTGTTCTCACCAGGGGAGAGTAAGATCGCCAGCGCTGCATTGTCCACCTTCCATTTCTTGCGCTACAGCCTATGTAGGGCTTTGGCCTGCCTCTGTACTTCATTCACCTCTGACGATCAATCCACTCCTGTGGCGCTACATCCAATGCAGTTCAGTCTTTGTCACATCCGGTTGCCCATCATCCCATTCATGTAACCGTAGTGTTCTCTGACTTGTTTAAGAAAACGTGTTCTCATTCGTCGTACTGTCAGACACCGGCTAATGTCATGGCCTTGTCCCTTGCATCCGTTCGTCGTACTGTCGGACACCGGCTAATGTCATGGCCTTGTCCCTTGCCCCCGTAAAGCACTAGATTTCTAGCTCTAACGCTAAATGTTCCTATGGAATGTCTAACTGTATGTCCGGCTATTCTTTTATTCAAATACTTTTGCTTTACTTCCGTACAGTTGCAATGTTCCTGCTGTCTGTAAACATTTAGTTAAATGCCCTACATCTGTTGGTTCTATTACACTTGACATGTGCCCAGTTATTTCGTGTTCCCGCTGTGGTGTCTTGTAAAGGGTAGTTGATGCACCAGTCCACTGTTTCCATACCGGCAACCTGAGTTTAGAGTTTTATTTTTCTGGTTGTCTAGTGACTTCTATTTTGATATCTATCAGCTACCCCCTCGTTGGCTGACAAGATAGCTGTGGCATTCGGTCGACGAATGGCCTACTTTTCTACCATTTGGCGTACACACCTAAATTTGTCCATTTTCTTTGCTTATAATAACCATCGTTGATTTTTCTCAGAATTGTTTTTGTTCTCACCAGGGGAGAGTAAGATCGCCAGCGCTGCATTGCCCACCTTCCATTTCTTGCGCTACAGCCTATGTAGGGCTTTGGCCTGCCTCTGTACTTCATTCACCTCAGACGATCCATCCACTCCTGTGGCGCTACATCCAATGCAGTTCAGTCTTTGTCACATCCGGTTGCCCATCATCCCATTCATGTAACCGTAGTTGTCCCTGACTTGTTTAAGAAAACGTGTTCTCATTCGTCGTACTGTCGGACACCGGCTAATGTCATGGCCTTGTCCCTTGCATCCGTTCGTCGTACTGTCGGACACCGGCTAATGTCATGGCCTTGTCCCTTTCCCCCGTAAAGCACTAGATTTCTAGCTCTAACGCTAAATGTTCCTATGGAATGTCTAACTGTATGTCCGGCTATTCTTTTATTAAAATACTTTTGCTTTATTTCCGTACAGTTGCAATGTTCGTGCTGTCTGTAAACATTTGAGTTAAATGCCCTACATCTGTTGGTTCTATTACACTTGACATGTGCCCAGTTATTTTATGTTCCCGCTGTGGTGTCTTGTGAGGGGTAGTTGATGCACCAGTCCACTTGTTCCCACTGTGGTGTCTTGTAAAGGGTCGTTGGTGCACCAGTCCACTTGTTCCCGCTGTGGTGTCTTGTAAAGGGTCGTTGATGCACCAGTCCACTTGTTCCCACTGTGGTGTCTTGTAAAGGGTCGTTGATGCACCAGTCCACTTGTTCCCACTGTGGTGTCTTGTAAAGGGTCGTTGATGCACCAGTCCACTTGTTCCCACTGTGGTGTCTTGTAAAGGGTCGTTGGTGCACCAGTCCACTTGTTCCCACTGTGGTGTCTTGTAAAGGGTCGTTGGTGCACCAGTCCACTTGTTCCCACTGTGGTGTCTTGTAAAGGGTCGTTGGTGCACCAGTCCACTTGTTCCCGCTGTGGTGTCTTGTAAAGGGTAGTTGATGCACCAGTCCACTTGTTCCCACTGTGGTGTCTTGTAAAGGGTCGTTGATGCACCAGTCCACTTGTTCCCACTGTGGTGTCTTGTAAAGGGTCGTTGATGCACCAGTCCACTTGTTCCCACTGTGGTGTCTTGTAAAGGGTCGTTGGTGCACCAGTCCACTTGTTCCCGCTG
>CAXITT010000950.1:122812-154963 GCA_964033795.1 Lymnaea stagnalis
AAAAATGATATGCTTCTGTCTACAGGGGAAGTTGGAGAATATAGCTTATATAAGAAAAAATGATATGCTTCTATCTACAGGGGAAGTTCGAGAATATAGCTTATATAAGAACAAATGAAATGGGGCCTCAGGCCCCAGTGGTATGAATATTATCAGATCTCTACCCTTCGGTTTTTGAATATGGATATTTAAGAGTACGTGTACTAAGTTTTGTAAAGGTCCTTCTATTCTTGTATTCATATATAGATTATATAAGGAAAAAATTGGTGCCCCTAATTGGATGTATATTATGTTTTAAGTACCCTTCGGTTTTGAATATGGGTAATCAAATGTATGTATATTAAGTTTGATCAAGATCCATCTATTCATGTAGCAGTGTTTGTTGATCATTTTATTTATATAGCTCTTATGGAAAAAAACAACATTTAGTACACCCGGCCCCAAACAGTAAAGAGTTTCGAAATGAAACCTGCTAACTATTTTAAGTACGCTGTAAGGAAAAAAGTCTTCCAATGTTCATGTTTCTATCTACAGGGGACGTTGGAGAATTATTAATGAGTGAATGAGTGATTGAGTGAGTGAGATAGTGAGTGAGTGAGGGAATGAGTGAGTGTATGAGTGAGTGAGTGAGTGAGTGAGGGCTTTGTCTTTTTTAGTATATTACAGATAAAGAGCCAGGGGCAGGGTGAAGGGCTATTTTTAGGAGTGTCTGTAGGAATGTCTTTATGACTATCTGTAGGACTGTCGGTAGGAGTGTCTGTAGGAATTTCTTTAGGACTATCTGTAGGACTGTCGGTAGGAATGTCTGTAGAAAATGTCTTTAGGATTATCTGTAGGACTGTCGGTAGGACTGTCTTTAGGAATGTTTGTAGGAATGTTAAAGGGCAATCTGTATGTACACACATTCATGTTGTTTTGCATCATATACTTTATTGGCTGAATGTTCATCAAACAATAAACTTTACAAAAAACCTAATACTATGTGGGACGGGAACTCCATGGACTGACAGCTGATCAAGCAATACAATGTCAAATAAAATAGCAATGTGTATTGCAATGGCCACGCTTGTTAAATCAAAATGACTTAGGAATTAATTTGCAATAATGGCTAAGTAAACACAGTAAAGAAGGAATTCATCTGTACATCATAAGAACAAACATACGTCATGCTAGGTTCATTATAAATATGTCATGGACACTTATCGGAAACTAACCAAACAAGTAAATAACGAGGGTGCGTATCTGTCACGTGGTTACATCAACTGTGGAAGTAGTCTATGTCTGTGAAGAAGACAAACGACTTTATAAACCACAAGTTTTTAGTCTGGAAGAACCTGTTTATGGAAGCAGGGGCTTAAACCAATTGATATAACACTTATATACTTTAATTCAGATACAGTCAAACATCAGTGACGTCACATAATATTTCTTTGAGCTAAACGGCCATCCATGTAGAGGTGTCTGTGTGATTTGGCCATCCAAGTAGAGGTGTCTGTTTGATTTGGCCATCCATGTAGAGAAGTCTGTTTGATTTGGCCATAAAAGTAGAGGAGTCTATTTGATTTGGACATCCAAGTAGAGGAGTCTGTTTGATTTGGCCATCCAAGTAGAGGTGTCTGTTTGATTTGGCCATCCATGTAGAGAAGTGTGTTTGATTTGGCCATCCAAATAGAGGTGTCTGTGTGATTTGGCCATCCAAGTAGGTGAGTCTGATTGATTTGGCCATCCAAGTAGAGGTTTCTGTGTGATTTGGCCATAAAAGTAGAGGAGTCTGTTTGATTTGGACATCCAAGTAGAGGTGTCTGTTTGATTTGGCCATCCATGTAGAGGTGTCTGTTTTTACCACCACGGCAACTCATGGTAGCAAGGTTTTATGTTGAGTTTTCCTATATCCTTTTATTTTTTCCACATCCGGGCATTTCCGATATACGGCCTTTCCCCTACATATGGGCTTTTCCTACATCTGAGGATTCATTTTTTTCTTTTTACTGGAAGATCATGGATTAATGTTGATAGGATTGCAGATATACGTCTATTTGCTATTTACTTGTTTAATTTTTTACCTAGCTAGAGAATAACTCATTGATTTTAGGACAAGGTTTTTAAAACAAAAGAAATTAACCAGACATTTTGGGTAAAAACATGTGCGTTTTGAATAGTCCAAAAAACTCGTATGAATAAGTGAGCTAAAATGGAAATTTAAAAAAAAAAATGTTTTGTGTGTCACAAATGAATAGAGATATACAATTAAAAAAAAACAACAACCAAAGTTAAATTTCAATGCAATTTACTTTCACAACTGAATATTTCACATGGAAATTGGATTTAATGATTTAAGAGTTTTTTGTTTAGTTTTCTAGATTGCACGTTAATTTGTTTAACTCTTGTGAATGGAGTAGACATTATTGTGTTTGTTTTAAACAAAGGAGGCGAACACAATATATTTTCCGGACTTTCTCTTTCATTTATTTTTATACAAATTATTTTAATAATGTATTTGGTAATCAGGGCTTTAAATAGCATTCATCATAATTTCAAAATTTCCCTGACTCTAACAAGTTTGAGACCTCCTGAAACAACGCAAGTGTTGGTGTTTGTTTTATAAACGGAGCAACAGAGCCTAAAACAATCTGAGTTAACAAGATGAGATAAATAGTGTCAAACTGGATCAATTTGGTTTCAGGGTTATCACAACGCGTTGGCAGTTTCTATGCAACTGATTTTCAGTCTAAAATAAAAAGAAAACAAATCTGGCTTTCAAAAGAATGTTTAATGTCATCTTTTAGAAATTATGTCCATATTTTATTACAAAAATCACAAGTTATAATAGCTCAAATGTGTTTCTGAATTAAAGAATATTTGTTGTAAAATTAAGATGACAGTCTAAAAAGCAATAACACGTTTTCATTTACTCCAATACATTTTCTAAGCTTTGTATAAGATGCACGCTTTTCAATCTTTTGGACTGATCAAATTATTTAATTGTGTATGCACACTTCTTACTGTATGCTATGGCTGAATCAATTAATGAAATGATATAAATAAAACATGGAAAATATTAATTTTTAGATTCTAAAATTATAAATTCACTTATAACTCAAATGAGATGAATTACATTTATTATTTTTTAAATATGAAGGGGCTCATTTTAAGGAAAATATTTTCGTTCAATTATTTATCATAACAGTAAAAAAATATTTTTAACATATATTTTATTGTTATATTCAGATACAATAAGTGAAAATTTATTGTTATGGAAACAAACAAATAGCCAAATTTGTCTTTAGATACAATCCCACCGCCCATAACTAAGACTGACAACGAATGTTCCTGACCCTAGAATTGGTGCTTTAAAAAACAAAACCATTATAACAACACAAAGCAATATAATCAATCAAATTTTTTTAAAGAGATAACAAGACATTATAACATAAGGTGATGAATGAACAAGTTGAATGCAAGTTATGTTTAGGTCTCTTGGTGAAAACATACATTTGTTTCATTAATATCAATATTGAAATAAAAACACAACCAAATTTAATCATTTATTAAGTCATATATTTTGATATTTCAGTAAAACTATCAATACTCTTCAATTGTTTTGAATTAAAGCAAGGGAGTCTATAACGCTTCTGACGGATGTCATTACATATCTGTCTCTCTTTCCTTTTAATTATCCAACAGCTACATCAATAGCATTACTCCAAAAGGTAAGAGGTAATGTGTTAAGTGTAATTACAGAATGTAACTATATTGCTAATAGAAAATTCGTTCTAAACATAGATATGTAGAAGTCAGTTTTAAAAGACTGGAGTTTAAAAAAATATTTTTTTATTTTTTTAATAGCGAATGATACATAAATATTTATGTAAACGTTGCTATCACAACAGAATTGATGGTTAAACTTTAAGAGACCACCTTTAAAAACTACAAATGAAAAGCCATATATTTCCATTAACCTGTACAATGAGTTTGTACTTTAAAAAAAAAAAGGAAATCTTATAAATAATTTTTCTCAAAGAATAACAAAATAAAATATGGACCAACTATTTAGATTTTATTTATAGATTAATCTTATGTTTGACCTGTATTTGTACAAATAATATGATCTTTGCAGTTGCATATAAACTGACAATTTGTCAAACCATAACTCAAACTTTGACAAGTGACACATGCAGCACTCAGGTCAGACGCTCTCCTGAATCTAGCATCATGTTTAATATAATTAACAGGTGAGAGTAGTCTCCCACTATTATTCAAGTTAGCCAATGCTTGGACCGCGTACCAACAAAGATGATCTGCTGGGACAACCCTTGCAATAGGCCAGGGACTTTTTACCAACAATTGTTATTTCCCTTTAAAGAATTGTTGTGGTTTACAGTCAGGAGAAATATTGCTATTTAATATGCATATCTTATATTGTTATTGAACATTGTTTTTGAACATTTGTATCGTATATTCTTTTTGTTCATTGTTTTTGTACATTGTTATTTTGTGTTGTTATATAAATTTTTGTATTTCGTTATTTACATAGACTTTATTTTTCTTTGTGTATATTGTTTTTGAAATTATTATAGTGCTTAGTTATTGAATATTGTAATTGGATATTGTTATTAAACACTGTAATTTAACATTGTTTCTTAACATTGTAATTGAAAATAGTTATTTAACTTTTTTATTATACAATACTCTTTAACATTGTTATTGAACATTGTTATTTTAAACTGTTACTTAACATTGCTAATTAACATTTTTATTGTACATTGTTGACCAGATTTATTTTATGTAAATCCGTAATAATCGTTATCATGATTACTTTATCTTTTGATTCCTTTTTAAAAACTTAAACATTTTTTGTTTCGTTGTAATAAGAAAAAAAAACAGCAGATACACTAAAATTCCAAGAAATTAAAATTCAAAAACTTGATGAAATGTCGCTCCATCTTTCTTTCGAATTTTCATTTCAACAAATGAACACCTTTTGTCACGAGTCCAATATACAAAATCTTTCGAACCGCCCCACACACCGTTTAGATTTATAATACTACAGTCCTTGTACCACCAGCCTGAATTTAGATTTTCACGGCTTGCACAATTGATTTTCGAATCCTTGTCATTGTCCCTGTCCAATGTAGTAAACGCCTGATCCTTGTTGGAACTGAAACGATCAGTGGCACTTCCAGAGTACGCACCAAGACGTAGCGTGTACAGCTGGTTCTCGTCCTCAACTTTAAAGTAACTGTAGATGGCGTGTTGATCGACCATTTCACATTTCATGTCGATTCTTAGCATGCAATCTTCCTGTGAAATAAAAAAAAAAATAAATAAAAATAATATAAATTTAAAAAAAAAGAATTGTGAATTAAAATAGATAATATCAACCGAATTATTTTGGATAATTGACACGCGTCATTATATATAACAAATTAAAACAACTTTAATTATTGTAACATTCATGTAGTTCCCAAAAAATTATTATATTACTAACGATTAGACTATTTGATTTAATTGTTACTTAAATGATTTTTTAGCAAAATTGTCTTAACATGAACAAAATAAATATGCTCTTTTTACAGATAATTTTTTAAAAATAGTAAAAAATTCGTTGTAATTTTGTAAAAAATGCATTTTTTTGAACTTTTCATAATGGCACTACGATTTGTTAAATGTAAAATGTATGCAATAAAAACATTTTGAGAAATGTCCAAATGAAAAATAACAACAAAAACCAATCAAGTCAAAAAGCATCATATCCCATTACCGTTCGGGTCAAGTTGGAGATGAAGTCATTGCCGAGCCAAAAATCTCCTTGTAGAGAGCCAAATCCTTGTTTGTACGAGTCCCAGCCTACATTGAATCTTGTGTCTCCTTTGACACGTCGCTTTGATGTAAATATAAATTTTAATTTAAATATTGAAAATCCACAAATACCTATTTAATATTTTCATCAATATAAATGATTAAAAAATTCATATAATATAAGCAAAATAGCCACAGTCACGAAAAACTTGAACGTAGTGTAACATGGCGGGGTTCCGCCAGTCTTGGTGGCTAACGTTTCGCCCAGGTCCTCACTAACCGTTCACATGCACCTAGCTGGCCGTAACCTACCTGTAGCATACTCTACGTAACTTACCTGTATGATAATCCATCCCCCACTGTCAGTTTGTGTATCACACAAAATTTTTGTATTGTTGTAAATTGACGTCACGACCCTGGGACTCAGTGAACTGTTCATTCCTCTTTCACATTTGAGCTGACCAGGGAAAAGACAAGAGAGATAAGTTCAGATCAGATAAGGGGATTTACTAGTTCAATTTTAAAATAGGTATAACATATATATATAACCACAGGACAGTGTATAATGTATTAATATTGTTTGCACAAACCATTAATTATTGAGCTAACACATACCGGGTTTTCTTGTAACTTTAAAGGCGCTGGTGTGCCGGAAGAATTAGCGGTCAATTTTCCGTGCATCTTTTGACTCGTCCACCAATTATCAAGTTTTTGAGAAATGAAATCTAATGAGCGTTCTATTTGTGACATGTTTAAATGGCCATCGTTGTCTTGAGTCAATTCTTTCCTTGAAACACAGACTTCTACTTTATTTATCACTTCATTCAGTTTGGCATCTAGTTTTAAAAACAAGGCGTCATTACTCCTTTGTACAATGTTCTCGATATATTGCTTTTCAATGTCGGATCTGTTCATGTTTTTCTCATTCTCAATCATGTTTTTAATGTTGATGAACATTTCCGTCATTGATATATTAAACATAGAAACCAGCCTTGATTCTAAACCAGAAAACTTTTGGTTGATATCAGTTTCTTGTTTTGTTTGTGTGTCTATCAAACTGTTTAACGTCATTTCTGAATGTTTGTCTGCAGTAACAGGATCAGAATTTCCCGTTTGGAAACTGAAAGCCATTCTGTCCCTCAGAAGAGCATTTGGTGAGATTAAATTCTTTAGAAACAGGCCACCATTGTCGGAGATCGTTTGTTCAAATGAAATTTGTGATTTCATGTACAAATCTGTTTCATCTTTTTTACGAGAAGTAGACACAGTTGCCTTTTCTGAGAAATCCTTTTGACCATTTACATGAAAAAAATTAATCCTGCAGACAAAATTAGCTTCCAGACAGTCGACTCTTTCAGTAAAATACAAGCGAAGTTCTCCATGATGCTCTGACATTGATCCAGTGATGGTAACCGTGTTTCCTGTGTGAGATTGGATTTCTGAGTCTTTAGATAACATCGTAGAAAGTAGAGTCCTGTTATTTAGATAATAAATGTCCATTTTGATGAGGGCCGAGACGTTATCGTCTGTGACGTTGTCCACATGACAGCGAAGAAGTCCACAAAATGATTTACCTTTAAGGGAAAAGTTCTTTCTCTCCATGCTGAATTCAAATCCTAAAACGACAAATTAAGTAAGAATTACATGTATGATAATGCTTTTAACTTAGACTAATATAGCGTCCTTAACCATTGTTTTAAATAATTAAGGTTACACATAATTTTAAGTATTGGAAATTATTATTTTTATATTTAAAAAAAACAAACTTAATCAATATTATTTGAATGACTTCTCCGACTATTTCACAAAATAATGAACATTTTAGCGACAGTGGTACCCATTTTCACTTCATACTACATTACAGTTGATCACTGCTTGAGAATCATTGGTTTTAGATATATTCACGTAATTTAAATTGATTTGAATATCCAGTTTATTACCCTTGAATGTGTTGACATCGGTTTGAGAGATTAGGTAAGAAGTTAAAAAAATAAATTTGTACCAGTGCGTACCCAGCATGCATTGCAATGCCCCTAACACAAGTTTAGAGAACACATCTATAACATAAATTAACAAGCCGTTTGTCAGGTCATCAAACAGTTAAACAGTACTGACCAATACGGTTTTTCAGACATCTCAGTTACTAGTATACTTTAAACAAGTAATATACCAGATATATTTGTAATATTGAAATAAATAAGTAACAAGATTTGGTATGTTGTTTCTGTACAGTATAAACAAGATGAAAAAATACAGGCTTATGTGAAGATGGAATAATAAGCGGGTGTGAAATAAGCTCAACCTAACTGATCAAATAAGTGTCTATAAGGCATGTGTGCTTAGTACGCTCTTATATGGTTGCGAAATGTGGACCACATTTACCAGTCAGGAGTTGAAACTCAACAGCTTCCATAAGAGATGTCTGCGTCGCATTTTATGCATTCGATGGCAGGACAAGGTGCCTAACAAGGAGGTCTTGGAACGTGCAAACATGTTTAGCATATTCTCCTTTTTAGCAAGAGGGACCTTCGCTGGTTAGGCCATGTAAAGAGAATGGAGGAAGGCCGTATCCCAAAGACGCTGCTGTATGGAAAGTTGGCAGAAGGGACAAGGCTTATTGGACGGCGCCGCCTAAGATTTATGGACGTTTGCAAAACGATCATGAAGGAAGCCAATATTGAAAACAATGAATGGGGCTCATTACCGAACAACGTTCCAGCTGGCGAACAGTAGTGTATACATATATACACACTCATACATACATACATACATACGCATATAAACACATATATACATACATTCACACAAACATACATACATATATACATACATTATTACATACATTCATATTTACATACATACATACATACATACATACATACATACATACATACATACATACATACATACATACATACATACATACATACATACATACATACATACATACATACATACATACATACATACATACATACATACATACATACATACATACATACATACATACATACATATATATATACATACATACATACATACATATATACATAAATAAATTACATACATACATACATACAAACATATATACACATATACATACATATACACATCCATTCATACATATAGACATACATACATACGTACATACATAATACATACATAAATACGTACAACTTACATGTATATATATATATATATATATATATATATAGATATATAAGCTATAATTTTACACAATTTTTTTTAAAATACGGTCGAATGTGTTGTTAACTAACAATGCTTGAACATATATAGGCTGCAGAAAATGTGAATTTGGTAATATATTTTTTTTTCCTTTTTGAAAGCGCATAGTCAAATTAGGTTTTATTTTTCTGAACCTTGAAGGGTCGAGTAAACCTCTCTTACACATTTTCTTTATTCAATTTCAAATTTTGTTAGATATTTAACGACACAAGTTCTTTGAAAATGTATCACGGTTTGCCAATGTGGGGCCCATGTCCCAAGGAATTTCAATTTGATAGTTTGGTGGAAGAGTATCGGAATTCGAAAATGTGTTGTCTAGAAATTGAAAAACAAGCGTATGTTATGATTTAAATTGTATTTTAAAGGGGAGAGTCGTAATTTAAAACAATCGTTTGTTAAAAGTCTTGTAAAAATTTGTTGGTTTTAGACAGTCTTAATTTAAAACAATCGTTTGTTAAAAAACTTGTAAAAATGTGTTGGTTTTAGACAGTCTTAATTTAAAACAATCGTTTGTTAAAAGTCTTGTAAAAATGTGTTGGTTTTAAATAGTCTTAATTTAAAACAATCGTTTGTTAAAAGTCTTGTAAAAATGTGTTGGTTTTAAACAGTCTCAATTTAAAACAATCGTTTGTTAAAAGTCTTCTAAAAATGTGTTGGTTTTAAACAGACTTAATTTAAAACAAACGTTTGTTAAAAGTCTTGTAAAAATGTGTTGGTTTTAAACAGTCTTAATTTAAAACAATCGTTTGTTAAAAGTCTGTAAAAATGTGTTGGTTTTAAATAGTCTTAATTTAAAACAATCGTTTGTTAAAAGTCTTGTAAAAATGTGTTGGTTTTAAACAGTCTTAATTTAAAACAATCGTTTGTTAAAAGTCTTGTAAAAATGTGTTGGTTTTAAAAACAGCCCATAGTCTCAGTTTGCCAAAAATTATATCAAGAACTGATATTGCTCTATAGGTAGCCTAGTAAAACGTAGGGCTTGACTTATTTTTAAATTTCCACTTAGAGTTATATTCCTTGTCAGCACCTGTATAGTGTATTGTTTTCTTTTGATGTTACTGTTTTACAATGTTTGGAATTAATTCCTACACAAAGCCTCCATGTTTCCTACTAGTTTAAGTATTGTGGTATTTTTTTTTCCAATTGCTAAAAATTGACACACTTTTTGCTGTCATACTTACATAAGTATTTTCCCATGAATCTATGTATGTAATACAATTTACATTTGAGTATCACTAGATTTTAGTATTGTTTTTATTAGCATACTGTTAGATCAATCTTTTGTTACGTATTGTTTGGAATAAAAATCAATAGTTAACATAGATTTAATCCTTGTAACTAAAACAATATGTAACAGGTGTGGTTTCTGTTGTTGTTTGGCGTGTATAAATATTTAATAGCAGCAAAAATGTGTGCATAAATGTCAAAGGGTAAGTTGTTTTCAGAAGAAATGTATCGCCTTTTTGTGTTAATTCTTTTCCTATTATTTTACATTTCTAGGTAATTTTCGTACAGCCTCTCAGAAAAATAAAAAGAGCAAACAAAAAAAAAAAAAAAAAAGGGAAATAAATGTTTATTATTGGGATAACATTTTAGAAAAAAACTGGTAGCAAAAGAATCGATAGAAATTAAATGAATGGATTGAAACACAACTTTTTGTTTTTTTTAATCTTTTTTTTTGTATCGTGTTTTATCCATCCCAACTCTTACATTATTTACAAGTTGTATTTTTTCGACATAGCCAAATTGAACATAGCTCCCGAGAATAATGCTGTTGATTTATACCAAGGCTAACGTGGACTAAATGCGCTATCTAGTGAGTTCAATTGGGAAAAAAAATGAACATTAATAACATAATAATAATAGAAAGTTGCGGTAAAATTCGTGTAGCCTTTGAAAAATTTTGAAATAATAACTGTTAATGCTTTTTAGATAATAGGTGTCTTATGAGCGCTATAAATAGGCTATTTTTGAAGATTCAGATTAATATGAAAACTATTGCAGAAGTTGATCTTTCTGTCGAGGACCAACCCACACCCACTTTCTTTTTTTTTACACTACATCTATCTAAACATATATATTGTTTTAAATATTAACAACCCAATCTACTCAGGGCGTATACAATATATATGTAAGTGTACAAATCTGCCTAATTATATCTATATTGCGTTGAATCAGATGTCACTAAATAAGGTCTATATAAAATGGCGTAGGATATAGAAAAGGGGGGGGGGGGAGGGCGGTCCTCTACTATCCGCCCTTTTTATCTTCATTTTCGTGGGGGTTGCATTTGGGGCGAAGAGTCGGAAAGCGTCATTTTATTTTCCTATCAATTCCTTCTCACTGGACGTCAAATTGGGTGCATAGATGTGTGGGTAGATTGTGATTCTGGTCTATTTACATTGAATCATTAGTTAGAAGAAGTGGCAAAGTAAATACAAAAACAGCTGTCAACTAGGGGATATTAATCCAATGTAAACATGTTTAGTTCTGTTGTCTTTTGATGACGAATAATAATACGCTCCTTTCTAGCACATTTCGAAGCTCTGATAATATAAGCATATGTGACAGATGTGATAATATAAGCATATGTGACAGATGTGATAATATAAGCATATGTGACAGATGTGATAATATAAGCATATGTGACAGATGTGATAATATAAGCATATGTGACAGATGTGATAATATAAGCATATGTGACAGATGTGATAATATAAGCATATGTGACAGATGTGATAATATAAGCATATGTGACAGATGTGATAATATAAGCATATGTGACAGATGTGATAATATAAGCATATGTGACAGATGTGATAATATAGGACTATTTTAAGATGGAAAAATACAGGCTTGTGTGACAGATGGAATAATATAGGCATATATGACAGAAGAAATAACGTCATAGCCGGAAAAATATAGAACACTGTGACAGATAAAACAATAGACAATTTAGAAATTCTCGGCGTGCAGAAATTTGGATAAAAAAGAAGCCGTAATCTTATAAGGCTACCTTAAACTAAAGCCATTGTTATGTTATGGATACTATTGTTAGTAAAGTCTTTGTTCAATAAATCGTTATAATATTTTAATTATAAATTCAGTGCTTCGATTGAATGTCTTACTTAGGAATCGTTTTACCCAAAAGTCATGGTGTCGTTTGGTCTTGTAGCAAATCGCGATTATGACTTTGAACTTTATCATATCTTTGCACAATGACATTTATTTGTTATAATTCTTAGCCGGATTGAGGTATTTGAGGCACAGGGTATGGTTAATATAATGACACATAGCCGTTATTCATTGTCAATAGACAGTGATTGTAGTTCGACAGGGCTGTGTCCCCTAGAGGCCCGTGGGCTTAAAGGATGGACCATGTAGAATGATTACAATTTGAACAAAGACAAAATAAAACGTCAAACTCAAAACTCTATCAATGATTTTAATTTTAAGTATTTTTTTTTTAAACTTAAAGTTCCCAAGACTGCATAGCGAAATAAAAACATTCAGGTATGTCCAAAATTGATTTTTTTATTGTTTGTTTTTTCCGTAAGGTGTCGGGAGAAGTAGTTTCTCAATGAGCTCCAATAAAACCCAAAACCCCAATCTTTCTTTTTTTTCCGTTCTGTTATGATTACGTTCATACGACAATTATTTTGTTAACCTGGTTTGTGAGAATGAAGTTTGTGCATGAAAGGTGTTGATCGTGAGTTGGTGAGAGGCGAGTTGTGATTGGTCGGACCAGGCAAACTCAGTTCTAGGAGTTCGGTTGGTGGGGTTATGAGTGTTTTTAATTTTGTTCATTTAGTATTGGTCAGTATTATTAAGTTAGCCTTGCTCAGTATCGTTAAGTTATTGTTGGACAGTATGTTAAGTTAGAGTTGGTTAGTGTCACAGATACGAGATAATGATTTAGAAGGGAGTTAAATAATGTAAGAATTATCATTTATAATATTTTTATTATTATTATTATTATACGTGGTTTTATAAGGGGAATTTTTTGCTATATAGCGTGGTACCACAGTCTAGGGATGGGCTCACCACGCTGTACATTCAATTAATACAAATCTGAAATAATTATTTGACATTAATTAATTTTTTTTTTTAAATGTATATATAAAACTATTTCCATCTCAAGCCATGGACGACACTCAGTACCATCGTTTTACGGTCAGAGGTGGGAATCAGTCAGGATAGTAGAGATTAAATAGATGTGTTTTGTGTGCAGTTTTGAAGGTTGTGATGATCGGTATATTGCGGATGTGTAAAGGAAGAGAATTCCATTGTTTGGGTACACAGAAAGAGAACGATCGTTCACCGCATGTTTTTGTGTGAGTCTTGGGACAGAAAGAATACGCTCGTCTGCGGGGGAGCGAAGCTGTCGAAGGTGTGAATAGACAGAGAGAAGTTCGGTTAGATAGGAAGCGGAGGAATTCGAGAAAAATTTGTGACAGAGAACAGAGAGTTTGCAGTCAATGCGTGCTTGTTTAGGGAGCCAATGAAGTGAATGAAGTTGTGGTGTGACGTGATCACGTTTTCTTGCAGTTTTCTTTTTTATTAAATAAAGTGTGCCACATCGTGTAAGAATTTCACCACTTAGGAGATAGCTATCAGGGGTACACAGCTGACTTAGACTAGTAGATGAATAGTGAAGGAATGGCATTTATTTCAAGTTAATCAAAACAACTCAAAACAGACAAACATTTTTGTGGCCTGAAATGTCGTCACACAGCATTCCACATAGTCTTATTAAGATATTAAACTATCTGGAAACAAAAAATTGTGAAAATAATTCCAAAAATGCGTAAATGTGGAG
Source organism: Lymnaea stagnalis (assembly GCA_964033795.1). Taxonomy (NCBI): domain Eukaryota; kingdom Metazoa; phylum Mollusca; class Gastropoda; family Lymnaeidae; genus Lymnaea; species Lymnaea stagnalis. Next base: position 136,677 of record CAXITT010000950.1, read on the forward strand.
AGATGTCAATACTGTCTTGCAAGCGAATCGACAACCGGAAATATTTGTCGATAGCCGTGACTATCTTTGTTGATGTAAATTAAGAATGTAAAAACACAGAGTAAGTTGGTTAATCCTTAGTTATTTTCGAAATAAATTACAATCCTACGTCCAGGAGACTTTTAGATACAAACGTATACAACTATAGAGGAATAAAATTTGAGAAACACATTCCAAAAACGAAAAAATGTGAAGAGATTTCACTGCTGCCTGTCAAGCGCTCGTGAATCGGAAATATAGAGCATGGGCAATTGGAAATAACTGACTAATCATAGAAGAACAAAGGTGGAGAAATAATGATGTCGGTTATTAAGTCCGTATTATGTTGTTATATTTGGCCATACTATAATGATATCTTTCTCAAATAGCAAAGTTACCGGGAACCTTTATTCTAAGTGTCTTTGGATCAGTTTAAGAATTAACTATTATCATTATTGATGTTTTAGCATATAATGAACTTTAATAGAGTATAGTCACTATTCACTTGATCAACAACGCCTCTGTTATCATAGTGCTTAACAAGATTGTGGTTGTGAGTGATTGTAGACATGACACAGATCCAAGATCGATTTGGTGGCAGCGGCCAAAATAGGAACGTGGACACAATCATACATGTATCTATTAAAATTTATTTGTTTTTCCTTCTGGAACAAACAGCTGATACGTTTGAATTCAAGATGGCGGAAAATCGTCGTTGATATGTACGAATTTCTGATACTACTGATACTACTGCCTGATGGCCTTACATATGTTGAGTATGGAGGAAAATGTGGAATTGATGACCCGAGATTACATATGATAGGAGGAAAATTTGGAATTGATGACCGGAGATTACATGAGATAGGAGGAAAATGTGGAATTGATGACCCGAGATTACATATGATAGGAGGAAAATGTCCATTACACTATTTCGTTGATGATGATGACTTTATTTAGTATAGAAGAAAATAGTGTTGAGGTAAATGTGAATTAGACCACCTTGCTGATGACCTTACCATATGTGTGGAGTAAAATATGAATTGAACTTATTTGAAATTTACTGTGTTTAAAATAAACCAATAGACAGTGTAATATGTGTATAATTGGAGGGCATTATTAAATTTAATAAATGTTCAAGAACTAAAGATTCATTGAAAACAAGATGCAAACGAAGAAGAAGGAACATTATTTAAAATTAAATTTATTAATTGTTTTACATGTTATCTACATAATCAATTTGTATCAGTGCTCAAAAATATTTTGGAAAAATCATTTTTGTCAGAGCACAGGCATACATTTCTTGTAGATTTTTTTGTTAACGTGAGTGATTAGTGTTATATTAGCACTGTATAGATTTAATTGTGGCCCTCTTCTTAATACATACATATTGCTTGTATTATATTGTGATTGTCAAGTTTGTAAATTGTCTAATCTACTGTAAATGAACGTGTTATTATTTATAAAGTTTGGTCTTGTTGCTTATTACTTGTCGTGATTTCTCTCGTCAATAATTCTATCAATTTAAACAAAATAGAGACTTGTTTTTGTTTAGTCTTGTGAGTGTGGTGTATCTTTATTCTTTATAAATATTGTTATTATTAATTCATATTTTTTTATTTGATGTAATCTCTAAATAGGATATGACATATGCCTAGATGATTGATTTAATTATACATATTTAATTTATTGATTAAATTAAGTATAGTATATATTAGAGTGGTTATAATATCAATACCTGTGTAAATACTCTAAAAAATTGGACGTTATTAAAGAAATAATAGCAATAGCTAAAGACAAGTGATGTGAAGGTAATGAGCTATAGGAATTTGTTCATCAAGAAACACAGACACTTGAAATAGAGAAGATTGAAGAGAGAGATGAAAGGGCTGCATGAAATCACATGAACTGGAAATGAAAAAATGTGAATCAGCCAATAGTATCAATAATGGAACACCTAAAGAAATTAATGAAACTTGGAATTATCGAAAAAAATATCAAAGATTTTCGTGAGATACTTACCATAACAATTGGTGATCATGAATAAACATAAAATAATTGAAGTCAGATTTAAACTGGTCATCTTTAAACAGTTTCAATATTCACGTGAGTATGTCATCCAGAATTATCAGATTTAAAGAACATACTTTGTAAAACTTGGAGATTATAATGTAACGTTTCTATTTATACTGAAGATAATTTTCTTTTCTTTTTTCACTGTACGTTTACAAACTAGACAAAACTATGAAATAACCAGATGAAACTAATTCGGGCAACGTTCATTTTTTATCACGGGTCATGATGATATTCCCACGCTAAACGAAGACGAAGATATAAACATGTGGGAAAAAAAAGCTGACACTTTCTCGGGGTTTGGTTTCAATAAATTTATTTCTTACGTCTCTTGTGGTGTCCGTGTTGACGTCTTATAAGAATAATTGTTTCCAAGTGCGTTATTTTATCTGGATTGGTTGGAAAGAAAATCGTCCTTGACATTCATTTATGCAAAGGCTAAATCCTTTTTTTTTATAAATGTATATTTTTCAGACATATTTTCTGTTAGGCGTGGGAAAGTTTTCTGCTGATCTTTTGAGTAAACATGCATTTACTTTTTAAAATAGCTTTATACACATTTGGCTTTATTTTTTAAGAATATAAAGTGTGTTTTTATATTTAATCTTACCGGCATTTAAAAGTAGAAATTTCCAAATCAATTTACATTCCAGATTGTATAAATTTGCTCTTGTGAGTGGTATCAAAATTAAAAAAGAAATATCTGTGTACTCAAGGTACGATGAGTTTGGTCTAAACATTTTTCTTTTTTAATTCATCAAATTTTTAAATTTTAAGTAACTATGAAATCGACTTCTTTTTAACACATTTTTATATTTCCATTGTCTCTAAATTAACGTTTTTGTTAATGATTAGACATTTAAAAAAAAAAAAATCATTTTTTACTAAATAGATGCAAAATGAAATCCTTACAACGTCATAAACGAGTTTATGATTTATGTTGCTGTGAGTTGTTTGTGTTTTGTGTGTGTTTGTTAGTTGTGTATGTATATGTTTGTTGTGCTTTGTGTCAGTTATCTGTGTGTTTTCTTTTTGAGTGAAAAAGGAGCGCTTGCTGAGTTTGAATTACGAGAGTAGTTCCTAGGTTTTGTGGCTAAGTACTGTTTGCGTGGCAGTAGGGTGAGTTTGCTGCGTTTGAATTAAGAGTGTATTTTCTAAGTACTGTTTCCGTGGCAGACGTGTGTTAGGGATGTATGCGTGTTGATGTAATTATTCACTCGTCTAACTCACCATAACAATTTCTTCGTGTCTCAGATTAGTGGATTAAATATAAAACTAATTAAAAAAAAAAAGCTTTCGTATCTGTAATACACATCAACTACTCCCAGGGACGTCTAAGGCCCTTTTGAGTTATGAAAACAAAAATTTCTCATCCCATGCCAATTATGTCAACTATGGTATTGGATTTCAATAAATATATATATTACAAAAGAAAAACGTTTACAATTAAGCCCATTACTCATCAACTCTCCGTTCCTTTCCTTCAGCAAATCAAATTATCAAATAAATTGAAGGTTAAAAAATAACGTATTTAATGTTCTATTATTTTACTACTTGCTCATTGGATAGTTCTGGATTTGACTTGAATCACCAATCGAAAAAAATATAACATATAAAAAATACATTAAACGATCCCTTTACAAATTTACTTTTTGTTGCATATAGAATTTTAAAACCCAGCCGCTTGTTGCAGAGGTAGAGGATAATCCCCCTTAACTCATTTTGAAAGGAGCTGCTTCCTACCCCCTCTACCCATACACACACACCCCTGGTGCAGACATTACATTGTTTATTTAAGGAACCGCTGTTGGACCGGGATTGACCTGCTTTGTTACTGAGGAGAGGAGAGTGAACCGAAAATCAATGTCAGACTGGCCATGCACCTGTCAGGGGTCATAATAACCTAGGCTGGAAAATCCACATCCTTTTTTTTGTGCTTTTGTTGTTATTTATTTTACAAAGTCTCGTGATGAACACTTGGAACTTAAAAAAAATAACTGGGGTGGAACCCTGGGAACCCGGATCAAGGTCAAGGCCAAACCTTTGCTCAAATGCGTACGTATTGCTCAAGGGAAATTCCTCCACATTCTTTATTTATTTTTTTTTTTTTATATTCTTCATTTTACAGAATCTTGCGATAAACATTTTAAACTTTACGAAAGATCAGTTTACAACCAAAGTTTTAAACAGCTCATAATAAAAAATATAACTTGCCATTGATTTGTTTGTATCGTAGCAAATAAATAAACTTGGAAAATAAATTGATATATAAAGTATTTGCAATAATTGAAGAGAAAACAATAACAACATGAACCATTACATTTCCCGACACCATTAAGTCAGAAAGAGGTGGAGGATACTGACATATGATCCTCAGCATTTCCAAACACAATCCAATCAGAACCAGGTTGATGATATTGAAATATGAACCACTGTATAAAGTCTTATGACGTCATTAGACCCAAACAACCGATCCTAAGAAAAACGTTCATGATATTTTGGAAGAAATTTGAAAAAAACAAACAAACAATAATCCGACAGGTAAATAATCCAGTTGATCAATCATTCAAACATAATCCAACCATTTGTTATTGCATGTCCTTCTTATGCAGTAAGTGAAATATTCCTCTCTCAGTTGAAAAAAAAAAATGTATTCCTGATACAGATATAGCCCTGGATTATAGCATTAGTAAAGCTAATGATGAATGTTCTCTATTGTAATGGCAGATAAACATTTAAGGAGCCGTCATCACATTTTATCTTGCACTCGGGTGTCTTTGAAAAGTTTTCCGAAGATTTGTCTTCTAATTACATTTCATAAATCAACATCTTGTCTCCAAATAACTTGACGAAAATGTTTTATTCCCATGCTATATGGTCTTTTTTCTTGCATGTTTTTATTGATTTATTTTATCATAGCAGATTACTTACACTCAATTTATGACTATCCTAAAACTCGAGCCATATCTTTTATACTTTTCAAAACAAGAAACATTTCGAATTTAAGATTTCAGGCTGGTTGTGTATATTTATTTAAGAGTCATGGCTCACTTATACGTTTATTAAAAACAATTAAAGTACCTAAATGTCGTTAATATTTTTTAGAATTGATTATATAACGATATGTTTTAGTATTTACAGAAATGGTTTAATAGCAATCGGTGTAAGTATTTGTAAGATTTGGTTATCAATACATTTTCATTGACATTGTGTTCTGGTTCTGGTTCTGGTAGTGTTCGTTGCTGCATCCATGTACTGGCATCTGTGCAACGGTTTGGGGTATGGTGTTGCTACGCTAACAGCTCCTAGCTGATGCCAGGGCAGCCTTGAAGCTTTTGACCGATTTCGAGTTAACAGTGGCATTGTCCAGGTGGTTCCATGCTATTATTGTGCGTGTGTTACAATAAAATAAACGTTAATTCAGCCCCCACCTTATTTTTGTATAAGGGGCAGGTAAAGGTAGATCTAGATAATTTTATACCTTTTTATTGACATTTATGTTTATACATGGATTTGTTAGAGCAAATAAATTTAACTGTTCAAATGGATTACTACTATTTATTATAATTATTATTATTGTATAATTTATTCCTTTTGAATAAATAATATACTGTGTGAATTAAAACCTTGAGAGTAAGAAAGACATTTTAAAAAAGAATACTACCAAACTAGATAAGAAGAATCGTGTAAAAATTAACTCTTTTTCAGCACTAATTTGATTTTTTTCGGTATAAACATAACCAGGATTTAATATTGAAGGCAAAACACTAAAAGTAAAACTAGGTTGTCAATAGACAATACGCTATAAACAAAAATAAATTTAGTTAACAAGTGTTAAAAGAAAACTAAAAATTAAAAAAATGTCAAAATTTCAGCAAACCAAATATGTGCATTAATGGTGTTTCATTGTTTATGATTCCTTTGATAAAATATAGTTCATTGTTTTACGCCAACGAAATGCTTCTTTCTTGATCAATGTTAGCTAATTTTTTTTTTTTACTTCATGCCAAAATTTTATATAAATGTTCTGATGTCCTAATTAAAAAGAAATGATTTAAAATAAGAACATTTATTATTATTATTATTATTATTAAAGTGGTTTAGTGGCTTAGTGCTAGGTTCAACACGCTTCACATAAAAATTAGCAAATACAAACTGAGGATACATTTCAAAACAGTTTTGTAAAAAGGTTTACCTCACAAATATCAGTACTACCAATCCCTGCCTGTCACATCGAAGTGTTTTTAATTGTTAACTTACCCTTGAAATAGAATCATGCTGTCATTATGTCTGTATATGTTTTAATAAACGTTTCAAGGATTATATTCAGCAACAAAACATGCAACAGAAAGAAGTTTTGCTACATGTGACTTTGGTTTTATCTTTCTTTCTTAAGAAAGCATGCATTTTATTTTTAATGATGAAACTTTCTTCGTGTGTATCAATTGACATTAAACATTATACAGCAATTATGGAGATGAGGAAGAGTTAGATTCACAAACACGTTGGTTCGTGTATATCAATCAACATTAAACATTATACAGCAATTATATAGATGAGGAAAAGTTAGATTCACAAACACGTAGGTTCGTGTGTATCAATCGACATTAAACATTATACAGCAATTATATAGATGAGGAAGAGTTAGATTCACAAACACGTTGTGCAAGTTGAATTATTGCCCATAAGTTGGAATATCACAAAGTCCCTAAGTCGAACTGACGCCAATGCCAATGTCATTTCCGCAACTCCTGGGACTCAGTTAGGGCCTAGTTTTACTTTGTCATTCTTTTGGATCCACCGTCTGGGTGGAGATGGGGGGTGGGGGGGGGGGGGGGGGACTGCTGCATTGAGAAACAGCTGATAACATCGTATAGGCTAAGTGGCTGCACTCTAGACGACACTTCACGAGAAGGAATTTAAAGTAATTTATGCCATGGATTTATTATTAAAAAAGTAAAATAAATATTTTCTTATTGGTTTTCCACTAAATTAAAAATGCTTATTGTTTATTATCCGATGTCGAAAGGCAAATAAAATATATTTTTTTTAAATTGACATTATTTTAATTATAAGAAAAAATGTATAAAAACTGTGTTTTTTGTAATCATACATCATCTCAAATATAAGGAAAAAAAAACTATCAGACCATATTGATAAGATCAATAAGGAAGTAAAATGTATACATAATAAATGATAACGATGTATTGTTACGTCATGTTTTTCTCAAAAGATAACATCTTTTTCAATCGATTATTTATATATTCGATTACGAATTCTGCCCGAGCTCATAAAGAGTATAAAACCCTTTTCTTTTTCTTTTCTTTTCTCTTTTTTTTTTAAATTTATTTTTATTAGTAATGCTATAAATTATTAAGTAAATTAGTTTCAAAGATTTTTTTTTTCTAAATCCCTACTGAAACTTAAAGGTGGATGCATAGCTTTTGAGATAGTTCTTTTACAAATAAAACAAAAAGATGACTCAATCTGTCCTTGTTATTGGCACTTGTGGCACAACATCCAATTTACGGATTTGGCCTAGGTCTTCACATTATTTCGTTTAGACCAAACTGATGTTTTTCTTTTCCATACTGGATTACCAGCTGCTGTAGATCTTTATTCCCCAGCATCCATCCATCTAAGCCGAAATCTGTCATAAAAGCCGATTTTATCTCGATTTTTATTGACGCCCCCTCTTCATTTTTCTGTCATGTGGCATTTTCTCTAAGTAACAACCCCAGTGTAGCCTACTCTTTTTTTTTTATTTCTGCTATTAGCGTGCGATCCAGATATAGACAATACAAATTCCTAGGTGGTTAGTATTTCCGATCCATGTTCATTCTTTCTTAGTGCATGCATTTTCCAGAGAACATTTAAAAGATTTTCTGCCGTTTTTGCTGGGTTCCAGGTTTTAGTTTCCTAAATTACAAAAGTTGTATTAATATTTTTCAATGCTTTTCTTGTAATTTTTATACTTTTGAAAATTGTAATCGATTTAAATGGAACAACTCAACAAGGGCATTTACATCTTGACCAATTGTGTACATATATCCATTATTATCCGGAAGGAACTCTGGGAAAGTTGGGTATGGACTAATTATAACATTTTCATTGGGGCCGGGGGCCCGAATTAGTCCTTTTTATTTCTTAGATAAGCTATAGAAATAAAATTAGCATCAACTACTTCTACATAAATAAATTGCTATTGACCCAATTTAATATACGTCCACTTGATTTTCCAAATAAAAATGATGAATGGATATGAACTTATAATATCAATTCCAATAAGGCCGGCGCCTCTTTTCATTTTCCTAATATATGCAAAATTAATATCAAAATACTTAGAAAACACCAGAGGTTCTATGTGAATTGATGGACCTGGGCCTGAGATGGCCCTTCATACTCCGTATTGAAATAACAGTTGATTTAAAACTAAATATATCCATCTAAAAATTTCAGGAAATTTTGATAACATTAAAAAGCTATATCTATCTCATTTTTTTAAAAGAAAGATTATAATGGAACAAATTTGATTTAGACACAATAATTGGTATGATTTTGATAGAGCTCTCACCCCTCATCTCAGGCAAAGTTAATTCGGTCCACTTTTGGAATTGGCCACCTCTGATGCCTCTCTTTAAACTTAAATGTACAAAAGTTATAGAAGTGTATTTAGTTGTATACTTTTTCAAGTTCGAAAGAATTACTTCGAAAGGAGAGGAGGATATTAACTTTAATTTAGAATGTCTACAAAGTCATATAGTGTTCCACGGTGATATTTCATGGGATCTAAAAGCTTATCGAAATGTTAGTTTAGTTCCTAAAGAACAATTATATCCTAAAAATTTAAAGGGTAAACTTAAAGCAACCTGTAATGCGATCCCATCGAGTAAATGGATCAAATGTGGATCCTAGTGGTAAAAGGGATGAAATCCAAGAAGAGGTTCTTTGCAGAAGATGGGATCGCACAGAGAACAGGATCATATTCTAATTGAGATTCAACCTAAACAAAATCCAACCTAAAAATGGGATCTCATCGGGATCTGGGCACAAACTGGAAACAGGATGCACTTAGATAGGGACCCAACAAGCAAACTGGACACAATATGCACTTGACTAGTGACCCAACCAGCAAACTGGACACAATATGCACTTGGATAGTGACCCAACAAGCAAACTGGACACAATGTGCACTTGGATAGTGACCCAACCAGCAAACTGGACACAGGTAGCACTTGGATAGTGACCCAACTAGCAAAGTGGACACAGGATACACTTGGATAGTGACCCAACTTGCAAACTGGACAAAGGATGCACTTGGATAGTGACCCAACCAGCAAACTGGACAAAGGATGCACTTGGATAGTTTACCAACCAGCAAACTGGACACAGGTAGCACTTGGATAGTGACCCAACTTGCAAAGTGGACACAGGATACACTTGGATAGTGACCCAACTTGCAAACTGGACAAAGGATGCACTTGGATAGTGACCCAACTTGCAAACTGGACAAAGGATGCACTTGGATAGTGACCCAACCAGCAAACAGGACAAAGGATGCACTTGGATAGTGACCCAACAAGCAAACTGGACACAGGATACACTTGGATAGTGACCCAACCAACAAACTGGATTCCACCGGCAAATACAAACCCACCAGTAGCGGGAACTCAACGAAATCGGGAAAGCACAGGGAAACGGGATACTGAAAGCATCCAGAACCCACAAGGATTGGGATCCCATGAAGATTGCAATCCTACCGGCAGCCTAATCCAAGGTTTCGGCAAAGTTCTTATTCTAGAAACTTTGATTTGTTAAATAAAGGATTGACTTAAATGTCCTCTTCTTTTTCTTGTTACTTATATTTACAAAGATTTTAAGAAAGTTTTAGAAATGTTTGTTTAGCTTAAAAAAAAGAGAGATAGAAAAATAAAATTATTGTGAAAGACTTAGAGAAAAAGAAAATATTGGGGAAAGTTGTATAGAAGGATCCTAGAGAAAATAAGTTACAAAGTGAGAGAGAATGAAAATAGTTGAATAATGTTTTTAACGTTAGGATACACATTATATTTAATAAACATCTTTTTCAGGGTGTTGCACAGATTCGAATCGAGAAGAATATGTCACTGATGTAAGTCAAGAAGAATATGACACCGATGTAAGTCAAGAAGACTATGCCACCAATGTAAGTCAAGAAGAATATGACACAGATGACAGTTTTGACAAGGAAGATGAAGCAAGTCAGTTTTATGGCAAGTATTTATTTTATAACTTTAATTATATCCAAACATACAATATATTGCATTAAACATGATTAGAATTGCAGTATTCAATACCACATTCTTAGTCTCAGCTACTGTCATGTTTATGTAAATCTTAAGATTTTTGTTCTTACACATTATATTCCTTTATCAATTATTGTCTTATATTTCTTCCCACAAATTAGTCTTTCAAATTCTTGAAATTATATGTAGACTTAATGAAAACTAGTTTAATAGAGATAACAGAAGAGAGACAGCTGTAACAATTGGAGTAAAATGAAGACTACTTTTTATGTATTTGTCAGGTACACATGAAACCCAGTTGTCAGAAGGCGGAGAAGCAGATCTACCCAAATATTTGGATAACTGTACGAAGAATCCAGGTCACACGCAGTTTGTACCTGTCAACGATTTTAACATTAATCACCTGCCTGAAGGTCAACGTAACAAAAAACTATTTAAGTACATCAAAGTTGTAGCTGACTTAACGGTCAGGTTGGTAGTTAAAATGACCCGTGAAAAGAAGACAGAGCTTTGGCCAAACACCAATCAACCATATCCATTTCATGACAAGAGTGGGAGTAATGACATGAAGACAGGAACAGGGAGGTTGTGGTCTTTAAAGAAGTGGAAAAAGGCAGACATCAAAAAATACAATAAAGGAACTTGTAAATGTCACAAGTGTCAACACTCGGACACACCCAGCAAAGTTTGTGGGAAATTATGGATGTACACGGCCAGACACGTGGTGTTTGATGACCTTGAGGCGAGGCACACCACGTGTAGATTGTTCTATGATAGACAAGATAGTCCATTGGTCACAATTGATGGCTGGAATGTGTATGAGGCGAACATTAAGGAAGACTGGTGTGTGTTGACTGCTGTTGCTTGTGACGTTGATTTACTGGATAAACAGGACAAAATGGTGAGACATTGGTATTATCTATGGACTAAAATAAACAACATATAAGTGAGTTCTAGAGATAAGATAAAGCTTTCATTCATGGTATCACATCCACTTGGATGTCCAAAACAGATCTCTGTAGGACACTAGTTAAACAGGTACAAGGTCAGTTGGATTAAGACCAAGTTCACTTGCACAACATGTACGAGTCCAGGTAGTAGTGGGGCTTGAGTCCACTTATTGGGCTATGATGGCTAGAGGTTAAATGACCACCATGTACACAGTGGGCTCAGTTTTGAGGGAATAAATTTTAGTGGGACTAGTCGTGAAAGTCATAATATTTTAAATATATAATACAAAAGTGTTTCAATATTATTTACAAATTGAAATAGACAACAAAAACTAATACGCCCAAAGGAACCGACTCAACACCATGCTCAATTTACCAACCGAATTAAAAGCAGAAAATAAAGTTCATCCTCTAGATCAGTTTGTCATTTGTGCATGTTTCCTTCGGTTTTAAGAAAATAAATTCACACAATGTTTCCGATTTCGGTGAAGTGTCAATTACGATGAGACTATCAGAAAATGAGTTCACAAAGGTCAAAAGTTTGGAAATGGTGATGTGGAAATTGGAAGAAAAATTGCTTCACATTAAAAAAAATAGCTTTTTAATACAAACGTTATATAATATATATATATGTTATATATGTGAATGTATGATCGCAATTGTTTCAAGTTCTCCTAAGGTGACATTTAGTCAATGTACATTAAAAGTTTCTGTTTAACTATGCATTCGATCATTTATTTCACTGGCATTATGTACGCCATTTGTTGTAAAATTTCTGAAAACTTACTGTATTATGATGTATTATATCATTTTCTTTGCTTGCATCGTGTAGCCATTGGTTACACAAGGTCTGAAAAAGTTACTGTATTACTATGTGTTTTATCATTTCCTTTACTTGCTTTCTTACTATGTGTTCTGTCATTTTCTTCACTTGCATCATGTAGTCATTTATTCCAAAGATCAGAAAAGTTACTGTATTACAACGTATTCTATCATTTTTTCACTTGTATCATGTAGCCATTGGTAAAACAAGGTCAGAAAATTTACTGTTTACTATGTATTCTACCATTTTCTTCACTTGCATCATGTACGCCATTTGTTAAGGACTTCAATGTACATTGTGATAGCGTTGTTTAGAGAGTATATGCGTTGCTTTATCTCTTATGCTTATTATTTTATGACGTATTTTGTGGGGAGGGAAATGGACGTATTGTTGTTGTCCAATGGTTTTAATCGAGTAACGGCAGCTGAAGAATTAGGTGTGTTAATAAAGGTGCTTTATTATACCAACTAATGGTTTGTGAAAATAATATAATTCACCCATAAACAACTATCATTTTCTTTACTTTATTGTGGTCCGCAATAGATTTGTTAGAAGGTGACTATGCTTCTTGCATTATGATTTATAGTTGTTGTTTTTTTTTTTTTTATCGACAAACGGTTAGTCCAAACTCTTTACATGTGTGACTGTAGCTATGAAAAACGGCTGCAAATCTACTTCATCTGTGTGCGAATTTAAGTCTGAATCGTCAGCGTACACAAGTTCACAAATTAGCACAATTTTATGTGTTGGCCTTTGCAGAAAACAAAGCGATGTTAAGCAGTCCACCCTCAGATCTGATACGAATATACACTAGGTCTTAAGTGTCCCTGAAGTCAAACTAAAGATTCATTAAGAAGAAAATTAAAAGAGCTTTTGTGCAGGTATGCAACCTTGCTTTATTCCGCTGCTGATTGGAAAAGCCTCTAGGATTGGTCCATTGAATGGTTCTTTGCGGATTATGTTTATGTGAACATATTGTATGATTGTGACCAGCCCTGGGGGACAAACGCATTTTATGCAAGACACTGAACAGTGCAAATATCCAATAAGTATTTTTTTGCACAACGGCAGGCAGTCTGCTTGGATATTTGTTTTGTCGCCCATGTGAGCCTGTAGTGTAGGAGCGCTAAGTAAATCCTTGTAGGAACGTAGTAATTTACTACTATTTTTATTCATATGTTCCATCACAACGCGGCCAGAACGCATTTCTTATTTGTGTGCTGCCTTTCCCCACTATGTAACTATTAGATGAGTCCCGTTGTAGTCAATAGTGTCAATGTGTTTCCCATTCTCTATGTTAAACAAAACAAACAAACAGCCGGTTTTGATATTCATAATAAGATGTAAGAAACAAACTTATGATCAGTAAAATGGGCACAGATGAGTAAAATTATTTCTAAAATATTGTGTACTTTTGTACAATTGCTACAGTGGGAATAAAACAACAAATGCTATTATTGGAATAACCCTACATGATGTTAGACGTACGAGGGACTTTAGTAAACTTGATGGCATATGTCAAAAAGCCTCTGTGAATGCCTATTCAACACATTCTATGAACCTTATGAATATTTAGTGGGGTCTAAAATAAATAAAGAAGTAAACATATTTGTGACAGTGGACAAGAATGGATTATTTATGTTAAAAAATATGTTGAACATGAAAGACCGCGATGTAGGAAGCCGCCATCAAGTATCTTCGAAAGTAGGTAAAAGCTTGGCATTTGGGCGCCATGAAAGAAAAAAAATGAAATTGCAATAAAAAAGATGTTCTGATGTAAAGACTAAGAAAAAAAATGTGATCAGTAGGCTAATTGTGCATACTGTGCAAATACAAGTTAAAAAAAAATCAATTTTATTGTCCATACTCAGTTTTAATAAAAACGTAGGTAATAAACTCATTACCGAATAACTAGTTATTTCCTTTAATAATTATAGTAAAAGGGTACGCAAAAACTAAGCATGCACAGGGCACCAGCAACAGTTGGGGCTGACCTCAGGCTGAGCATTCATTCTCCCAGTTGGGGCACGATCACCTGTCTTTGGTCGGGCTGACCCCAGGCTGAGCATTCATTCTCCCAGTTGGGGCACAATCACCTGTCTTTGGTCGGGCTGACCCCAGGCTGAGCATTCATTCTCCCAGTTGGGGCACGATCACCTGTCTTTGGTCGGGCTGACCTCAGGCTGAGCATTCATTCTCCCAGTTGGGGCACGATCACCTGTCTTTGGTCGGGCTGACCTCAGGCTGAGCATTCATTCTCCCAGTTGGGGCACGATCACCTGTCTTTGGTCGGGCTGACCTCAGGCTGAGCATTCATTCTCCCAGTTGGGGCACGATCACCTGTCTTTGGTCGGGCTGACCTCAGGCTGAGCATTCATTCTCCCAGTTGGGGCACGATCACCTGTCTTTGGTCGGGCTGACCTCAGGCTGATCATTCATTCTCCCAGTTGGGGCACGATCACCTGTCTTTGGTCGGGCTGACCTCAGGCTGAGCATTCATTCTCCCAGTTGGGGCACGTTCACCTGTCTTTGGTCGGGCTGACCTCAGGCTGAGCATTCATTCTCCCAGTTGGGGCACGATCACCTGTCTTTGGTGTTAAAAAACTTCGAGCGCTTCTTTCCAACCGCTAAAGACCTACGAATTGGTAAGGAATGGATCCACGACCCTTTTGTTAAAAAATCAGGCGAATCTAGCATGTCTGTTCAAGAAGAAGATCAACTGCTAGAGGTTGCATATGACGGCGGCCTTAAAACTACGTTCGAGACAACAACTCTGTCGGTGTTCTGGATGAAAGTCATGGCGGAATACCCTGAGATTGCAACCATAGCAATTAAATCCCTATTGCCATTTCTGACGCCCTATCTGTGTGAAGCGGGGTTCTCTACAGTGACAGCAACGAAAAAAAAAAAACGGAATAAACTGGACATAAGCAAAACACTTCGGATGTCATTGTATCCTATTACCCTCCTGACGGAACAGTCTCGTTGAAGAAAAAATAGCTCAGGGTTCTCATTGATTTAGCGTTCTAGTAAATTAAAATGATAAATCACCTTATATTCACTTTTTTGGTGTAATTGTATTTACATGTGAAGGCATGTTTAAATACAATCAAATTAATATGATAAAATCAAAATAATCTAAAACATAAACAATCAACCCCCCCCCCCCCCCCCCAAAAAAAAAAAAAAAAAAAAAAAAAAAAAACAACCCCCCCCCCCCCCCCCACAAAAAAAAAAGTTGGCCGCGGTAAAAAATATCAATCATTGACCGGGCCGCGGCGTTACAAAGTTTGGGGACCACTGTCCTAGGCCATTTGTCTCCAAAATATTTAAAGGCCGTGAGAGGGTGCACTACTTATACAGTCCTCAAACACATCGCGCGCAATGAGTCATTCAGTTGAAACAATAACTAATTAATTCCCATTCTCGACGAGCACCGTTGGGGGCCCATTTAATATAGTACCATTTTATTTATGTCTGAGATTGGGGGGGGGGGGAATCAGGTTAAAAAACAATTGAGATAAATTATACATTAAAAACTTGTCCTATTGAAATTAGTTTACAAATGCCATTGACATAGCTTTTTTAAACTATCGAAGTTTCTAGAAAATTCTAGATCGGTCTTGAATGGATTGGATATTAAATCAAACGATATTTTAAAACGGACAAAGACGGGAATTTTTAGAAATCTAGGAGTCGATCCACCTAATCACATAGAACCAGTGCCANATTAAATCCCAGTCTCGACGAGCACCGTTGGGGGCCCATTTAAAATAGTAACATTTTATTTATGTCTGAGATTGGGGGGGGGGGGAATCAGGTTAAAAAACAATTGAGATAAATTATACATTTAAAACTTGTCCTATTGAAAGTAGTTTACAAATGCCATTGACATAGCTTTTTTAAACTATCGAAGTTTCTAGAAAATTCTAGATCGGTCTTGAATGGATTGGATATTAAATCAAACGATATTTTAAAACGGACAAAGACGGGAATTTTTAGAAATCTAGGAGTCGATCCACCTAATCACATAGAACCAGTGCCATCCTGAGGCATGGGCACAGTGGGCACTTTCCCAGGGCTCCGCGCTTCTGGGGGCCCCTCTTGCTTCTAGGTGACTAACTCTTATAAAGGCATTATGTTGCAGATATTTTTAATGAATATCGAGAAGTTTTGACAATTAAATTTGATTTAAAAATCAGTGGACAGCATGTTTCCCACTCTTAACCCACGATTGTTTTGGCACATTCCAAAATAAATATTATAAATGACAATCACAAGTTGGATACTTTTTAAAATTGTTAATAGTAATAATAATAATAAAGTGTATTTCAAAAACACGCTTCATCCCCAAAGGCTCGAAGCGCGGTACAAGAGTAAAAAAAAAAAAAACTGTAATTTACCAGATTTAAAACAAATGCAACCCTACAAAAACTAATTACAAGCATACAATGTCAAAGTCTTTCTACCTATTTCAACCCTGAGCAACACAGCCAATATGCATTAAATGGAAAATATGGTAGGCAATCATCTCAGAACGTGTTTGCGAAACAAATGTGTCTTTAAATCAGTGGAATAACTCTCGTCAACGAGTTTTACTTCTGCCAGATATGAGTCGAAAAATAATAAAGTTAAAGCATTTGTTTACAATCAAGCTAGACAAAGATGTTGGGTCTCGGGCGGTAATAACACTAGATACGCGACGGCTCCGCAGTGAAATTAGTGGAGAAAAATCTATCCTAGCACCAGTTCAAGTGCTATTGAATTTAATTAGCATTATATCAGGAATATGTAGGTCACCAATGAATAATTCTTTTTAAAAGTAAATTTATTTTTTTTAAAAAATCAAAACACAAATAACATTATATTTTTTTTTGTATTCTGTGTCTAAAAAACAAATTTAGATAATAAATAGAATCCAACAGTCACCGTATGTCTGAGCTGTAGGCAGAAATAGATAGGTATTTAGACATAATTGTTCTCACTGTTTAACGCTCAAATTCATTTTCATCTTACATATCGGGTAGCTCAAACACAGAGATTGATTTTATTAATTGCACCATGGCCATTGATCATTTCCCGATGTTCGGTTTAAGCGGAGCACAAGTCTGTTTGATGGGACAGAGAAATCCAATTTAAACGGATAGCTGCTATTACTATGGAAATACTTGTAAACACTGAATATATTTCTAGGGGTTAAAATGGAGAACCTGATAATTTATCATCATCTGGGATGAATTCTAATGTATTTCAATGTTTTAAAACCTTTATTGAATTAGAGTGATTTTGTTTTTATATCAATAAGGTGAATTAACCTATTTATAACTTTTTGAATGTTCATTCTTATTTACAATGTTATTCCTCTTGGTGAGTTGGGTGGGGAGCAACAATTGTTTGCTAATCCCCCCCCCCCCAATGTTTGAGATTTGGGCAAGTGCCCTACTTTTTCCCCTCTTCTACCGGCCATGATGTGTTGTGTTGCTGGGGGTCCCAGTGCACTGCTGTGCCACGGGCCCATTTTGTTTTTATATCAATAAGTTGAATTAACCTATTTTTAACTTTTTTAATGTTCATTCTTATTTACAATGTTATTCCTCTTGGTGAGTTGGGTGGGGAGCAAAAATTTTTTGCTAATCCCCCCCCCCCCAATGTTTGAGATTTGGGCAAGTGCCCTACTTTGTCCCCTCTTCTAACGGCCATGATGTGTTGTGTTGCTGGGGGTCACAGTGCACTGCTGTGACAAGGGCCCCTTTTGTTCGTAAGACAGACCTGCATAGAACCTATGGTGTTGCCTAACCCTAATAATATTTATATAGCTTATATAAGAAAAAAATGAAATGGGGTCCCGGCCCCATAGCTATGAATATTATGAGTTTAGTACCCTTAAGTATTTGAATATTATAATCAAGAGTATTTTTACTAAGTTTGGTCAAGATCCAACTATTCATGTCGGAGTACTAAGCATATTGATGTGTATATGGCTTATATGAGGAATAATGTAATGAACCGCTGTCCCCAGATAGATAGATAGATAGATAGATAGATAGATAGATAGATAGATAGATAGATAGATAGATAGATAGATAGATAGATAGATAGATAGATAGATAGATAGATAGATAGATAGATAGATAGATAGAT
>CAXITT010000950.1:155648-181999 GCA_964033795.1 Lymnaea stagnalis
AGATAGATAGATAGATAGATAGATAGATAGATAGATAGATAGATAGATAGATAGATAGATAGATAGATAGATAGATAGATAGATAGATAGATAGATAGATGGATAGATAGATAGATAGATAGATAGATAAATAGATATTGACGGTGCTGGTTAGCTCGTATGAGATTTTGTAAACATGATGATTTAGACGTAAGACATCGACAAAAGTTATACTGGCCAGGATAAAAACTTCTAGATCTATAACTCCCTAATCATGGGTCGCCACTACAAATGTGTTCGACGGGCCCTTTTAGTTCGCTCACTGACTCTAAAAATAAAAATTTAGCTAAATAAATATGATTTTAAAAAATAAATATAGTATTTTTATGTAGGGCGATAAATGTATAATCCTGACAGGGAGGCTGTGGCCCTGTAAATGGGTTCCTAGCAACTGGTATGGAACAGCAGCTCATGACCACTTTACTTACCTCACATCAAGTACACTTGATAAGAAAAAAGGCCCAAAACTGCCTCATTTTTTTATTTTATTGTGTTTGTTTATTTCTAAATTTCTCGTTCAATTTCCAAACCTTGAATAATGATAATTTGTTCAAAATTCCATTAACATAACTCAAAACACAAAGTGAAAAAAATAATCAAATTGCTGTTTCTTTTCAAAAACAAATTATATAATTTATCATTACTGGAGATGACAATATGTCTGAAATATCCGTCAATACAATATGTTATCAATGGTGATGCAGAGATGTCTGGCATGTCGAACAGTACTACACGTTATGCATGGTAAAGCAGAGGTGCCCTGTATGTCCAACAGAAATATATGGTGTCCATGGAGATGCAAATAAGCGAGATATGGCATTAGTGCTACATATTTCAAATTGAGATGCAGAGATATCTAGGAAGCCCATCGATACTAAATTTCATTTCATGTAGGTTCAAGATCAAATGAAGACCCAACTTACCAATCAATTTGATATCTTGTCGTAGGGTTCCTAAAAGGCCTTGGTACCCAAGGCGTGTGCCTCGTATCTTTAATCTGGAAAACAATTATAGCAATAAAATTAATAAGGTTTTTAGACTTTATAGGTTATTTAAATGATGTCTTTTTAAAATGAAATGGAATTGGCAGAATGTGATTGACAAAATGTCTCTTGCTTGATTAATCCTTGTATTTTCATTTGATTTCTATAAGAAATATCAGATATATTTTAGTTTAATCGTTTTTGACTTGTTTTTTGTTTACCTATTAATATATTTCATCTAAAATTTTACCTATAATAAATTTGATAAAAATAGACATGGATTATTATATTCCACGCGACGCCAACACTCCAAAAAAAAAAAGAAAAGAAACAATTGATCAGACTTATTTATCAGTTTTTAAAAATATAATTAAATCTGATGAAAAAAAAAATTGAAAACCCGATGAGAGCATGCTGTCCTTCGAGCACATCTCCCGTGTCCTTCCAGCACATCTCCCGTGTCCTTCGAGCACATCTCCCGTGTCCATCCAGCACATCTCTCGTGTCCTTCCAGCACATCTCCCGTGTGTGTTTTTTTTATTTGAAGGGCAGTTTGATATTTTCAAGTTATTTTGTTGGTGTTACTGGCTCCATCAGCAATCGCTGTTCTGAGTCTGGTACACATATCATTACTTGCCCAACGATGGTATACCACTAAATACATTTGCATGTAACGATTTGTTTATGAACCCCTCTGTCCGGATGATTGTAGAGAAAACATGGTATTACGCCATTACTTGACCTGAACACATAAAACACAAGTTAAGATAATATAGATGTGTACGTTTAACACAAAGTGCAGTTTGTTTTTTTAATTACTTTTAAAAGAAAACTAAAGGTGGTGGCAGCGGAAACCTCAAACTTCTCTCATCGACTTCCGCTGCCGTCCATTTACGTTAACGTAGCCTTTAATCTTCATTTAATTTTTAAAATTTTAAATTTAACAATTAGGCACATTTTTTAAAAAATATGCATAGATAATAGGGAGTGTAAAGAAAAAGCTGTGTTTTGTAGGTTTTTTAATTTTTTTTTAAATTTTTGGTGATGTGGGCATTGACAGTGATAATAAAAACGGATATACATTGTAATTAATCAAAGTGTTATATATTGTAATTAATCAAAGTCTTATACAGTGTAATTAATCAAATTGGTGTTTGCGTGATGGCCAGTGGAGTAAAATGTGGAAATGATCAGGGACGATAAGTGGCATGGTGTGAAATGGCAAGCAAGATATAAACAAATTAAAGATTTAAAAATTGAACAAGATAATGGCTTTCTCCCTTCTGACTTTTCCGTGTCCTTGTTTTGCCGTGTCCTTTCTGTAAGAAAAAGAATGCCATTTTAAGTGTAGACACTGTCCAGAGTCTGTGACGCAATTTTATTTACCTACATATTAAGTATTTACTTAAAAGGTTATATTTACAACAGGTGTGAGGGGCATGGGGGGTGGGCTAGGATGGAGGAGATGGGATCATCGCATAGTACGATTTCATTTCTCTCTGTTTTAACTTTTATGTCTACGTTTATGTTAGTTTTAATTTAGTAGGATTTTGGTTTTTGGTTTGATCAATCAGTTTTGTATTTTTTCTCTAAACAATTTTTCTAGTAGTTTTTCTGTGTACACATGTTTGTTAAATTTGGCGTATTTGGATTCACCGCCAAAGGTATTGTCTGTCTTCAGCCGACAGTCGTAGGGTGATTACATGTTGAGCTTCATTAATTGATGCATAGTGTTTAATGTATTACATTTAACTATGTTTGTCGGGTGGGATGTTCCTGCTTTTATGAGTAATGTTAGGATGGCTTTGGCACTTTGTATTACTTTGCAATCCATAAATAAGTATTTTTCTGTGTCTACGAAAATGAATCAGCAGAGTGATCACTTGGTCTTTGAATTATGTGATGTTACTGCCTTTTAGATGTTGGTGTATGTTGTAGAGGAGACGAAAAGTTATTTCCCCTTGTCTTGGGGTTCTATTTCTTGTATGTGTAGATTGTTAAATGTGTCTCCTACTTGTTTTGTGTTGAAATATTTCAACCAATTGATCCTCTCCGAATGATGTGTTTTCATTTGATCTCCCAAGTGGCTGTCAATTTATTCCATCGTTTTATTTAAAGGAGCTTCGTTTAGTTTGATGGCGAGTGTGCATTCCTGGGAGAAAAGGTGGTGGGGGGGCAGCTTTACCTACAGGAATTATGGCGTGTTGCTGTTGATGGGTGTCAGACTGATCCATTTATAATAATGTGTTCTTGCGTATTCTTGATTGGTTTTTATGGCCTGTCCTAAGTACTTAATGCTCATTGCTTTAATTTTAGTGCAGTGAGGGCTAAATAACCTGAATATGAGCTATTATTTTACTCAAAGTTGACATGTCTATAAAAAAATGAGTGCCACTTTTACAGGGTAAAAAATTGTATACATATAAATATAAATGTATATATAATTTATTTTTAATCTATTGACTTTTCTATGGTATTTACATCACTGAGACTAACCTCTAAGTGTTATTTTTAAGAAATATATGCCTGGATCTATGAATATATATATTTATTATAAGTATGTTAGGAATCTATGTCGCTGTTGGCCTGGGTTTTCCCCCCTTTTGCATATTAGGTTTCGTTGAATGCAACATGGTTCCTGTGTTATCACCCCTCGTTATAGAAAGTGTTGCTGAAGTTAAAGATGCCTTGGTTTGTCTACCCTTGTTATACTAAGTATTGGTTAATGTTACGGGTGCCCTGTGTTGCCGCTGGTTTGTGGCTTAGTATTTACTAATCCTTAAAACAACATGTCAACTATAGCGTCTATCAATCACATATTTGGAATAAAATGAAGGTTCCTATAAGTAAACAGTAGGTAAAAAATCCTTGCTGGGACTGAAGATTACGAACCAGGAAACCTCTAATTTTTTTATAGGATATTCGTTCAAATATTACAAAAGAATTAAAATTACTGTGTAGTAGATCGCTATCAACTATATATCTTCAAGAGGTTCTCAAATAAAATGGTTATTAATTAATGTGTCCCAGCAATGGAAAGTTTTATATTTGTTTTTTTGTCACTCTGTTTGGGCAATCATCGTGACATACCTTACTTACAGCTGGGGATTCTGCACCTTCATTACAAGTCTTCCTAGCTACATTAGCAACATCCTTAAGTTTAATGTGCAACTGGTCAAGTAATTCTCTAGTAACTATGTAACTCTAGCTGCCATACACCTTGGTCATCTATTGCTATTGTGTCTGTTTTCAACAAATAGTTATTATTTTCTATAATGTAGATTTTCAACTTAATTAACTATTGCTATGTCTTTTTACCCTTATTAAATTATTGATATAATGTATCTTTTCCCCTTATTTAACTATTGCTATAATGTCAATTTTCCCCTTCTTTAACTGTTTCTATAATGTCTATTTTCACCTTATTTAATATTTCGATTATGTCCATTAAAAAAGAATATTCTATTATCTGACCTGCCTTATTTCTGCTGCCAGATCATTTGGACTGCCTCTGGGCTCACAGCAGATTACCTTGTCTACTAGAAATTATCGTAACACAACAGTGATACATTTGTCTAAATAATTAATATAATGAATCTAAGTTAATGAGTGAAAAATGCATCGGGAAATATTGTAAAAAGTACGTGAAAACGATTGGGGACAGATAAAATCATTAACCTAATTTAGGGATATTTGACCATAGGGTAAGTAGAAAATAGTTAAATGGCCACATAAAAAAAAAGTTAAATATCCCGAGAAAATCAGACTGTTTTGATGGGCTGGACTAATGGACTGGCACGGCCATAGCAGGCCACAAACAGGGTAATAGTTGAACACAAAGAGGGTTATAGCTGGATACAAGCACAGTCAAAGCTTAACTCAAGCACAATCAGTGTTGGACAAAGACATGGTCGTAGCTGGACAAAAGCATGGTCATAGTTGGGTAAAAACACAATCTTAGTTGAACTCAAGCACGATCATAGCTGGAGTTTGGGACACCTGGGACGGTCACTGATTTTGTCATCCTCTTTGGTGAAAAACTAACACGGAAACACCTTAAAAGGGTTTCGGCGGATAAGGGGTTGATGGGTCTGAAATAATATTACTTGTTGGTGCCAGTGTAAATATGTTCATTATTTAAGGACCTTTAACAAAACATCCATGCTAGATACTACCTAAATAATGTTTAGATCATTCTATGTTACTACCTAAATACAGTATGCACCAGAATTAGCAGTTCTTCCCGCATCTTCAACGCGTCTAACATTTGTAACAGATGCAATAATCCAGCCGACACGTGTTCTTGGTCAGAAAAAAGGAGATATGCTTGGCAGTAGTTGCAGGAAATATGTGTTTTAATTGAGGAAAAGGTAATCATGTTTAACCATTATTTTCACTCCTACGGAAGTGTTCCTGAAGAGGTTGTTAAGTTTAAAAAAGTTGATATAACAATTGCGCGAGATCTTCCATTCGTCTGCTCCATATATCACGGCTTCGCTTGCTATTGTAACGACATTGTGCCATTCTATAAAATGCTCTTTCAACGAAACGGTAAGTTTCGTCGATCATTAGTATAAAGTTTTCCTTCGCATTACTATTATAAATTTGAATCCCGTACACTATGGCCAAAAAGGTTAAAAAAACATCTTGCTGTCTTTCAATTTTTGGTTTCCGCAAAGTGTTCTCTAACCTGTATCCGGTACGAAAAACCAACTAAGTGATAACACAATTGTAATAATGACGTATCCGTGATGTTTAACTTCAAACACGTTATTTGTGGACTTTAGAGGCGAATGCAGCTCCTGTTTAAAACTTGTACTGACTTATCAATTCCCTGACTGCTTCACTAGACTTAATCCTTGTTTACACCTTTAAGAAAATGGACAGTTGACAATGTGATTTTTTTTTTAAAATGGTTTTGTCACATTAAAGTTCTTTTAAACTTTTGTCTGCCAACTTTCTTTCAAAAAAAAAAATGTCCATGCTCCATGAACATTGACGTATGTTAAAATAAACGTTCCTTCTCTCAGATACACATTTCCAACTTCTCAACACATGCCACTGAAACGACTAAGAACACGTGACGGCTTCAGCTATGAAATTTCGACGACCGCACGACGCGTTCAAAGTAGAATAAAACTATTGCTTGGTGGGACAGCTCCTTTCATCACTGAGCTTATTGTCTTACCAGACACCAATGTTCCTTACCCTAATTCTTTTCATTAAAAAAAACTAAAAAAACATTTACAATCAAAAATTGAATCAAAGTCTGAAAATAAATGTAAACATCCACATAACAAAGAAATACAAGAAGCTGATATAAAAAAAAGATGTTTAATATGTAAATAACAAGAAGCACTTGAAGAAGAAAAAAACAACAAAGTTATGCACTTATTAATCAATATAAAATTTGGAAATTCCTGGAAACACGCACTCTCCTTAACAAGAGTTAACAATTAGCAAGGAATATTATTCATTCTTCGACCATGCGCTCAGTACCCAGGATTTTTCGGACAAACTTTGCTCCAGAAATGTTTTGTTAGCTACAAATACACATCGTGCTCCGGCACATTATTTGTTTGTATGTTATTGTATTTATCATTGATAAAACTGTAAGGCTTTTAGTGTAAACGGCCATTTTGTAAAAGCGTTGGTCATGTTTGGTCATGTCGCAATTAGCCACACTATTAATGTACAAATCAATCGTTACTATGACTTCAAATATAATGAATTCAATTGATCAAGATTACTTGTTTATCTCGAAGAGAAGGAGTGGGATGTGTGCCGGAGGGGGTTCTAAGTGTTTAAAGAAAGTGTTTATTTTTGTCACCCACTCATTTTTTTCACTAAGAAATTGAAAAGCATGTATCAGCAACATAGCTGATAGAAGAGTAGGGCAATCTAGATGGTAGAATAGTAGGTAAAAGTAGGTGGTAGAATAGTGGGTCAATATATTTTGTATAATTGTAGTCCCATATAGGTGGTAGACTAGTAGGTCAATATATTTGGTATGACTGTAAGTCAATATAGGTGGTAGAATAGCACGGCAAAAAAGTTGTAGAATAAGAGGGTAATATAGGTTGTAGAATAGTTGGGCAATGTAGGTGATAGAATAATTAGGTAATATAGGTACTACAAAAGTATGTCAATATATGTTATAAAATTTTATGTTAATATATGTGGTATACATTGTAGGCCAATATAGGTGGTAGAATAATAGGGCAATGTAGGTGGTAGAATAGTAGGGCAATGTAGGTGGTAGAATAATAGGACAATGTAGGTGGTAGAATAGTAGGGCAATGTAGGTGGTAGAATAGTAGGGCAATGTAGGTGGTAGAATAGTAGGGCAATGTAGGTGGTAGAATAGTAGGGCAATGTAGGTGGTAGAATAGCACGGCAAAAAAGTGGTAGAATAAGAGGGCAATGTAGGTGGTAGAATAGAGGGACAATGTAGGTGGTAGAATAGTAGGGCAATGTAGGTGGTAGAATAGTAGGGCAATGTAGGTGGTAGAATAGTAGGGCAATGTAGGTTGTAGAATAGCACGGCAAAAAAGTGGTAGAATAAGAGGGCAATGTAGGTGGTAGAATAGTAGGGCAATGTAGGTGGTATAAAATTAAATCAAAATGTGGTAAATTAGGAGGTCAATATAGATGGTAAAAGAGTAAGGCAATATAGCTCGTAGAATAGTATGACAACTTAGATTACATACGAGCAGTGAAACATAGCTGTAGATGATTAGGGCTACAATGCTTTTATAAGAGTAGAGCAGCATGTATGACAGAGTAGGTCAACATAGAGAATATAATTGTCTGGCAGCAATGATGATAGAACAGTAGAACAACATAGGTTATTGAAAAGTAGCATAGCATAGATTATAGAAAAGTAATAATACACAGATGAGCAAGGAAAAAATACCTTGTAGAAGGGTATGACAATATATATGGTAAAAGAGTAAGGTAACATTAATGACAGGAGATTAGGGAAGCATTGATTACAGAAGAGTATGCCAACATAGCTAACAGGAGAGTTGGGCGCGAGGAATATGATTAACCAGACATAGAGTACATATATACATATATAATTATAATATTTTAAGAAACCCAAAAAAATTGAAACAACTTAAGTTTCCCCATATAGATTATTAGACAATGCTTCTTTCTTTCGAATCTTCATTTCAACGAAGGAACATTCTTTTAACTGTTCCCAATATATAAAATTTGTTGGACCTCTGCCAACCCACACACCGTTTAAATTTGACCAACTACAGCCCTTGTGCCACCAGCCTGAATTGTGATAGTCACTGTTTGCACAATTAGTTGGCCATTTGTCATTGTCCCTGTCCAATGTAGTAAATGCCTGATCTTTGTTGTAGCTGAGCTGATCAGTGGCATTTCCAGAGTAAGCACCAAGACGTAGAGTGTACAGCTGGGTTTCGTCCTCAATCTTAAAGAAACTGTAGATGGCGTGTTGATCGACATTTCCGCATTTTAAATCAATTCTTAGCATGTATTCTTCCTGTGAAATAATTATAAATGAAAAAAATAATAAATAAAACAAACAACAAACAAATAATCGTTGATTTATGTCCCTTATTATCACGTGATCCGAGTCCAAACTGTTGCGGATATTCGACACTCTTCCTTAAGACAAATAAAATGAAAGAAAAATGTTTGTTTTGTTTCATTGATATTTCAATTGCTGCATATAAATGTGACAATTAAAGACTCTAAACAGGAAGAGATTTTACGTGCTCCATTGCATATAATTTAACATAAATAACTTGAAATTTGAAGAAAAAAAAATCATTTTCGTTAAAATTGAACTATTTCAAACAGTGCATTATGACAAGATAAGATGTGTTTTATATAACATGTAATAATAAATAAAATTCAAGTACAAACACAACAAAAGCAGAAAAGAAGAGAAAAAAACATTTTCTGACGATTACCATTTGGGTCAAGTTAAAGATGCAGTCATTACCAAGCCAAAAATCTCCCTGTAGTGAGCCAAACCCGTGTTTGTACAAGTCCCAGCCTACATTGAAGTTTGTGTCTCCTTTGACACGTCGCTGGAAGTAAAAACAAAAGTTCACAGAAAATATTGAAAATGACCAAGCTCCCATTGAAACAATCGCAAATGAATATATGAACTAAAACATTAAGGATAATGTAAATCATTGAACAATCATTGCGATACACATGAACATTTTTAACAAAGCGGTTCCCCATGAGTGATGTGTTGTATAGTTACGATCAGAAAGAAATTTCCTTGATGATCCTTAAGAAATCTTGGGAAACGGAGCAGGATTTACATTGAGCATTGAGTTTTTTTTTTTTTTTTTTTTTTATAAATGAGCAGTAAGTAGAGCAGATTTAGAATGCTTTTAATATCTTCCCATTTTGTAGAACCTTTGCTACAGGTGTTCTTAATTTGACTGACATATTTCATAACTGTGTTTTCAGCTTGATTGTCAAATGACATCACTGTGCATTAGATGGATTTGAAAAAAAATCAATCTGTAATAAAGAGGTTTTTTTTTCAATTGACCGGCAGTGTTGTGGTGTGTCCTGACTAAACATAATGACCTGATTGTCCTGTATTGTCCTGTTGTTTTACTGGACATAGTGTCATACTTTAAAAGAATGTCTAAACTTGAATGTGGAATTATTGGATGGTTGACCTGAGTGAGCGGTCCCGTAACATGCCGTGTGATCTGTCATGTCATGAGGGGTATACCATGAAGTTAATTGTTTCAGAGACAACCAGCTTTCCAGTTCATATCTTATTATATTATTACAGGTGTTGAGTTATTTAAAAAAAAATATGTTTCTGTTTGTGATGTGACACAGGAGAGCCGTTACTCATGTCTTAGTGAATCATATTTTCCTAATCGAGAGGCTTTAGTTTTGCTCAACTTTTTATGAGGGGTCTGAAATATTGGCCCAACGCGTTTGAAACAAAAACCTACAGAAATGTTACTACATTTAAGTTACCTGTATGATAATCCATTCACCACCGTCAATCTTTGTATCACACAAAACATTTGTATTACTGTAAAGTGACGTCACCACTTGTGGACTCAGTGAACTGTTCATTTCTCTTTCACATTTTAGCTTACCAGGGAAAATAAAAGAGGGAACAGTAAGTGGATCAAATAATGATGGAGGAAAAAATAAGTGTAGATCAAATAAAGGGATCAAATAATGACATAGTGAATAATAAGTTAAGATCAAATAAGTTTATAAAATTATTACAAGAGAATTAATTTAACCAAAAAAAAACAACAATTATATATTACCACAAGTATTGGTTAATTTATGTAAATCAAGCATTTCTAGGTGTCACACTTACCTGTTTTTCTTGTTGTTGTAAGTACGCAGGTGAACTGGAAAAATTAACAAGAATTTCTTCTTGCATCTTTTGAATCATCGACAAATCATCAAGTTTTTGAGAAATGAATTCTAATGAGCGCTCTATGTGTGACATGTTTACATGGCCATCGTTGTCTGGAGTCAATTCTATCCTTGAAACACAGACTTCTACTTTATTCATCATTTCATTCAGTTTGGCTTCTAGTTTTAAAAACATTGCGTCATTACTCTCTTGGACAAGAGCATTTGGTGAGATTAAATTCTTTAGAAACAGACCACTATTGTCGGAGATCGTTTGTTCAAAAGAAATGTGTGATTTCATGTACAAATCTTTTACATCCGTTTCACCAGGATTAGACACAGTTGCCTTTTCTGAGAAATCCTTTTCACCATTTACATTAAAAAAATTAATCCTGCATATAAAATTAGCTTGCAGACAGTCGACTCTTTCAGTAAAGTACAAGCGAAGTTCTCCATGATGTTCTGACATTGATCCAGTGATGGTAACCGTGTTTCCTGTGTGAGATTGGATTTCCGAGTCTTTAGGTAACATCGTAGAAAGTAGAGTCCTGTTATTTAGATAATAAATGTCCATCTTGATGAGGCCCGAGACGTTTTCTTCTGTGACGTTGTCGACATGACAGCGAAGAAGTCCACAATAGGATTTACCTTTAAGGGAAAAGTTATTTCTCGCCATGCTGAATTCAAATCCTAAGACGAAGAATTGAGTTAGAATACTACTTTTCATAATGTAATTTAGACATTTTATGAATAACCTATTTAAATTTCTAACAAAGTCATATTTCACATGAAAGCTGTGGAATTCATTGTGTCTATATTTTTTCAAAATTCTAATAATATCACCGCAATTTACCGATATTATCATCTCAGGGGTCTCAAACTCGCACCACGCGGGTCATTTGAGGCCCGCAAGACTAATTTTGCGGCCCTATACCTTACATCAAATATTAGTATTAACGTGGCCCTCATGTTGTTGCCATTCTCATATCTATAATGTGATCCTAAGCGACTAGTCTCATTCTCATACCTATAATGTGATCCTAAGCGACTAGTCTCATTCTCATACCTATAATGTGATCCTAAGCGACTAGTCTCATTCTCATACCTATAATGTGATCCTAAGCCACTAGTCTCATTCTTATATCTATAATGTGATCCTAAGCGACTAGTCTCATTCTCATATCTATAATGTGATCCTAAGCGACTAGTCTCATTCTCATACCTATAATGTGATCCTAAGCGACTAGTCTCATTCTCATATCTATAATGTGATCCTAAGCGACTAGTCTCATTCTCATATCTATAATGTGATCCTAAGCGACTAGTCTCATTATCATATCTATAATGTGATCCTAAGCGACTAGTCTCATTCTCATATCTATAATGTGATCCTAATCGACTAGTCTCATTCTCATATCTATAATGTGATCCTAAGCGACTAGTCTCATTCTCATATCTATAATGTGATCCTAAGCGACTAGTCTCATTCTCATATCTATAATGTGATCCTAAGCGTCTAGTCTCATTCTCATATCTATAATGTGATCCTAAGCGACTAGTCTCATTCTCATATCTATAATGTGATCCTAAGCGACTAGTCTCATTCTGATTTTATTTTGTTTGTACAGGTTTGAACGTTGACTATAATGGTTGAAATAGTTTTTTTTTTTTTATTTTCTTATGTTAGACCTATTTATGAGACAACATGGACAAAGTGCGGTGTTAAGAATTGTTTTTTATAAAGTCACTTTGTAGATATCTTAGTTGCGTAAATCATAGCAATCTAAGAGTATCAAAAACAATATTTTAAATTTCTTGTAGTGTTTACGAGTGAGGGAAATTCCTAGCCTTTCAGTGTGGTCACTATTTAAATAGGGCTAGTCAAAAGTCTTTTTCTGCGAAAAAAATAAAAAATGTATTATCCCTACAATAGCATCTTCCTTCGCATCAATAACTCATAAATACTCCTTGCTCCTGCTCACTGTTTGAACACGTTTTAGCCTTTAAAACCTTCATGAGAAAATTGGGGTAGTTGTTCCTCTACTAAATGAATGTTCATGGACTTGGCTTTTCTATATGACATTACACAATAGCTGAATGTACTCACGAAGTTACAAGACCAAGAGCTGCTTGTCAGTGTTGTCTATGTAATATCAGGGCACAAAACTTGTGTAATGGTTCTCAGAGAAATATCTGCCATTTTCTAAGATGCAAAGAACTTATAGACTCGGGCACATGCCCACCATTTAGCATTAAGAATTGCAAACTGTTGCAAGAATTTTATGATATGTTTGCTGACTTCAAAACACACAGAGTCACTTTTCAAATGTTTGGTGACCCTTTATTATTCAATGTTGAAGATGACTCTACCCTCCCTCCATTTTGCGCTTCAAGTGGAGATGATTGATATTCAGAGCAATTCTAAACTCAAGGCTAAAGACACGGATGTGAATGGCAAAAAAGCCAAGCATAGACAATTTATAAAGCATTACACTCGGTTAAGCACTGGATTACCGTAAACAAGCTCAAATTGAATGATGATAAGACTGAGCTGCTCCCCATCGCTACCGCTCAGAAAAAAAAATCTGCAAATATAACGACATCCATTACTCTCTCAAGTGTGCGTATTGAGTTAGCTTAAACAGTGCGGTACCTGGGTGTCTACCTAGATAGAAGACTAACTTTTGAAAGTCATATTCACATGCAATGCAAGGCGATTTTTCTGGAGCTGCGCAGGATTAGTCACATCAGGCCCTCCCTAACAATTGATGCAACAAAGAGGCTGATGTCTGCATTTGTGCTATCACGCATCGACTATTGCAATGCTCTCATGGTGGGTCTTCCAGCTACGCTCCTGGATAAATCTCAAATAGAACAGAATATTGCGGCTCGACCATGCAAATGTTGAAAATATTATGTTGCTAATCCACGTTGCTAATCCACTTCACAAGGAAGATAATGTAACAAGCAACCATCAAGGTTAGTTCAACGTTTTTAATTTCAAGAAAACAACATGGAGTTCTACCACCATGGACAGAAGACAGGAACTGCATAACAACATGACGTTAATATACAATAAAATTTGGTGTGCAAAACAATGCGCAACATTCAGTATTTTGTCACTTTTCAACAGCAAAAACACTTCTGAGAGAGTTGCACTGGATGGCGGTCCGTGCTCGCATAGAGTACAAAATCGCAACTTTTTGCTACCGCTGCTTACATGACCTGGCGCCGTCTTATCTGAAAGAGCTGCTGACGCCCTATGTACCCTCTAGAGAGCTCCGATTATCCGTGGCAAACTCTCGACACCACGTGTTTGCCTTGAGACTTACGGAAAGCGCTCTTTCGCATTTGCTGATCCAACATTTATTATTTTACCTCAGATTTCCAGGTTGTTAAAGCGGATAGAGTGCCTTTTGTGAGCCTATATTTGTGTGAAAAGCTCTTAACAAGTCAGTTCAGGGCAAAACCTACTGATGAGCATCTTCAAGCTATAATGATGGTCTATTTTATTTACTCACTCAAGCCAAATGCCGCTTAGATGTGCGAGAAAAAGTGCGCACAGCTCCCTAGCATCAAAGTGTAGGAAGAAGAAAATGAAGCCTAGTTTTTGAGAATCCTTAATGTTTTTATTTCTTATTAAAAATGGTTGATCAGATCGTAACAGTTGCACTTTTTTTGAATTTCTAATTGCTGTTTTGTGGGATGTTTGATGTGGGCCAGTCTCAATCAGATTCGACCTCCAATGAATAAGTCTTTCAATTATTTTTTACAGTGCATTTTCTTAGTAAAGTTTTGAATACACAAATTAAAAAAAAAAACAATCATTAATGTAATTCACCAATCAATATCAAATAGTAACATTAATGTTATGAATTCTGCAAATAGAAATGACTCTTGTGAGATACTCGCTTGCACCTGGTGCAAATTATATCGTGTCCTGTAATATTGGATTGAAAGAAGAAATATAATTATGAAAAGTAATGATATTTTATGGTGCCACATGTACCAAAGGAAATCAGATCAAACCGAGACATCTGGTAAGACTAATTATAAGTCAAATTAAATGTTGATTTTAACATTGTATTTTTGATTGGATTATTCAGAAATATTATTTAAAAAGTTGTTTGTTATTTCTAGTAATTTATCTCACTTACTTTTTATTAAGCTTAAAATGAAAGATTATTTCAAAGCATACAAGCTAATAAACAAAATAAATCAATGACAGAAATATTCGTGAGACACTTACCATGACAAATGTTGATAAGGAACAAACATAAAATAATGGAAGTAAGACTAGAACGTGTCATCTTTAAACAGATTCAATAGTCACGTGATTATATCATTCAGAGTTCTTAAATTTAAAGAATAAAAAACTCTATAAAACTTGGAGTAAATTTGGGAACCTTTCTATTGATACTAAAATTAATTTGTCTCCACGACTCCTTTATAAAATACACAAAACTACGAAATAAACAGAAGAATTCTTCTCATGCAATGTTCATCTCTTATCAAAGTTGCAGGATAATAACCCAGCGATAAACCACGAAGGAGATATGAAGATCTAATTTAACCGATGTTTAGATTTGGTTTGACATATTAACTTTTTCCCACTCCTTATGATGCCGTTGTAAACACTTTATCACAAGTGTTTAAACAATGTTTCGTTTATATAGGGTGGCGATAAAGAAATTCGTCCTTGACATTAGCTTATGCAAATGTAAACTATTTTATTATTTTTCTTTTGAAAGTCATGTCACATCCTGTCTGGTTTGGAAACTTGATATTTTTTAGTAAACATAAAAAAAAAAATCTTTAAAACATGTGACCTTAGTCATGATAATAATTATGTGTGTTTATTTGTACTTTAAATCTCATTTAAAAATAAAAATGTCCTATATAAACTTACAATTGAAATGTTATACTTCTTCTCTAGTGAGGTGTAAATAAAATAAACAATGACGTAAATACAAAATATCCTTGTAAACAGGGTACGAAGAGTTTAAACTAAAAAAAAATTCTGTTTGATTAATCAAATTGAACCATTTATTTTCAAAATAATTGATGTCGTTTAATAAAATTTTTGGTTTCTTTATTTTTATTATTATTTTGTTTAATTTAAAAGTTATTCTTCATTTTTACTCAATACATTGTTGGAAACGCAATGATTGTTGTGTGCCTGAACTTGTTGTTTGTTGTGTGTATATTTTACTTTGTTTTCAGTGTAATAATTATTAGTGTGCTGTTTGTGAGTGAATAATGTTTGCGTGATGAGTTGTGAAACAAGTGCTTGCTTTCGTTGTACTCATTATGTGAGGGGTGTGCCCTAGTCATGTATGTGTCAGATTTTAAAATGTAATACCAATTTTTTTCTGGCCTACCCCGCTATAGTAATTTCTCTGTGTGCCTCATCAAGGGACGACATGTATATTCATTAAAAAGCATTTGTATTTGTAATGACATATTAACATCATGTGTGTCTATGTCTCTTCTGATTATGAAAGTCAAACACCTTCTCCCCCCCCCACCACCCAGACATTAAACAGTTCTATGAGTTATGGTCGTGTCATTTCATTAAGATGTTAAAAAAACTATTCCTATTTCAGATCCACAGATTGTTCAAAATAAGAATTTAAGTAGGTCAACAATTATTTCTTTATAGTTTTTTTTTAAATTCTTGGTGTCGAGGAAACGGTGTGTTAAAATGTTTTTTTAAATCAATTTCTAAATCAGGCTGAAGTTCAATTTCCAGTCCACATTTCCTTTCCCAATTTAATTGTGTTGCTTGGAAAAATTAAAAACCCAGCCGGGCTGTGGTGGTGGGGTTGTGTATCTTTAAAACTTATATTAAAATAAGCTACATTCTCTCCTCTCTCTCTCTCTGTCTCTCTCTCTCTCTCTCTCTCTCTCTCTCTCTCTCTCTCTGTCTCTCTCTCTCTCTCTCTCTCTCTCTCTCTGTATGTCTCTCTCTCTAACTCACTCTCTCTCTCTCTCTCTCTGTCTCTCTCTCTCTCACTCTCTCTCTCTCACTCTATCTCTCTATCTCTCTCTGTAGACGTCCATTGTAACGCTGTCCCTCACAAAAGAAATGTGGCTAAACAGACGCAACCAAAAGCCTACGCCTCTCATTACAATACATGATATAAATTTTAAAATATCAAAAAAAAAAAACACTGTTTTTTGGGGCATGACCTGCAACGTGACTACAGAGGCATGAGTGATCAATGATCGGATGGCAGACATCGCATGAGCCCTTAACGTGGCCTTGTCACCTAGGCATGAAACCGGTCAAGGGCAGCACCTTCACTCAAATCCGCATGTACTTTTCAAGGGAAATTCACACACATTATTTATATAGTGTACTGTTGTTGTTCTTCATTGGACAGAATCTTGCGATCAACATGGTAAACTTTAAGAAAGACCAGTTTATAACCAATGCATTAGACACTCATAATAAAAAAATATAATTTGCAATGGAGTTATTTTTATCATAGAAATAGTTTTAACAAAGAAAATAAATTAATTTCTAAAGTATTTGCAACAGTTAACCAACATAATGACATTGACATCATTACATTTCTAAACACAATCAAGTCAGAAACATTTGGAGGATATGGACGTTAATGAATTAACACTTTGGAAAGAATTAATGAATTTGACTTCATGTAACTATCGATATTTACCGTAAACTTGCAGATTATTTTTAATGACATTATGTTAACACAATAATTAAGGCATAAGACATCAGCACACGTGATACTGGCCAGGATATCAACATCCAGATCCCTAACCCAAAATCATGGGTCGGCACTATAAATGGGATCGTGGGTTTCTTTCAGTGGGGTCACTGACTTTAACAAGTTTGCTGAATCAATATGATTTCAAAACAATATGAATTAAAAATAGTATATTATTTTTTTTTATTATTTTATTATCCTGACAAAAAGGCTGTGAGCTCTTAAGAGGGTCCTTAATATTTTATCAATGAAGTTGCAGAGATATCTGGAATGACACTAGTACTATATGTTATCAATGGAGTTGCAGAGGCATCTGGAATGACATGAGTAAGATATGTTATCAATTGAGAGGCAGAGATGCCTTCAATTACATAAGTACTAAATAATATCATTTGACGTGCAGAGTTGCCTGGGTTGACAACAGTACTCTATATTATCAATTGAAATGAAGAGATGCGTGCAATTAAATCATGACTCTATGTTATCAATTGAGATGTAGAGATGCCTGGAATGACATCAATACAATGTGTTTCCAATTTAGATGCACTGATGCAGGGAATGAAATCAGTACTGTATGTTTTCAATTGAGATGCACTGATTCGTGGAACTATATAAATAATATACATGTTATCAATTTAGGTATCAATCGGTACCATCATTCATTAAATCTTCGTTGAAGATCAAATCAAGACCCTGTCTACCAAAAATGTTGACATAGTTATTCAGTATATTAGTGGATAACTGACCCATTATAAGACAAATGAAACTGATTTGTGAAATGCATGTGTACACTTGAGATTAGATTACTAGAAACCCAAAATTGCACCTTTCCGAAAGTGCAACCAGGTGCAAAAACTGAACCCCACAAAGCCGAATTGGCAAGTAATGGGTTTTACCATCAGAGTTTAAAGCATAAAACATAGATAGACATATTATGTAAAGTGTATCAAAAGATATGTAAAGAAATTACAAGACATAAGAACACCAAGTTGTTACATGAATAAGTTTCATACATAATACTTATACATCTCTGGTGGAGACGAAGATTTTTTGCGTAAAGGAAAAAATAAAAAGCCATATATTGTGGTTTTTCTTTTAAACGCTCAATGTCTATGAATAGAATTCGAGCTAAGCAAGGACGATTAACAGATATTTGAACAGACAGTTTTACTTAGTTGTCTTTCTTTTCCATTGAGTATTATTAGTATTTTCATTATAATTATTACACGTAGCTTATATAGTGTGGTACCCCTCCATAGGGCTAGGCTCAACACGCTGTACATACAATTTATTTAGCAAACATTCCTAAAAAAACTAAAAAAAATTAAATTGACATAAATTAATTCAATAAAACCAAACAAATGTATATCTAAAACTGTTTACATCTCAAGCCATCGATAACACACATTTGTAATGGAAGAGAATTCCATTGTTTGGGGCCACAGAAAGAGAAGGATCGTTCACCGTTTGTTTTTGTACGATTCTTAATAGATCTGGGAAGAAGAGAGAGTTATTGAATTTTTCTAGTATACCTACTTACTTATGCCTTTCTACCCGTCTGGAGCACAGGCCGTCTACAAGAAATGTCTACTCCTCACGGTCCTGTGCTTTCCTTTCCAAATGATTCCAGGTGTATCCCATACTTTGAGTGTCTGCCTCTATCTCGAGCCTCCATGTATTCTTAGGACGTCTTCTCTTTCTTTTTCCCTGTGGGGTTCCATGTTAGGCATTGTCTGGTGGTGCCATCTGGGGGTTTTCAGAGCCTATGCACAATCCACTTCATTAAATTTGGTTTGCTTAGCAGTTGGCTGTGCCCAATTTTTCTTCAACTTTAACTTGAGTCTCGTCCAACAAAATGATGATCGGATCCGACATCTGCTCCTCTTTTTGCTCGTACATCTTGTAGAGACTTTCTAAACTTTTTGCTGATAGAAATGTGATCTATTTGGTTTTGTGTTTTGTTGTCTGGGGATACCAAGGTTATCTTATGGATTATTTATGATAAATTTCACTACAGCCAGTAACTTGCTCATTTGTAGCGCAGAAGTCTGCTATTCTATCTCTGTTCTCATGCATCTCTCCTACACCATTGCGTCCCATGTTTTTCTCATACCCACTGTTGTCTTTTCCGATCTTGGAGTTAAGGTCTCCCATTAAGATGTTCAGGTCTCTATTTAAGAATGTTTCTATTATTGCTTGTAACCTATTGCAGAAAGTTTTTTCTCTTCTTCTTTGCTATTGTTTGTGGGTTTGTAACACTGTATTATGTTCATCTTTATTTTCTTTTTCTTGGTTTGGAAGGTTGCTGTTATTATCTTTGGTCCATGTGCTTCCTATCCAATCAATGCATCCTGTGTCATGTGCTTCCCATTCAAACAATGCGTCATGTGCTATGGGCTTCCCATCCAAACAATGCATCATGTGCCATGTGCTTCCCATCATAACAATGCATCCTGTGCCATGTGCGTCCCATCCAAAAATGCATCCTGTGTCATGTGCTTCCCATCCAAACAATACATCCTGTGTCATGTGCTTCCCATCCAAACAATGCATCCTGTGCCATGTGCTTCCCATCCAAACAATGCATCCCGTGCCATGTGCTTCCCATCCAAACAATTCATCCTGTGCCATGTGCTTCCCATCCAAACAATGCATCCAGTGCCATGTGCTTCCCGACCAAACAATGCATACTGTGCCATGTGCTTCCCATCCAAACAATGCATCCAGTGCCATGTGCTTCCCATCCAAACAATGCATCCTGTGCCATGTGCTTCCCGACCAAACAATGCATACTGTGCCATGTGCTTCCCATCCAAACAATGCATCCTGTGCCATGTGCTTCCCGACCAAACAATGCATACTGTGCCATGTGCTTCCCATCCAAACAATGCATCATGTGCCATGGGCTTCCCATCCAAACAATGCATCCTGTGCCATATTCTTCCCATCCAAACAATGCATCCTGTGCCATGTTCTTCTCATCCAAACAATGCATCATGTGCCATGGGCTTCCCATCCAAACAATGCATCCTGTGCCATATTCTTCCCATCCAAACAATGCATCCTGTGCCATGTTCTTCCCATCCAAACAATGTATCCTGTGCCATGTGCTTCCCATCCAATCAATGCATCCTATAATTTTTTTGACAACATTAAAGTGCTTACTTGCGTTTGTGGAACATCTTCATCCTCATGCCTCGAATACATTAGCATTTCTCCAGAGGCCAACGTTATTTGTCCAGCTTGTATCCATCTTGTTTCACAGATGCCAAGCAGTGTAAATTTGTAAGACCTCATTTCTGCTGCCACTTGTGCTGCTTTTCCTGTTTCATACATGGTTCTGATGTTCCACGTGCCTATGTTTGTTTTTTTAGGAAGGAGGGTCTTAGGCTTTGAGGCTTCCAGTATTTCCTGGGCTATGCCGCAAGGCGTCATTGCTCTTCTTGGAGAAGAAGTGTCCTCTCTTCTAAGGGTTGAATTATTTTTTTTTTTTCTTGTTGATGTTTCTGTAGCTATTTTTTTTGTAAGGGTGAGTTAGCTGGCCCTACGCCAACCCTCCTCTTAGCTGTCCCTACGCCAACCCTCCTACTAGATTGCCCTACGCCAACCCTCCTACTAGCTGTCCCTACGCCAACCCTCCTACTAGCTGGCCCTACGCCAACCCTCCTACTAGCTTGCCCTACACAAATCCTCCTCCTTTTGCACTCTGACTTGGGACCGATCTTAGCGGAGTTTTTTCTTGTATTCATTATTAGTCTACTTCATATTTGAAAATCGTTATTGAACATTTTTAGCCATTTTCAGAGAATAACATTAATAAAACATTTAACAACATTTCATCAACATTGAAATACATTAAATTTCATCAACATTGAAACACATTAAAATGTATCAACATGATGAAATCTCCTTGTTTATTTCTTTCGAATTATCCTTTTAACGAATGAACACATCTTTGCATAAATCCAACACAAACATTTATTTGAACTGCTCTCACACACACCGTTTAGATTTTGTGCCACCAGACTGAATTGTAACGTTCACGGTTTTCACACTTCATATCTGGATTCTCATCATTGTACCTGTCCAACATAGTAAATGCCTGACCCTTGTTGTAGCTTAAACTATTGGTGACATTTCAAATACATAGTTTGTACAGCTGGGTCACCAATACATTGAGTGTACAGCTGGGTAACCAATACATAGAGTGTACAGCTGGGTCACCAATACATAGAATGTACAGCTGGGTCACCAATACAAAGAGTGTACTCCTGGGCCTCCAATACATACAGTGTACAGCTGAGTCACCAATAAATAGAGTGTACAGCTTGGTCTCCATTACATAGAGTGTACAGCTGGGTCTCGTCCTCAACTCTAAGGTAACTGTAGATTGCGTGTTAATCAGCCGAGTCAAATTCCATCTTCCTGAGCAAAAAATAAAAAAATAAAAACATTTGTTATTTAAACGAATTATTTCAGGTGATCGACATCCTTCTTTTTTAAAATTAAAACATACAAAAAAGTTTTATTTGTCATGGAAATTATTATGTTACTGAAGATTCAGTTATTTGATTTAAATGTGTCTTCAATGACTAATGATCTGATTTAAATGTAATAAAATATAATGGGAAAGCAGTAATTCAACTAAACAATTGAATTTTCATTTACAGTAATAAACTTCTAGAAGTAACGGAAGAGCTATTAAAACCACAGAAAAACAATTTATATTTTTTATTACAAAGTAATAGTAAATCAGTGACTGTTGGCAAACAATTTATGAAAATAATAACACCACATAAAAAAATGATAACATCACATGAAAATTAATAATAAATCAGAGACTATTCAGAAACAATTTATAAAACAGAGCAATAAAAGATAATCTTCTCTGGTATAAAATCTAGACTGAAAGTCCTTCAACAATGAAATAGTCGAAAGGATTAAAGAGAGACAATACGATAATTTACTGCTAGAATTGTTTTTAAAGTTACCCTCCTTGAATAGTTCAAATCTTGAGCATTACTTACGTCAATGTATAATATGGTACGCCGATGTATGTAGCATGATCATGAATTTTGTTTGTCTGAGTAAATGGTACGTCTAACATGTCTGTGTTCACCGCCTATTTTTTTTTTATTCTTGTTGGTTAAAATATAATTTTAATGTAAAATTTAAAACAACATACATTTAATTTAAATAGTGTAGGCCCTTCCAATTCTAGGTACCGTCAGTAGTATATGCTCTTATTTTTTTCCTATATGCTGGTGACTTGTTAAATTAAAATTATTTTTTAAGTTTCAGATTTGTTTATTTTTATCATGATATAAAAATATATTGAATCACATCAAGATTAAACCAACAAAAAAAAAAAACAACGAAATTAATCAACAAATGATACGATATGTATAACATTTTATTATTTAAGAAACAATACACATTTATAAAAAAAATAATAATAACATTGCTAAAATGAAATTGGTATGAAAAGTAGGGGCCTTGTTATTGCCATTAGTATATAATTTTTAGATAGTTATTAACAAGTTGACACATTGTAGTCTCTCATAATATCCCCAACCCAACGACCTGTTCCAATAATTAAACACAAAAACGTCAATGTAAAGAGATTTCATAATAAAAAATAGGATAAAACATGGATCTCTAGCTTCCTCAGCCACAGACGCCAAGCAGTAGTGGTGGGCGGTACAAGCTCCTCCTTTGACAATGTGAAGTCAGGGGTCCCCCAGGGATCAGTCCTGGGCCCCTGTTTGTTCCTAGCATACATTAATGACCTACCGGAGAAACTGACATCACAGGCAAGACTGTTCGCAGATGACACAGCAGTGTATAGGACGATCGCCAACAGATCTGACCAGGACCAGCTTCAACAGGATCTCAATCTGTTAGCTGAGTGGGAGATGAGCTGGGACATGGAATTTCACCCTGCCAAGTGCCAGACACTATCAATCTCTAGAAGTTGTACTCCTCTACACTACCAATACAAACTGCACGGCCATATTCTTGAGCAAGTTTCCTCCGTAAAGTACCTGGGTGTTACCATTCAAAGAGAGGTCCGCTGGGACGAGCATATTAACAATGTATGTAACCAAGCAAACCAAGCCTTGGGGTTCTTAAGGCGAAATCTAAAGATTGGCAACTCCTGTGTGAAAGAAAGAGCATATAAAGCCTTTATCCGTCCGATTTTAGATTATGCATCTTCAGTCTGGGACCCATTTACCCAGAAGAGCATTGACAGGTTGGAGGCGGTCCAGCGACGAGCAGCTCGCTTTGTCCTAAACCGCTACAGGAATACCTCTAGTGTTGGCAGCATGCTAGAAACACTAGGCATGTCACAACTGGAGAAACGACGACGACAATCCAGGCTCTCCATGATGTAAAAGATAAATAATGGGCTGGTTCACTGTTCCAGTATTAAACAGAAACTCGTCCCTCTCCCCCATAGACAGCGACGAGGCCATGACAGGCAATTCAGGCTCATACCAGCAAGAAGCCAGTATAGGAGCTGCTCATTCCTGCCCAAGACAATCATGGACTGGAACCATCTTTCAAAAGGAACAGTTGAGGCGACAACACTAGACACATTTGTGTCTATTGCCTCAAGCCTTCAAACCCCTAGTGCATAATTTCCTCATCACCACCAGTAACAGAAACATTGCAAAACCCATCTACATGCATAGGAGCCAAAATGATCAATAAATTGATCGTGGGCCCTTAATATATAGAAGAGAAGAAGAAGATAATTAAATTATATCAAGGGGAAAGAAAATGCCCCCCCCCCCGATTATTTTAAAGCGTCTTTTTTGTTCATATTATTAAAGCTCAATTGCTTTCACACTCTTGTTGATATTTTATACAGGTCAGATATCTCATATTATGTATAAATAATAACAACTAGGTTTAGCCCGCCAAACAATGGCGACAGCAATGCGTTAACTTCCCATCTAGTGAAGTTACTTGACAAAACATGAACCCAAGTAACGCAAATTCAAGAATCCTAATATCTGCTACACCCCTTCCCCCATGAAACGTCGCTGCACACTTTTTATTTCACGCCCATGAACTATATTAATATTC
Organism: Lymnaea stagnalis; assembly: GCA_964033795.1. NCBI lineage: Eukaryota > Metazoa > Mollusca > Gastropoda > Lymnaeidae > Lymnaea > Lymnaea stagnalis. The sequence continues at coordinate 179,893 of CAXITT010000950.1, forward strand.
TCATGTTCCAAAACGTTTAAACCCAATATTTTGTGCACATTACTTAAATTGAGACGATTTCATTTCCGAAAAGAAAATATTACGCACCAAACACAATTTCGTTATTTAAAATAGATATATAGTTCATTTAGCGTAGTTATCGGGAATTATATTTTGCGCGCTAGTGAACTCATTATTGAACCACACTATGGCGTATCTAAAAATAGACTGCGTGGTGTCGGAACCGTGTTTGCGTTTGACCTTTGCTGGCCAATTAGAGATATAATTCATTGTTAAGATTTTCTCTTTCAACATTTAATTTGTTTTCCTTTAAATGAACTTATTACACAAGCCATGTCTAAAACGTGTGCACTATATTTTCAAAGTTGTGTTTTTGTTTACTCTATTAAGTCTAAGACCTTCTGGAACAAATCAAGTTTCGGTGATTGTCTTGTAATGGAACAGGCTGTCGAGTATGAGCGTTCATTAGGAATTGTTGCGACTCAATATTATGTTCATTAGTTGTTGAACGCTTTTCCCGCGCTTGACTATTATAGTTAGTGAACGCTCTTCCCTCCATTGTCTTTATGACGTATTTTTGTGCTGAGTCGTGACGTATTGTCTATGCAGTGTTGTGACGTATGTTGTAGTCGTGCGGCAGTCTTGAGTGGAACCTTGGAGTGATAGGATGTTTATTATATTTACTTAGATATTAAAGTTATAGTTATTATGAAAAGGAGTTGAGTTTGTTAATTGATAGTGAGAATAGTACGACACTTCAACGTATGAAAGAACTGACGAATGTAAACAATCCAGAAGACGTTAGGAGTTGACATGGGGGCTTCTCATCCGGGATTGGTGAACCTCGTTATTTTCATACTTGAGGTAAAGTACAAGAACATTCGTATTATTCAACTTTAGTGAAGTTACAACCATCGTCGCATGTTCCCGTATTTCAATGTCAGAGCCCCGCTGCCACCGTGTTTCAAGTTTATATGAGTTGTATACGCCAGTAACTCCTTCAATCACCTACGTCCTGTATTAGGCTAGTTATGTCCTAACCTGCAACAGGCTAACTACGTCCTGCCCGTTATCAAGTTACTAACCTCGTGTCCAGTTCCAGTGAAATAACTACGCCCTGCCCGTTATCAAGTTGCCAACGTCCTGTCCAGTTCCAGTGAAATAACTACGCCCTGCCCGATATCAAGTTACTAACCTCGTGTCCAGTTCCAGTGAAATGACTACGTCCTGCCCGTTATCAAGTTACTAACCTCGTGTCCAGTTCCAGTGAAATAACTACGCCCTGCCCGTTATCAAGTTGCCAACGTTCTGTCCAGTCCAGTGAAATAACTACGTCCTGCCCTGTATGAAGCTACCTATGTCGTATCCAGTTACAGCAAATTAACTACGCCCTGTCCGTTATCAAGTTACCAACGTCCTGTTCAGCTCCAGTGAATTAACTACGCCCCTCCACGTATCGAGTTATCTACGTTCTGTCGGTGATGAGCTACCAACTTCGTGTCCAGTGAGCTGTGATGTCCTGTGGCCCTGTCCGGTCACCCAGTTGAACAACGCCCTGTCCTGCTTCAACGAGCCACCAACGTCCGTCCTGCATCAAGCTGCACATGCCGATCCTGCATTGGCGAGTTACACACAAACTGTCCAGTGTCGACGATTCGCCTACGCCCTGTCCAGTAAACTCGACATCCTGCGATCTTTCCGGCCATCTAAAACCCAATGACTGTATCCCGTGATTTACCAGGGTCTATTAACAATTATTGTTCATGTGTGACCATTGACAATTGATGCAAGAACCTCTTGTGTGGAACATATTGACATTTCATTAGCCCACAGGACCTGTGTGTGTGCTCTGTGTTGGTTATTAATATTTATTTTACTTCAAGTAGGACATTTCACAATCCAGGCAAGTTATTATTTTTGTTATATATTTTTATGTATATTTGATTAGTTTGTACCAAGAATTTATTTATAGATACCGAGGTTGGTCCTAGCAAATCAAATCAATTAATGGAAACTAGAAGCAAAGCAAAAAAAATGAGCACAGAAGAAAAAATCGCATCTATTAGGAAAACGGGGGAATTACTCTCTTATTCGGGAGAGAACCTAG
>CAXITT010000950.1:188212-239723 GCA_964033795.1 Lymnaea stagnalis
TATATATATATATATATATATATATATATATATATATATATATATATATATATATATATATATATATATATATATATGTGTGTGTTATGCAATCATAATTTACACATATTTAAATGTTTTGCTGTACTGATGAAGGCTTGTGCCAAAACGTTTACTCATCTATGTATTATGTAAAATTATAATTAAAGCTAAACATATATTGTTATATTGACAGATATTGTTAGTGTCCACTTAATCTTTTTTTAAAGACTTATCGCAGTCCAACAATGTTACAACCTGGAAATGAACGTAAAGTTTAAAGAGAGACAAATTGATAAGTTATTTCTATGATTATTTTTACAGTTACCGTACTTGAATATTTAATTCCTTGGAGCGCTGCTAGTTAAGGTTTTCACTGTTATTCTACATCACTTCCATGTTACTAGTTAAGGTTTTCACTGTTATTCTACATAACTTCCAAGAACTAACGCATCTAAAACTAAGTTTAACCAAACTCTCTAAACAGTTTCTTTCTACAGTTACAAGCTATTAATTTTTTTTAAAACTTACTCTCACAGTTCCACTCCAAACAATAGATTATATTTTATGTATCTCACTGATCACTTTTTTAATAATTATTTCATTTTCATTATAATCGTCCATTTTTAGTCCATTCATCATTCAGACAATGAATTGACATCAACTTATACAACATGTACGACAATATAATATCAATGTCTTAATACTACCCAAAAATAATACAAATACATTTATGACAAATACAACCATTATGTCGACATCTTGTGACATACACTGAGTGTAAAAAATGTGAGTCATTGGAACCAACCATTAAGGCGTGTACTTTAATGTTGGATAGGAAAATAATATCCTCTAATAAAATAATACACTTAGATAATAAAAATTAATTAATTAAAATTATTTTTCCTCAAGTGTATTCTATTATTTTCATATTAACAAGAATATTTGACAAACATTTATCAGGATAACAATGGTAGTCTCTTTGCGAGTATTTAACAAAAATATATGAGCATAAGTTATCGAGACAATAATGGTAGTTTTTTTGCGATAATATCTACATCCTGTTGTGAAAATCATCACAATTGGTTATTGCCAACAAAAACAAAGAGTATCTATGTAATGATGTTTATGTTTGTAAAGTCATTAGGTTTAGAGAAATATTTTACAATTATATATTATAAGCAAACGCTACCCTATGTCAAGCCCTAAGATTTTATTTGTTTCCCTCTAAACATTATCTTACAATACACAATATAAATGATCACTATTTAAATTGTTCTTGTCACATAGTTCATTGCAAGGAGTTGATTGTGGACTTATTTCTACACAAAAGAAAAACTCTAGAAGTCTTGTGGTTTTTAATAGTTATATGTTTAGCCTACTCTGCCGCTTTTCTTGCCTTAAACTACAATTATTTTTCTCTAAATATTGTGAAATCGTAAATTTACAACAAAAACTATGTAGGCTATACCATTTTAAAGATATATTACATTAGCGGAATGTCATATATTGATATATTCGTTAAACATTTAATCAAACGTTTGCTTAATATTTCAATTGTTTTATCGGAATGACATCAGTGACATTAATGAAAGCGTCTATTTGTCTCTCAACGTTTGAGTTGGACAATTTGTCTTTTGATTAGTGAATACAATGATATTTCAGATTCCGTTAGTCTCGGTTGTTGTATTATTTTATACAGCATGCCTTATCTTCATGACGAGTGCATTTTATATTATTTGAATCATTAACTAAAAAAATACTTTCATCAACATTACTGTGTGCGACACAGTTTGGAAATTATTGTCCTAGACAAAAGGAGTCAATCTTATTAGTCAAAATCAAATATGAAATTTACTTAGAATAGCAATGTGTTTTAATCGATTTTAAGATCAGACAGTTAGATTAATTATTTCTACGAAAATTTAATTAATAGGCCCTACTTTCATATTATTAAAAAAAAAAAGACAAGAAAACCTTAAGTTCCTTGAATATAAAAAAAAAAAAAGATGTATCTCTAATATGAGAGAGTAAACATATTTGATAATGGCCTCGGGAAAGAAGGGTTCATGTTCAAATCCATGGCCTCAGGAAGAAGTTCACATGCCAAAGACCATGACGGCAGGAAGAAGGTCCTTTGACCAAAAGCCAGCAGTATTGAGATTATGTTTTGACTTTAATCTGATTTTTTTTATTTTTAAACAGTTCTTGATGACTTATAAATGTCTCATTTTTAAAAAATTTTTGAAAAATTAAAAAAATAAAAAATAAAAAAAAAAAATAAAAAAAAAAAAAAAAAAAAAAACAACTTAAACCACTGGCTTCATCTAGTGAGGAATGGAGACAACCAACCCATCATATCTAAATTAAACAAAAAGTTATACCAAAATGATTATAAATTTGTCACTGTTTCTCAGGGTAGCTAGTAAATAATTTCATTATGGCATTTTAAGGTCATAACAATAAAATAAACAAGTATCTAATTGACAGGGAAATTTTATCAAAACAACAATCTGTTAATGTTTCTAAAATAAAGAAAAGGGAGAATTTTTTAAAAATGTATTTAGTTATTTTAACTCAACTTCTCTGTATCTCCCCTTATATGGTACTCTCTCTCCTTCACTTTATATATCTCCTTTTAGATCTATTTTCTCTTTACCACTTACTCCTTTTCTCTACAACTTTCTTTTAATCCCTCACGCTCTTCCTCACCTCTTTTGTTTCTTTGTCTCATTGTTACTCTTCTCTACATATTTATCTATTACCTCTTCCCTACTTCACACCCTCAACATTTTCGCTTTCCCCCACCTCACTGATTGTCTCTTTAAAAACTAAATCTCTTTCTTCCATTTATCGTCATTTCTTTTTCTTCACTTTACTCGAATTTCCTCCCTCTCTCTCACAATCTATCTCGATCTCCCCTCTTCTTATTATTCTTATATAGACTGGTTTATGTGTAAACGTCATATATTCAGTCAACATTGTTTATTTGTCTATATAACAAAGAGAGAATAACACAAACTTGTAACTGCTAATAAAACTTTATTTATTAGGCTAAAATAGTTACAGTTATGTTGTAACACATTTATAATGATATTATGTTAAAATAGTTAAAGTTATGTAAGAAAGTTATAATGACATTATGTTCAAATAATTACAGTTTTATTGTAACAAAGCTAGAGTAACAATATGTTTGAAATGCTTACAGTTACGAAGTAAGAAAGTTATAATGGGTTATATTCAAATAGTCACAGTTATTTTGTAAAAAAAATATAATTATATTATGTTAAAAATGGTTACAGCTATGTTGTAATAAAATAATGATGACATTATGTTTTAAAACTGGATCAACGTTTCCTTATCATGACATTGGAGATGAAAAAGGCTATATTTTAATTGGCATTATTGATTTTCTTTTAGAGTGCAATCAATATGCCATAAGTATCCAATGAAAAATCCCGACATGCGTTGCAATGCCACTCAAAGAAATAAAGTGTTTGTTTTGTTTCAATTATTAATGAAAGTACTTTTTATATGCACACTATTTTGTTTCTTGTTTTACCGTCTGGTGCGTACTCGAATAAATTTCAACCTAATAAATGACGTCACAAACAAATGGAAGAGTCGCTTTTTGTAATTGATAAAATTCGATCCACTCATGCATTATGTCTGTTTAAAATTATATTTTTATTGTTCATATTATGAAAACAATTTAGGGCCCGAAAACAAACGGAATATTGTAAAATGGTTTTATTAATTCATAGACCTACTTATTTGTCACAAACAAATTGAAATGTCGCTTTTTCTATTTGACACAACTTGAAACGTCGCTATTTGTATTTGACACAAATTGTAATGTCGCTATTTCTATTTGACACAAATTAAAATGTCCCTATTTGTATATGACACAAAATGAAATGTCGCTATTTGTATTTGACCCATATTGAAATGCCGCTATTTGTATTTGACACAAATTAAAATGTCACTATTTGTATTTGACACAAATTGAAATGTCGCTATTTGTATTTGACACAAATGAAAATGTCACTATTGGTATTTGACACAAATTAAAAATGTCGTTATTTGTATTAGACACATATTAAAATGTCGCTATTTGTATTTGACACAAATTAAAATGTCGCTATTTTTATTTGCCACAAATTGCATCCAAGGATACATTAGTTCTTTTTTAACAATATTTTTATATAACTCATATCAGCAAAAACAGATATAGGCTTTCTGGCTAAAAACTAAATATATTAAAATGGTTGTAATCATTTAAAAACGTCTCTCTAATGTTTTATTGCATTCGGATAAATGGTATAGAAGCGCACAAGGATTTTTTTTTTAAAGATCAAATAAGATTTAAAAAAAAAAGAAAATTTAGAGCCCGGTACAAAACTTAATATTGAAAAATGGTTGTACAAAAACATAAACAAACTACATTAGGTCACACACAAACGGAAATATCGCTGTTTTTATTAGATTACAGTCCATGTCTTAATGCATTAGATCTGTTCAAAAATTATATTTTTATAGATCATTTATTTATTTATTTAAATTTAGGGCCCCCGAAAAATTGTAAAATGGTTATAAAAATTCATAAAACTACTTATTATGTCAATCACAAAATGAAATGTCGCTATTTGTATTTGATTAAAATTCCATTCACAAATGCATTAGTTCTATTTCAAATGATATTTATATCGCTCATTTAAAAATGTAAAAAAAATTAAAAAGTAACGAATTTATTCTTAAATGTTTGTATTAATTAAGAATCCTATGCGGGCGGGGACATATCAATTCACTAAAGTTGTATCGTAATCGGATGAATGGTATAGAAACGAATGAGGAAATTGAAAGTATATATTTAAAATAAAGGAGGAAAATGAATTTTCGGTAACAACCGGAATATACTAGAATGATTGTTTTACTACCTAAACATACTTATTATGTCACACTCAAAATTGAATGTGGGATTTTGTATTTGATTAAGGTTTTATCCATCCATGCATTAGCCCTGTTTGAAATGATATTTTTATACCTCATATTTGAAGAAAACAAATGATAGGATGGCCACTGTATCAAAACGAAATATCGTAAAATGGTTGTAATCATTTAAAAACTTTTGCAGGCGTGCTCAAAACACCTCACTAAAGTTTTAACGTATTCTGATTAATGATATAGGAGCGCTTACGGAAATTATTTTTTGACAAGACTCATATTTGAAAAAAAAAATATATTAAGAATCGAAGGCCTACAACGTAATATTTTAAAAGAGTTGTAATGACTCGGAAAAAATTGCGAGCTTGTGGTACATATCTCTTCAAAGTTTTATCGCAGTCGCATTTATAGTGTAGGAGCAAATACAGGACATACATACATACGTTCATTTATATTTTATATATATATGTATATAATATAAATAATATTTAGTGTGCGTTCTTAACATTTTCTTTTTCGTGGCTTTGCTAAAATAATTTTATTTTTGTAGAAAAGGGGAAAAAACCCAACACAATTCCGTTAACAGTTGTAATTTAAAAATATGTTCATACATAAACGTAATATCATTCACATGTAAACCATTCAAAGCTTTCGCTTGATTAAAAATATATAATAAAATAAAAGCTGGTTTCTCACAATTATTAATTATTAGAAATTTATCCACAAAAAAAGACAATAAATATACACAGTCAATGGAAATATAGAGCAGGTGAAACTTATTGTTAATTAATATAATTAATGAAATTTAAAAATAAAATAAACGAAATTCAAATATTTGATAAATACAAGTGCAATTTAATTTTATTTTTAAGTAAATGATTCTTTAATACAAAATAAAAGTATCTAAATTCACCAACAAACACGCTTTATGTATGTTTTATTTGTGTTCATTAATCAGTATGTTAAGTTGTCAGTGTGTCCTTTTGTCATGTCTTCAGTTGTCTGTTCATTTCCTAATCATGTCTGTAGTCTACATTTCACATTTATGATGTAAAGAATCTAAAACATAACACATTTTGTTAGTTTCTGTTAAATATAAGAATACTAACAACTCTTTTAAAAGCCATAACAACCCAGCGAGTTTTACATAGAAATGTAAAGACGTCATGACCTGAGTAGACGTACATTTTATTTGAGTCTTAATTTCATTTCAACAAAATCCAAATATTTATAGTCGGATTGATCCCACCAACTTAAACCACTGCCTGCATTCAAACCCCAAACACCGTTTAAATGGGAACGATGGCACGCCGCATACCACCACCCTGATTTATTATATTGAGCACAATGAGAGCCAGTATCATCATTGTCTCTGTCTGGTGTAGAAAATGCCTTGTTGTTATGTTCTCTTAATGAGTCACTGATATTACCACTGAAAACACCGAGATGGAGTCTGTATTTGTCTGACTCATTCTTCACCATAAAAGAATCATACTCAGCTCTGTACGCATTACTTCCCTGTCTCATGTCAATCCTCAGTGTGTAGATTCCCTGGTTGTGACGTAGGAGAAAAAAAAGATGACATTGACGCAAACGTTTTAAAATGTGAGTAATACAAACACTCAATTTAAAAGAAAATATTGATGATTGTAATGATGGTTTACTGGCCAATGAGATTATTGTAATAATGGTCTACAGACCTAGGAAATGATTGTAATGATGGTGTACGAACCAAGGAGATGATTGTAGTGATGGTGTGCTAGCCAAGGAGATGATTGTAATGATGGTTTGCTAGCCGAGAAGATGATTGCAATGATGGTTTGCTAGCCGAGGAGATGATTGTAATTATGGTTTGCTGTCCGATGAGATTATTGAAATGATAGTTTACTGGCCGAGGAGATGATTGTAATGATTTTAAAGATGGTTTACTGGCTAAGGAGATGAGTGCAATAATGATTTTCTTGCCAAGGGAGATGGGGCGATGACTGAAATTTTAACACACAACACATCTTTTACCACTCTAAAATATATCCTATTCACCAAATGAACTGTCAATAGTAAACAGTTTCAACACAAACACATTTTGCTTCTCATTGTTAAGTTAAAATAAATCAATTTTACTCTCACTGTTGAATTTTTTTTTTTTTTACACTTAATGAACAATTTCGAGGCGCGCATTAATACAAATTCGTCTTAAAAGCGGTTCAGAGGCACAAGTAAAAATCTTTTGAATAATAAATGAACGGGCATGAAAAGGATAAAAGCAGACAACATCGCTTTAAATTGTATAGTTTATATGAATTGATTGATACATCATATAATTAGCATGATAAACCAAATGGTATATTTTATGTGATTTGATTTAAATCATACACTTATCCTGATACAATTCGTCACATGTAAGGCGTCTTTTCTTTATCTACTTGTGTCCATTTGTTTACAAAAGAAATGGTGGAAAGAGATATTTCAAAAGAAAATTTCATACATTTCTAATTTAAAACTTCTTATCATTTAACTAAAGGCTGCAAAATTTGCTCTCCGTTATCAGAACAAAGCGGTTTAATTTAAAGAATCTATTTAAAATATTATTTTCTTTATAAATGACATCTGAATGGGATTTAGTCTAAAGAGACTTGGGTCAGAATAGCGGATATGAGTACCCGGATCCCTTTAAACTAAATCCCATTCGAAAGTCCATTGTGTTAATTGATTTTAGTTAAATTGAAGAAGTTTTTTTTACAAACATTATATTTCAATTATCTTTCATTTGATACCTCATTTTGCCCTACAAACTCAACGATAATAGTTTAAATATTTTTTAATCCCAACCTCTCACTTCTGATACCTGGGTGCGGATAGCCACATTGGTGAGTTAATATCTGTCTATAAGAGTTTGATAACGCTCTTGATAGAATGAAAATGTGTGCATCACGTGGTTATGGCCCCCACTCCAAATAAAGTTAGAATGTATCACCCTGTGGTTAGAGCACCACTTTTGATAGAATGAAAATGTTTTCCCAACGTGGTTAGCACCCACATATTTATAGATTGAAAATGTGTTCATCACATGATAATGGCCTCACTCTTAATAGATTGAAAACGTATGCATCACGTGGTTATAACCCCACTTGATAGAGTGAACATGTGTGCGTCACGTGGTTATCTCTCCACTCTTGATAGAGGGAAAATGTGTGCTCAACGTGGTTACGGCTAAACTTTGTATAGCATGAAAATGTGTACACCACGTGGGTTATGGCCCCATGCTAATGAGAGTAAAATGTGTGCACATTATGTTTATGGACCCACTCTTGTTAGAGTAAAATGTGTTATTGCCCCTGTTTTAATAGAGTAAAATGTGTGCAACACGTTGTTATGGCCTCACCTTGACAATGCCAAACAAACAATGTTTAAATGTTATTGTTAGGGATAGTGGTAATATCATTATTATTTTAATGAGTCATTTGTTTAAGTGATCAATAAAATGGCGCCTAATCGACAAAACCATTAAGTGGGATTTCAACAAGTGGGACCTCAACAAGTGGGACCTCAACAAGTGGGACCTCAACAAGTGGGACCTCAACAAGTGGGACCTCAACAAGTGGGACCTCAACAAGTGGGACCTCAACAAGTGGGACCTCAACAAGTGGGACCTCAACAAGTGGGACCTCAACAAGTGGGACCTCAACAAGTGGGACCTCAACAAGTGGGACCTCAACAAGTGGGACCTCAACAAGTGGGACCTCAACAATTTGGACCTCAACAAGTGGGACCTCAACAAATGGGATCTCAACAAGTGGGACCTCAACAAGTGGGACCTTAACAAGTGGGACCTCAACAAGTGGGACCTCAACAAGTGGGACCTCAACAAGTGGGACCTCAACAAGTGGGACCTCAACAAGTTCGACCTCCTTCGATTTACAGCATTTGTTTTTTATTTAATGATGATTTTTAAAATATTTGACGTTTTTGTTGTCCTGTAACAAACCCATTGCCGTGCAGGCCGACTTATAGGTTTGATGTAGAACATGATTAACCGTTCTAAGACATTCGAACGACTTGGGACCTTTGATTTTGTTGAGCAGCAACGGAAGATGGTAACATTCTGGGTTATTCCGGTTTACAATTCCCGACCCAGCACATTATCTTTTTCACACCCAAATCCCCTGGATCAGTTTTCCACTGCTTCCTTCGACTAAACATGTTATTTGTCCAAAAATAATATGACGGAATTTCATAAAAATAAAGTTCTTTTGCAAAATCCTCGTGGTTACAGAGTTCAAAGAACTCTAAATGAGTCGTATGTGATGGATTGCTCACTTTATCGACAACATTGACCTGTGTGAAGTAAATTATATGTCAGTTCTCAAGATGCACATCAAGATTAACGACCGGGAGGGGGGGGGGTAACGTTCATGAATGAGGAAACAGAAGATGCGTAAGGCTGCCTCAGAACTACTAATGTAACGGCCAGCTTCGTATCGAGACACCACGTCATTTTTATCTTGTATTGCAAAATCTCCCTGTTTACATACTTGCAGATGTATTTTATAGATTTTACTGAATTGCAAAATTCTACATTGGTGCAAGCATTGAAGACGTGGAACAGCACAGGACTATAAGGGATCACTCATCTGTTGTCGACATGTCTACCATTGATGTTTATTACATGACCTCTTTCAGGCGGTAACGATCTTCACCGATCTGAGTTTTCGATACAAAGGGACGCGGGTTCTGTTAACTGCACATTCCATTGATCATGAAAGTTGAGTTGATATTATGAGGTCCGCATGGACCGTAAATCATCGTTTATTTTACTATTTCATTAAGGGTAGTGTCAGTCTGGGGATCAGAAATTTCCACTCGGATGACTTGATCGATGGCACCGGGGTTAATCCTATGCTGTAGCCACGGGAGGATATGTGCATGGGGAAGAATTCGCTTTTGTCACTCTATTGTGTACATGTAGCAAGTTGTACAGCCGAAAATCTTACTCTTGGTGAGCAAGTCTATCATTTTTGGAATTTTCAGATGAAATACACGACTGATGAGTTCTTGGCGATCGTGAGATTTCTGATGCAAAAGGAGCACTTCATGGATCTCAGTCCTTTAGGATTGCAAGTAAATGTGATGAACAAGTCAGGGCGGCCGTAATTATGTACTTAGGTCATTGCATCTTGTGTACGCTCGTGCATATAGCGAGATCCTCCAGTGAAGGAGGATGGTAATATCACAGTCTGAAAAAATTCCGCTAAATCATAGTTTTTCTCAATAACATCTTTCAAGTGGGTGTAATTTTCAGCTCGTAGTTTCTTTTTGATTAGTTGTATATAATTTAGTCTTTCGGATTCAATTTTCGCGTACATATCAACAAAAAACTGATTGAATACAAATCTGAAAAAAAAAATAGTTTGTCATGATGTTGTCTAATCAAAAGCCGATATGATGAGAAGATCCCTGCAGATGCGGTTTTCTTCATAGGTAACTTACTGTCAGGAACAACTTGTGGTATAGACACAGAATAGCCGTCCTTACTTTTGCAGAACATGAGGGGATATTGAAGTGCATCATAGGATCTCTGGGTTTCCTTAATGCTTTGCAGTTTATTGTCTCTGCTTTTCAAGATAATATCGCTATTGAAGAACGTTTGCCCAACTATAACAAAACCAACTTCATGTGCTGCAGGTTTATTATATCTGCCTTTGTATGCATGGGATGGTTTTTGTGTCGGCTTGAATGACAACCTGAAAGTCTTTGTCTTGACCTGAAATACTGTTTGATTGAGTATTGGAAGTCTTTGATGTAAGAGTTACAATCATGCAGCATTTTCTGCAACTGGCGCACCAGGGTCTTTTTTAAGCCAAGAAACATAAGCGCACTGCATTTGCGCTTCTTTTTCATCGTCCCCGACAAAATAAATTTGTACAATTTTGAGTTCCTCAGTCGCCAAAGATAAAATACTGCCAATCACGTGGTACACTTGTCCATGGATTTAAATGAAGGCATAAAATTTCACTCAAAGTTTGATTAGCACCGAATAACGTCATTTGAAAAGCGCTGTTGTATTTGAGAATATTTTTCAAGAAATGCTCACTTTGAGGATGATCGCCACGTTAGAGGGCATCGAGAAGCTGAGGGAGCTTGTGTAAAGGAGTGAGACAAACGTTACCAGCGTTACAGCACAAGCCAGGAGACTCGAATTTCCACTTGCAAGCGTGGCAATAGACACACACAACATCCATGAATCCAATGTGTACTGTGTCGTCAGATTCATAATCCATGTTTGCCTCGTACGAAAATCGACAATCAATTTTTTAGAGAAACCGTTTGCTTTCGCATGAGTTGCTTTTCATGATTGGTATCTTACGTACAAACAGCGTCTCTGTTAACTTGGGGATTTCGCTGGGAGTATTTAGCGACAGCGTCTCTGTTAACTTGGGGATTTCGCTGGGAGTATTTAGCGACAGCGTCTCTGTTAACTTGGGGATTTCGCTGGGAGTATTTAGCGACAGCGTCTCTGTTAACTTGGGGATTTCGCTGGGAGTATTTAGCGACAGCGTCTCTGTTAACTTGGGGATTTCGCTGGGAGTATTTAGCGACAGCGTCTCTGTTAACTTGGGGATTTCGTTGGGAGTATTTAGCGACAGCGTCTCTGTTAACTTGGGGATTTCGCTGGGAGTATTTAGCGACAGCGTCTCTGTTAACTTGGGGATTTCGCTGGGAGTATTTAACGACAGCGACCCTGTTAACTTGGGGATTTTTCTAGTTGTTTTTAGTAGCAGCGTCGCGAAGTTGTTTCCGTCTAGGCGCTTCAGAAAATCTACCACGACGACTCACACGCCTCTATATTTCTGGGTTGTCAAAGCTTGGAGAGCTGTTGTGATAAAACATACGCCTCTTTTTTTCGTGTTTGTCATTGCTTGAAATGCTGTTGTGGTGACGCATTTGAGTTTTAATGTTTCTTTCAATTACTTTAGTATCTTGTGTACTGTTGTGCAAGTGACATTTTGCTTATGCCAAGCGTTGCAAAGATAACTTGTTGTCTGCTGCCATTACTCCAAAAAAAAATCTACACACAAATAATAGTCATATCCCTTTTTACACAAAACGTCACAAGATGCAATGCATAATAGATGAAACAACACATATAATCTCTAAACAACACGCAATCACAATATTTTGTTGTTAACTTTATTCATATAGCTTATATTACGAAAAAAAAAAAATTCTGCACACTCGATTCTGACCGTTCTGTGTATAGTTTTGAAATGAAACCTACTTAACTTTTGTAAGTTAGCTATAAGGAATAAGCCTGCCATAGTTCATGCTGCTATCTACTGGGGAAGTTGGAAAATTAGTGATGAGTAAGTGAGTGAGTGAGCGCTTTGCCTTTTATTAGTATAGAGTAGGGAAAAAACGAATTCGGGGCCCCCAGTTATAAACAGTTCAGGGTAGAGTTTGTAAATGAAACCTGCTTATCTTTTGTAAGTAAGCTGTAAGGAATAAGCCTGCCATATTTCAACCTTCTATCTACAGGAAAAGTTTGAGAAAATAGCTCCAAAAAAAAAAAAATGAAATGGGGCCCCCCAGCACCAGAGGGATGAATATTATGTTTTCATTACACTTCGGTATTTAAATATGGATAATCAAGAGTATGTGTACTAAGCAGTGGCGTAGCGAGGGTGTTTGGCGACCGGGGACAAGATTCGCGCACGGGGATAAGATCCATTTTTAGCCCTTTTTTCTTTTTTTCAACTCTCAAACCCATTATTTTCATCAATAAAATAATATCAAAGCACATTTTGGCGCCCCCTAACTAGCCGGCGCCCAGGGACATCTGTCCCCCTGCCCCCATCACGCTATGCCTTTGTTACTAAGTTTGGTCAAGGTCCATTTATTCATTATGGGTATTATTGAAATATATGTAGTTAACAGAGATTGTATGTGTTACTTTGTTTAAATATACATACCTAAAGGAGAGTTTTGTTTTAAATTGTATGAATATACGTAGTAAAAAAAGATTTAATGTGATACCCTTTTAAATATTTGTTATAAATTTATATATTATAAGTGTTACTTTTTAAATATCTAATTATTTAAAAGAGAATGTGTTTTATACTTTATTTATGTATAAGTAATTAATAGAGATTGTACGAGTTTCTTTTTTTACAAATTGATAATCTATCAAGCTTTAAAGATATCTGCAGTCTTATAATATCAATATAAATTGGCTGCAAATAACTTTGATAATTGTGTCTCAGATAAGAGTACCGAGGAAAATATTGAATGTTATAAAAACAATATATTATCAATAAGAAATTTGAGAAAAATTTAGAATGTACATAAAATCACTTTTAACAATAAACAATTTAACACAACGTAATTTGTCACACTTAAGAGGTCCTTACGTCTAACGTGTAGGTTAGTCATTAGTTTTACCACCCAAGCCCAAGAAAATATATTTGTTTGAGATAAGGCTGCCCAATTAAGGCCAAGCATATTTAAACGTAATTTGTCACACTTAAGAGGTCCTTACGTCTAACGTGTAGGTTAGTCATTAGTTTTACCACCCAAGCCCAAGAAAATATATTTGTTTGAGATAAGGCTGCCCAATTAAGGCCAAGCATATTTATCGCGACTAACCATTGAGAGACGCAGTTTCATTGCTCGCGTGATTCTAACTTCCAATATTAATAAAGTCATCCACAGCTATACCGTAAATATTTGGTTATTTTTAATGGCTTTAAAAATTGTGTTTTAACAATTGTCTACAATTTGAGAAAAATAATGGGAATATAGAAAATGTAAGTAATATTCAAAAAAACGTACTAGAATCTTCCTTAACATACTTAAAGGAATAGGCTGATCATTTCATAGGAATGATTTATAACACGAATTAAACACATTTAAGTTACTGGATATATACAAATGACATATGATAGTGCGTATAATAATAGAAATGTATGATTTAAAATTGTAGTTACATTTATGGGTTTGCCATCTACGTCCACTAATAGTCATCAGTAAATTAGGACAAGAATCGTGAATAGATATCAGCCAGTCATATAATGGTCGTTAATAGACATTAATCAATCAGTAAAAAACATTTGAGTAGAAATCAGCCAATTAGTACAAGATTCATAAATGAACTTCAGCCAATCATACAAGAGTGTTGCATAGACATCGTTCAATCATATACTAGTCGTAAAAAACATTAATTCAATCAGTACACGTGTCGTGAATAGACATCAGCCAATAATTACAAGAACAATAAATAGAAATAAGTCAAACGGTGCAATTGCTTTAAAAAACGATATTTGAAATAATTATTTATATACCGTACTAAATAGTGGGTGCACTATACAGAGGATATATCCACATACTTGTAGGAACATTGATTGACATAGACTGACGTCATTAAATCATAACTCTTGTTAACTTGTAATACTGGAAGTATTATCGGTTTTTAACAATATTCGATTTACAATTAAAGCAATCCTTTTTGTTTAACTTATAGCATTCGATGAATTATCAGAAATGACAATAGTCTTACTAAAAGTTAAATCTATTTTTACCTCATTATTTTACGCATAGTATGTCCTAAAATGTTTTTTAACATGGATGTTCAGAATTCATATAAAAGTCGTTTTATACAGAAGAGTTACTGTGAAAGAGCTGTCAGATCGGCATGATTTAGTTTTTACAGGGATGGACAACAGACTAAAACCAGATGAAACAAATGCATTTCCAACTTTTGTTATTGTTGCGGATGAAATCTTTGCTGATGGACAAGTAAACTGGGGAAGGATTGTTGCTGTTTATGCCTTTGCTGCAAGCGTTGTCAAGTATTACATTGACCATAATAAAAATGAACAATCTGATAACATAAATGAATCCTATTCTTCGAGGTCCATACCTTACCAAAAGAAGTTTGCCTTATTTGTTGGAAAATATGTTGCTAACAAACTTGGAAAATGGATTCTCGTCAATGGAGGCTGGGTAATTATTTTATTTTTTATAGTTTTAAGTAGACCTAACGACAATCGTATAGTTAATTTAAAAAAAAAACTTTAAACAAAATATATTATTATTACTTTAGGCGCCCTAGGAAAGGCTTTCAGTCTGGAAATTATACGTTATCGATGGACACAAAGAAAAAACATAGGTCTTACTATCCTTTCATGTCTTATTCTCAAATTTCAGGACTGCTTTGTTGAGTTTTTCCAGCCCTATATGAACTGGCTGAAAAGATATGGAAAATTGTTTTATTTACTGCTATTGGCTTTGTAGGATTTGGAGCCCTGAACACTGTATCAAGATAACGCCAAACTCATTAACAATAAGGTAATTTAACCATTACGAAACCGATACGTTATAATTTATTTTGGAAAAAAACAACATTGTTGAGTGTGTTCAATTGGGACGAACAAGTTTGGACCTATGAATATTAGCGTAACTGGGTTGGGTGTCACCTACGCATACAATTGCAGCTTCCTTTAATTCATGATTATCCGACTTTTCTTCCCTTGAACAGACGAAAAGAAATTCAACTTCATATGGGGGACAAACAATTTATTAGCGTGACTTCAACTGTTGTGAAAAGAATAGACATGTGTATAAAAAAAGAACCACTGGACCAAAGACAAGCAGCTGGATAAAATAATGTTTGTATAAACACAAAGGTCCTCCTTTATTCTTAAAAAAAAAAACAACAACAACAACAAAAAATCTACATTTTGTAAAAATAATGTCAATAAAACTATTAAAATGTCTGACTTAAAATAACTATGTTTGTATCGGACAATAACACCTGTTATTTTCTCCCTGTTTTTGATGTATATACTTTACTAATAATCATCACAACCAAAAATGTTTAGAACACTTGTCACTAAAAGTCATTTACTCACGTATTGCTTACAATCCCCCTCCCCAATGTGCACGTGTAAGGGTTTGGTCTACCATCAGACCCTTGAGAATTTTTATCTAAACAAAGGGGGTCTAAATCTTACTAATACACTTACCCGTTAATACACAGACTCCTGCTATAGTAACACCCCTCATTCCCCCAGTCAAATAGGTGAGATCCTTGTACTAAAACACCTGGTAGTTTTGCCTCACGTGCAGGTGTCTGCCTATAGTCGGACGGTTCATGAAGGGTGGGAAATGACATGGGAAGCACCTTGGGGAAATCTCAGAAAGAAATACTGGCCGTACCTATATTACCACATTTAATTTTAAATATTACATTAAATACGGATTTTTTTTTTAAATGGTTATTTCTTATTTTATATTCTTTATGTTTTAACAAGATTAACAGATCATAAAAAATGACATTACATGTTGTAATAAATAAAAAACAAAAAACAAATAGACACATTTGATAAAATTATTAACTGCGTAATTCGTTTTCAACTTGTTGAAACAACAACAATACATCAACCAAAAAAAAGAAGAACAAAAAAATTCTTGCATTAAAGGATAACATCAGGAAACAGTTCTTTAAATGTCTCATTATTTAGCATAGGCCATTGTAGTTAGAATTATTGGGTCAACAATTTCAAGTTTCATTCCAAATTCATGAGCTATATTAATGCACGTAATGTCCGATGTAGTATTTTATGTGAATTGGTTTATACATCATACACCTATTCTGAAAAGACAATATCGTGTGTTTGATGTCAGTGGTATATATTTTTTTCTTAAAATTAACATAGCAATGTCACTAATATCTTTTGGGGCTATACAGCTTATTTAAATAATTATAAAAAGTCTAAAAAGCTAGTATTTATAAATGATGCAACTTCCAAACGATATTCAAATATATATTTTAATGGTTGGGTTAGCACACCATTTTAAATGAAAACTGTGTCATATGTTTACGAAAGAGATATAGTAAGATACATTTTTAAATTGAAATGGTTAAAACAGTCGCATTTTTCAAATAATTCTTATCATACACATTTAAAGATTTCACTAATCTTTGTCTAACGTTATTTAAAAGGACTGCTCGATTAGAGAACGTGTGTGAACCTTATTGTTAAATAGTGCATTATTTACCGGACCTTCAACTAAGATGTCATACGATTTACAAAATTCAAAACTGTATTTGTTTCTGCACTATAAATAGAGATCAACGGGGATTTGTGTGTTTTTTGTATATTGATTTAATTACAATCTTAAAACTATCGGCCGCAAAGAGTTACAATTTCCAACAGCTGTTCTATGTAATAAACAAAAAGAACTCAGACTACGTCTATTTTATTCCAACACAGGTTGAAAACTGTGTTACCAAAGTATTAGTATGTGTTGTTAACATTTAGTTCAAATAAATGATTTAGATTTTAAATGTCACCTAGTATATTTACGAAAATAATTATGAAATCACCAAACTTAAAGCGAACATTTTAACACTTGATGAACATGGAATTTTTGAACGTATCCTCTCAAACAATTTCCATTTTGTCTTTAATTAAATTAAATCGAATATGGGTTTAATGGCTTTGAATAAAGTATTTTTATAAATTAAACTTTGGCAACTTTTGCTACGATTGAAATAGACCATGACATATTATTATAAAGAAACTGAAAAGGGTAAACATTTATGTGATGAATTAAACGTAACATTTTAGAATGGGTCAACTAATATATGATAGATTAAATTTCATATTTTGGACCCGGCCCACTGTTATATGATGAATTATATGTCATATCTTGGACTGTGTCATAATAAGTATCACATAACCAATTTCAAACTTCAAATATGATAGTATGTGATATAATAGTCACAATGTAACTTTAACGATTTTCTTAACACATATTAAAATTCGAAACTTTTTAACAATAAATACCTTTACCTTCATAGTAATACTTGATATGAGTTCATTGCCAATCCAAAAGTCTCCATCCAATGAGCCAAATCCATATTTGTAGTCATTCCAGTTTTTCGTGAAATTTACATCGCCTCTGACACGCCTCTAGAAAATTAATGTAATTAATTAATTTGTTTTCCTGTTTAATAATTTAAGTACATCAACTACTTTAGTTTTTCAGTGTCTTATGTTTTGGTTGTTAGTCAATGTGTGACTTCATAAAAGCTTGTTTTATTGGGCAATACTAAATAATTTGCTGATCATGATTTCAAAAGTTTAATTTTAGAAAATATGCATAGTGCTTTAACAATTAAATGTAGTAATTATTAATTTAACATTATTATAACTAAAACAATTAGAAATACTCAAACACTTAGCCAAATATTAATTTGACTTTACCTGTATGATGATCTATCCACCACCGTCTGTTTCTGTATCACACAGAACTTGTTTCCTGTTGTCTAGTGTTGTGATCACTCTTAAACCAAATTCACTTGATATTCCTCTTTCACATTTTATCTAACCATAAAGTACACAATGTAATGTTAAAATGTTTCAGTTACGTATAATTTAAGAATTTAAATTAAAAAATTAATTGATATATTATCTGGAATTTTAATTTAAAATCAGAAACAATTCGTTTCTGAATTGTATCAATAATTATTTTATATATTTTGTTTAAATATATATTTTTAAACATAAAATTATATGACCATGTTACATGTTTGACCATAATGTAGTAAATGAAATACACATAACACACACTAACAAACACATGCTAACAGACTTACGCACTTACACTCCAACGTTCAAAAATACATAATTACATACACCCATGCATACACGCATACATTAATGAAAACAAACATACTTAAGAGCGCACACTTACTTAAAAGATACCTAAATACATATATTTATACATACATTTTTACATATATACATATATATACACATGCATGCATATTTTATGCATAATTATATACACACACTTAAGAAACAGATACATATACACATACAAATATATTTGTGCATACATACATTTGTATGTAATTACATATATATATATATATATATATATATATATATATATATCAACTAAAGCATCCAAGACATACAAACACTCATATATGATACGTATATGCATACAATGCACTAGACACATAGATTAATACTACTATACATACAATTATTAATACATGTATACGCACACATACATATAAACATACATACATGCCTAAATAAAGATAGTACATACATACAAACACATATACATACATGAATACATACATAAATACATACGTGCATACATACGTACACACATACATAAATACGTACATTCATACATGCATGCAACATTTACTTGTGAAATGTAGAACTTATTGAAATGTCTTGATACATTGGCCAATAATGTCTTTATAGAGCCTTGATTCATTCTCAGTTCTTCCAGATGTTCCACCAGACTGGACAGTCGTTGGTCTGTTTTGTTTCTTAACACGTCACCATTACACTTATCATTTACACTTTGTTTCAAATCATTCATTGTTAAGTTATTGTAATGCATTTTTCTGACTACTTCTCCCATTGTGACTTCTACAT
This sequence comes from Lymnaea stagnalis, assembly GCA_964033795.1. Taxonomy (NCBI): domain Eukaryota; kingdom Metazoa; phylum Mollusca; class Gastropoda; family Lymnaeidae; genus Lymnaea; species Lymnaea stagnalis. Next base: position 207,637 of record CAXITT010000950.1, read on the forward strand.
TGAACAAATTTGTTTCATTGAGTTTATTGTGTAGTAAAGTCAAAGACTGTTGGATTTCTCCTATTATTCCTACTTCTTTTAAAAGCTTATGGATATTATTTACGTCATGTTGAATTTTTTTTATTGTATTGATGATTAGTCTGTCATTATTCAGTATTTCTTTCATTGTATCGTTCATTAGTCTGTCAATATTCATTACTTCTTTTATTGAAGACATTATTTGTCCGTCATTATTAAGTATTTCGTTCATTTTATCGTTCATTTGTCTGTTATTTTTCAGTATTTCTTTCATTGTATCATTTATTTGTTTGTCATTATTTAGTATTTTTTTTAATGTATCGTTTATTTTTCTGTCATTATTTAGAATTTCTTTCATTGTATTGTTCATTTTTCTGTCATTATTTAGTATTTCGTTCATTGTTTCGTACATTTGGTTGTCATTTTTAAGTATTTCTGTTACATTATTTTCTAAAGTTTTCACATTTAATCCAATCAGTTTGTTATCATCCAATAAGGAATCAAGTTTTTGAATAATCTCTAAACGACTTGAATGAGTGTTCAACTCGCACCAATTGAGCGAGATGTTAACGTGACCAATCGTTTCATCTATATCGTCCATTCGTCTCTCTAAAGTTGAGAGCTTTGGTTCCACATGGCTTTGGATCAGAGTAGAAATTGATTGTTCAGATTTTTTTATTATATCTTGTTGTGTAACTTCTTTTAGTTTTGATTCGATACCTTTCGTGATAAATTTCATATCTTCTATTTTAGTGGTCATTTGATTGATAAATACTTCAAGTTGTCTACGCATCTTTACTTCAAAGTCAGAAAGTCTTTGTTCAAAATCCTTTGTCGCATTTCGCCATTGAATCGTTGCAGTTTTGTTTCTCTCATTGGAAACCTCATCTGAATTGATTAGAGCAGGATGTCCGAAAGTAAAGGAAAATCCCGTTCCTTCATTCAATAATCTGGTATTGGGTTTTAATCTCTTCAAAACTGATCCAGATTTCTCAAAGATTTTTTGTTCAATGGAAATTTCAGATTTGACGTAAAAGTCGGCTTCATTTTGATCAGAATTTATTGGTAAAATGATTTTTGTGGCAAATTCTTTTCTAAGTGTCGAGTTTTTAAATTGAATCTTGCACATAAAGGAAGTTTCAGAACAGTTTGATACGTCAGAGAAATAAAGATGAAATTCACCATGGTCCTTTGACATTGACCCAATAACTATTGTGTTATTCCCAGTGTGAGCTTGGATGTCTGAGTTTACAGCTAACATGCTCGCCAGAAGTTGTTCATTTTTTAAATTATAAATATCCATTTTTATAAGGCTGGCCATATTTGTGTCACTGACTGTGTCAACTTGACATTGAAGAAGACCACAATAGGTTTGATTTTTAACCAAATATTCTCTTCTGTCCATTATGAAATCAAAACCTGGAATTTAGTGGCAATATATTAATTTTTTGCTTTAAGTAAATAATTCAAGTATTTGATATGAATTTGAAAGTTGTAATTCTGAAGTCATTAATTTATTTTTAGTTATATTTAGGAAAGAAAATACAATAGATTAAACAGAAATATTAAACCAACGGGAATATGTGTAATGGTAAATGAACTCTTTTTGTTACCATCCTGTATTAAACTTGAAAATAAACTATTTTAAATTATGTTAGTCCCATATATCTACATAGATGACACATTTTATATCTTTAAATTTGCATGACCCAATAAGTTGACATATAATAAACAAAACGTTTTTATACAATTAAAAACTTGTTGACTATAAAAAATGATTTTAACATGAACAAAGGGATTATTTTTAGATAAACAAGATGTCCTTTGAAAACAATTAGTATTTTTAAAGCTACGTTACTATTTTCATTGAAACGATGATGATTTTTTAATAGTGGTGTTATAAATAGAATAGCTAATGTGCTAAAATATGTAGCATATTCTCCGATTTTCGCAAGAGGTAATTTCACTGGTTTGGCAAGGTAACAAAAATAGAGTTAGGCCGTTTTCTAAAAGATATGCAGTGTGGTGAGTTGGGAGCAGGGGAAAGACATAATGGATGTTTGAGGGTGCGATTTAAGGACGTATGTGAAATAAGCATGATAGAAGCTGACATGGAAATAGAATTGGGTTCGATTGATGAGCTCTGTTCCAGGGTGCGAAAATCAGAGTAGGAAGCAGTAAAATTTGCAGAAGGAGTATTACGGAAGTTTCGATTTGACGAGGAGTCAAAGAATTCCTTCAATACAAAAAAGGCCAGTTTAAAACTCTAGGATCGAATTTATTACCCATTTGATGAAGTGTTTAGTGTCTCGCAAATACTTAAGAATGCAAAATATATATATACATATATATATATATATATATATATATATATATATATATATATATATATATATATATTATATATATATATATATATATATATATATATATATATATATATATATATTATATATATATATATATATATGTTACGGCCAAAGCCCTAAGTTCGGCCAGTTCTCCAATTGGCCGACCATTTCGCACTTTCGCAGAAGAGTGTGGCCAATGTCTGTTGTTCTCTAAATTTGCAATATATATGCTACTTTTTCCTGCCACTTCCCGAAGTGCCGGGAAATCCCTGGGCAACATTGGATGTGCTGATACAAGACTAATAACAATGCGAATAGATTCCTTGTAGTGTGTTAAAGAGAATGTTATTCAGCCAATTCTGACGCAATGTTTGGATTAAGTAATGAAGAAGACGAAGGGTACGGATGGAGCATTACATTCAGTCTATTTTATCATCGTGCTCGGCTGGCCTTTATGGTGTGTGACCTGTGCCCTCGCTCACTGCACCGTGGTCATAGGGCCAGTCATTACGGACCGGCGGTACTTGTAACCGTGCAGTGCAGTGGGAAGACAGAGGCGTTTCATGTGAACAATGCCAAAGCATCGACACAGACTATAACAAACAGCATGAGGAAAATTCTGGCATACCGTGGTACTGTGCTGTCTGCGGATGCCCGAATAGCCAGATCGTGTTTGACCTCCACGGTTCAAGGTCAGAATCTGCCCTCCAAGATTTATCCCTAAATTCCTCATGCACCACACCAACGGACCTTTAGAGTTTTCAGCCACCACACTGCTCTACTCCTATACGCTGCAGTAGGCAAGACAAATGGAAACACAGACCATTGCGCATATTGAATGTGAAATTTCAGTCTGCAAGCGGAAAGAGAGTCGAGATAGCCAATTTGATCAACAGCTTAAAGCCTAACATCATCTTGAGCACAGAAACATGGCTGAATCCCTCCATAGCCAACACAGAGGTTTTAACGGCTAATTACAAACTATTCCCCGAGACAGAAAAGACAGAAGAGGAGGAGTACTTGTTGCTGTTCATGACAGCCTGGACTGTCACGCTGTTCCAGAACTAGATGTCGATGAATGCTAACTCCTGTGGGTGAAGGTGAAACTGAAGGATAGACGCACACTTTACGTGTGTGCCTATTACAGGCCCCACACAGCAGATGAACCAAGCATGAGGAGGCTTGATTTGTCATTTCAGAGAGCAATGCAGTCTAAGAACAATTTCTCCTTATATGGACAGATTTCAACTTTCCTGGTTGGGACTGGCAGATTCCTGCTTTGAAGCCCAAGTCCCCATACCCGGTCCTACACTCTGAATTCATGGAGATAATTAACAACCATGGACTGGAACAGATGGTTAAAGAACCCACGCGAGGGGAAAACACTCTCGACCTACTCGTCACTAACAGTCCACATCTCATCCCAAGAGTAGAAGTCATCCCTGGAATATCAGACCACTGCATACCTTACTGCGAATGTCAAGTCAGCGTGCTAAAAAAGAAACAGGCTGTGCGAGAAATCCCCATTTAAGCAAAGTCAGACTGGGATAGCCTGAGAAGTGCAACGACTGAGCTGAGTTCAAACATGCATGAGATTCAGGGTAATGCGACAACAGAAGAGTTGTGGATGAAATTTAAGACAACAATCACTGATGCAGTGATGAAATTCATACAACACAAGACCTCAAAACCTAAGGCTAATCAACCATGGGTTACGGCTGAAATCCAAAGGCTCATATACAGAAGAGACCGCCAGTACAAACGTATGCAATAGAATGGGTCGGTGGAACGAAAAGCCGAAATACTGAGGCTCCGAAGAACCATCCAACGCTTACTGCACAGATACTACTGGAACTACCTGAAAGGCATCTTCTCAGAGGAAGATACAACCGCCAAGACTAAGTGGTTCTGGAGCTATGTCAAGCATCAAAGATCAACAAACATCGGGGTTTCCCCCCTGAGATAGGAAGGCATTTGACGTCTGAACCCAAAGAACAGGCGGACTTACTCAATCAACAGTTCCAGTCGGTCTTTGGGGATCGTAGAGAGTACTCAGAAGTTGAGTTTCTTCTGAAGACCAACATGATGATCACAGCCTAGCCCACCATAGAAGATATTCATATTTCAGAGAAGAGTGTGCTAGAACTCCTTAAAAACATTAACCCCTACAAGGCATGTGGTCCTGACAACATCAAACCACGAGTGCTAAAAGAATTGGCCAATGAAATGGCTCCTGCATTAACAATCCTCTTCCAATCGTCGCTATTCACAGGCAACATTCCAACTGACTGGAGAACAGCGTATGTCACTAAAATCTACAACAAAGGAGAGCATTACGACCCAGCCAATTACCGCCCAGTATCCCTCACTAGCGTAGTATGTAAACATTGGAGCACATAATCGTTAGCGCGGTCATGAATCACATGGAAAGACACCATATACTCAATGACTGTCAGCATGGTTTTCGAGTCAACAGATCATGCGAGACACAACTCCTTGAATTCCCTGAAGAATTGACGACCAACTTGAAGAACAGCAAACAGACTGATGTGCTTGTGTTGGACTTTTCAAAAAGCGTTTGACCGTGTCAACCATAGCTTGATATTACACAAAATGCAGAGATATGGGATCCAAGGAACTATCAAAACATGGATCTCTAGCTTCCTCAGCGATCGATGCCAGGCAGTAGTGGTAGATGGCAAAATCTCCTCCTTTCTCGGTGTTAAGTCAGGGATCCCCCAGGGCTCAGTGCTAGGCCCTTGTTTTTTCCTAGCATATATCAATGATCTGCCCGAGAAGATGACCTCTCAAGCAAGACTGTTAGCAGACGACACGGCGGTATATTGGACAATCTCAACAGCTCTGACCAGAGCCAGCTTCAACAACACCTCAATCGGTTAGCTGAGTGGGAGATGAGCTAAGACATGGAATTTCAACCCGTCAAGTGCCAGACCCTGTCAGTCTTCAGAAGCAGATTCCCTCTAAACCACTCTTACGAACTGCATGGCCATATTCTTGAGCCAGTTTCCTCCGTAATGTACTTGGGTGTTTCCATTCAAAGAGAGGTCCACTGGGACGAGCACATTAACAGTGTGTTCAATCGGGCAAACAAGACTCAGGGCTTCCTAAAGCGCAATCTGAAGATCGGAAACTCAAGCGTGAAAGAAAAAGCCTATAAAGCTTTTGTCCGGCCTATTTTAGAGTACGCTTCTAAAGTCTGGGACCCATTTACCCAGAAAAGCATCGACAGGTTGGAGGCGGTCCAGCGACGGGCAGCACGGTTTGTCATGAACCGCTACAAAAAATCCGCAAGTGTTGGCAGCATGCTAGAAACACTGGGCTGGTCTACATTGGAAGAACGACGGCGACTATCCAGGCTAACCATGTTGTACAAGATAAAAAATGGGCTGGTCCAATGCTCCGGAATCAAACAGAAACTCGTTCATCTTCCCCATAGAATGCGACGAAGCCACGACAGACAGTTCCAGCTGGTAAAAACAAGAACAATGTACTCATTCATGCCGAAGACAATAGGGGACTGGAACAAGATTCCAAAAGAACAGTTGAGGCGGCTACACTACACACATTTTTGCCTATTGCCTCCTGTATTCCAACCGCAAGTTTATAACGCCACTGCTGAGTCACCATTGCAACCAGTGAAGCATCCCATTGAAACCCATGCACAGTAACATCGCAAACCCCTCTGAAACATAGGAGCCAGAATGATCAATTCATTGATCGTGGGCCCTAAAAATTAAGAAGAAGAAGAAGGACTAACACGGGCCGATGCTGTGCGTAATGCAGAAGACAGAGACGAAAAGAGGAGAATAGTTCACATGTCATCTGGGGCGCCTCAACGGTCCAAGGACTAAGGGACATGATGATGATGATGATATATAACATGTTCCTATAAAATTAGAATACATAAAAAAATAAATTATACTAGAAAAAACACAATATAAAGTAATTCTATAAATATAACTCACCTTGACAAGACATTGTCACCATTAAGAAAAGTAATGGCATACAACAGAAATTAAAAATCATTTTATTTTCTTTAAGTGTTGATCTCAGTATTAGATATTCATCACGTTAGTTCAACAGCACTGAATTAATTCTCTGTCTTAACATAAACCTTCAACGATGACATAAACTGTCTTATGAAAGAATCTGGATTTGAGAGACTTGAGAGTACATAATATATACAGGATCCTCGGTTCTCATTGGTTAATAATATGAACAATTGACGTCATGTTTTGCTCCATTCTTTCAAGATGCCAAGGACACATTCTAAAATTGGGTAACGTTATACAACATTTAGATAACAATGTGGGCGGAAACATCACGAGGTAACACATGTGCAACTACAACATTTCTGTGGATAAAAAGGCGATGTATAAAGTAGGTTTTGTTAATTGTTTTGTAATGTCACATGACGACCTAAACACGAACAATGGACATAACCAGATAAATATAATAGCGTGAGATATTTGGTTTCATGGGTCTCCAGACGGTAAGGCATGGTACGGGCATTCTATGGACTGAAACTTTTCAAATAATAGAATGTACAAACAATTCATTGTCTCTAGGAACAGGCACTTTCTTGGCTGAACGTTGATCAAACAAAAAAACTTACAGAAAACCCAATGTGATGTGGAACGGGCAAGACATGGGTTGGATATTGATCCTGGAATAGATTGTAAAAAAGAGCCATTCATATTGGAAAGGGCTGACTTGTTAAATAAAATAACTTAGGAATTATTTTGGATTTATGACTACGTACACAGAGTAAAGAAGAAATTTATTTTTTGATGATAAGAACAAACACACGTCATGTTAGGTTCATTTTAAATATGTCATGGACACTTATCGGAAACTAACGAAACAAGTAAATAAAAAGGGGGCGTATCTGTCACGTGGTTACATCAACTGTGGAAGTAGTCTATGTCTGTAAAGAAAACAAACGACGTATAAAGCACATGTTCTTGGTCTGGAGGGTTCTGTTTATGTGAATAGGGGCTCAATTCATTTTTTGTAACATTTATATTATTTAATTCAGATACAATGAAACATCAATGACTTACAGGATATTTTTTTGAGCTAAATCGAAATACACGTAGAAGTGACTGTTTGATTTTACCACCATGACCTACGCCGAAATTAATATGACCTCAAGGTAGCAAAATTTTGAGTTAATTTTTCCAATATGCTTTATAGTTTTCTATTAGATTTTCTTATATACGAGATTTCCTTTTTAATACATCGGTGCATTTCCTAGATATTAAGTTGTTTTAATTCCCCCTGCATTGGTTGGATTAATGTTGATATGAAGTCAGGTATAAGATTATTTGTCATTTAAATTCCTTACCTGGGTAGAGATGAACCTATTGACATTGGGGACAAAGAGATTTTTTTTTAAAATGTATTTAACCAGAAATTCTGAGTCTAATTATGTTGTGTTTTGAGTAGTCCATAAACTCGTCTGAAGGTGAGCTAAAGAGGGAAATTATAAATTGATTGGGTGCCAAAGATCAATAGTGAGATATAATTTTTTTTTTAAATCCTTACGTTTCATTCAAATTTACTCTCACAACTTAATATTTTCATAACTGGAAGCTAATGATTAAAGTGTTTTCTTTTTTTTGTAGATTGTATGTTATTTTCGTTTAACAGTTACGAATGGAATAGCCATTAATTTCTTCGTATGAATAAATGTTCATGAAAATAAGATTGTGTGAAGGTTTCTCTTAAATCCATTTTTTTTCTTACAAGAAATTTATAGTACAATATATGTTTACAATAGCATTCACCACATTTTCTTAGACTCTCACTAGTTTAAGACCTCCTGGCACAAAGCCAGTGTTGGCGATTGTCTTGTAATGGAACGACGCAACAAAACAAACTCAGTTAACAAGATGACATAAATAGAGTCAAACTGGAGAGATTTGGTTTCAGGGTTATGACAAAACACTGTACATTCGTAGTTTTTAATCCAGAGGCGTAGCTAGAGTGTTTTGCGCCCGGGTACCAAATTCATTTTAAAGAGATTCTCTTTAATTTTTCAATTCTCAAAGACATTTGTTTTATCCATAAAAAATGTCAATACATATTTTTCGCCCCACCTAGTGTGGCGCCCGGTTAGATCTGCCACCCTCCCGCTGATCCCTTAGCAACGCCTCTGTTTTAATGAAATGAGCTGCTCTCCAAAACAAAACAACAAACAGAAAACAACAACAACAAAAAACAGACTTCAAAAATGTTGGTCAACATTATATTTAAAAACAAATCGTGTAAATATTTCTTTAAAAAACACAAGTTATAACATTTAAAATGTATTAAATTATAAGTTTAGTAAAATTAAGGCAACAGTCTTAAACAAAAACAAAGAAAATAATTTTAAAAAACCCACAAATATTTTATTTACATTCAGTACACCAATAAAGGATAAAAAGAAACCACAATGTAATAATTTTAAATGTCTTAATGCAACAATAGGAATGTTCAAATTATGTAGTTGTTTTTTCAACACGAGATTTTGAATAAATTCTTAAAATATCTTACAGTGTGTAATTCTTTGTTTATATGTAATTATTCAAATATGGAATTATTGGTTAGCAGTTGTATTGGCGATAATTAAATAATTCATATGTATTACACTGTTAGAGTGTAATTACATATTTTCTGCTTGAATCGCATTGCTTTTTGACTGCTTAAAAAAATAAGAACCAACGTTCATAAAAGTGGAAACAAAAAGATATTGAAACAATATTTAAATGTCCACATCATATAATACAGTACGGTTTTCTCGTGTTAGCACTTACCAGACAATTTGACAACTTAAAATTTGGAGGGGAACATTAGGGAGAGAGTGGCAAAAACTTTCACTGGACATAATTGTTAGCTTTTTTTTTTTTTTTTTTTTTTTTTGTTTGGGGAATGGAAAAAATGTCTTAATGGAACAATAGTAATTTTCAAATTATGTAGTTGTTTTTTCAACACGAGATTTTGAATAAATTCTTAAAATTGCTTACAGTGTGTAATTCTTTGTTTCTATGTAATTATTCAAATATGGATTTATTGGTTAGCAGTTGTATTGGCGATCATTAAATAATTCATATGTATTACACTATTAGAGTGTAATTATATATTTTTCTGCTTGAATCGCATTGCTTTTTGACCGCTTAAAGCAATAAGAACCAATGTTCATAAAAGTGGAAACAAAACGATATTGAAACAATATTTAAATGTCCACATCATATAATACAGTACGGTGATTCTCGTGTTAGCACTTAACAGACAGTTTGACAACTTAAAATTTGAAGGGGAACTTTAGGGAGAGAGTTGCAAAAACTTTCACTGGACATAATTGTTAGGTTTTTTGTTGTTTTTTTTAATGGCGGGGGAATGGAAAGACATAGTTACTTGATTATTACCTGCTGATTACCTTAAAAACAACCTAGTAGCAAAATGCAAATTAAAATAAAATAACAGTTCAAAATCAGTAAGTCACTTAAAAATATCATTATTCTCTATCGTAACAAAAAAAAATAAAAAATAACGAAAAACATAGTCTTAAAAAAATACACTTTCAGTATTTATATTAGGTCTTAGAATAGTTATATTTCTTTTTATTGCAAATAGTAAATTAATGAAAATTTGCAAACTATTGATGAAAATGATAGCGTAGCGATATATAATAGAGCATTACCTTATTTTGTATAACACTTTACTAAAAATAAAAACGTGATGTTCTTTTATAGACACCGTAAGTCTTTTACCCTGACCTGAACGAGACATTTAAAGAGAGACAAATTGATAAGTTAATGCTAGGAATGTTTATACAGTTACCGTTCTTGAATAGTTCTTTCCTTGGAGCGTTGCTAGTTAATGTTTACACTATCATTGGAAGTGTAAATGCTTATAAAACTAAGCTTTACAAAATTTCTCTCAAGGTTCCCTAAACTGTTTTTTCCCAATTTGAAGTAATAAAAAAATCAAAATTCCACTTTGAACACTAGATTGTATAGAGAATATCTCCCTGAACATAGTATTAATTATTATGACACGTTTATTGTCTTTCATCTTTTAGTTCAATCAGCAATCAGAAAACGGATTGACATCAACATACAAAATATATGACTCGTTATTATGAATGGCTTAACACTAACCATACATTAATTCAAATACATGTATGACACATACACAAATTATGTATACATTTGCTGAGTCTGACCCTTATTGTAAAACAGAGATTAATTTAAACCAATCACCAAGGCGTGTACTTTAATGTTGAAAGGGAAAATAATATCCTCTGAAAAATTAATTAATTTATATAATAAAAGGAGAACAATTTGAAATATTTTTTACAAATTTGTGTTCTCCAATGTTTTTTTTTTTTATATGAACAAGAAAATATGACCAAAAGTTTTCGGAGTATTAATGATTGGCTCTTTACGATAATTTTTTACCTGCTATTGTGAAAACTCATCACAATTTCTTTCTTTTTTTTTAAGTATCTATGTGATGATGTTTATGTTTAAAACATGTAGATGTATTACATTTTATTTTAAAAAAACTTCAAACCTTGTAATACATGTTTAATGGCACTTTATATACTTCGTGATGAATAAGGATGTTTTTCGTTGCAGTTTTTAACTTGATCTCTTAAATGAATTCTATCAATTTTCTTTGTATATGCACGTTTTCAATACATAATTATCCACACTTAGTGAACAACAACAATAACGGAAAGAAACCCTCAAAAATATTTTAAATTGTTATAATTTTTTTCCGGACAATTTAACCCATTTTCATAAAGTCTATGTAAAAATATGCTAAAAGTTTTTAAAAAAAAGCTGATTAAAATTTGCAGTTGCTTATAGTCTAGTTATCTTCTGTAATTGCTGTCTAATTCAATTACATCTTATCTGTTGGAGATAAATGCTCTTTTTTAAATTATTATTAAGGGAAAAAAACACAATTAATAAGCCATCTGTTAGAAACTGTTTAATCTCCCTTGCCTGCTTCAAATCTATTAAAATATTTTCAGATATTCTCTGAGGTCTTAAAGTACATGACATAATAAATTTTAAAAAATACCTTATGTTTTTATTACAATGTTGATATTTAAAAAAAAAAAGGTTATAAATTGTCTCAGCACAAGATATGTATAAATAACTTGTATTAAACATATATATTCATAACATTTTTGTTCTAATTTCTTGTAATATCTTTAATTTTTTTGGTCACATTTTGTTTCAAAATATTACATGTGGTTATTTTTTTTTACCAATAAATTCTAGTGTGAGTAACAATAGTTGTAAGACGAGGTTGGGGATGGTTAGAGGTGGACCACTTCACACCAGTCAGCACTTCTTGAAGTCAGCAATATCGGTCAACTGATAATTTCAAGTGCATGCATGCATTCCTTAATTATATTTTGAGTTACGCAACCTTTCATATTATATCTTTACTAAAAACAGCTTGCCTTTTTTGTGTAGGACAATACTTTTCAAACTGTATCACACAGAATTATTTATCTTGCGTGCAGTGTGTTAATGTGACGCACGAAACTGAGCAACTTTTACACTCTTCCTTTTTGTTGTCTTTAAAAATATTGACTCAAAAATGGAAACCTCTTTTCAATAATGTAACAAGAATATATGGCCCAAAGTCATCGGGATAATAATGGTAGGCTCTTTGTGATCATTTAACAAGAATATAGGTGCTAAAATGTTGGGGATAATAATGGTTGGGTATTTGCTATAATTTCACCTGCTGTTTCGAAAACTCCTCCCAAGTACTTATTTTTGACAACAAAAAATCAGTATCTGTGTAATAATGTTTATGTTTTTAACAACATTAAGTTAAGAGAAATATTTCCCATTATCAATTATACGCCTACACTCTCGCTTTTCATGCTACTAAACTACAAATTGTTTCTTTCAATATTTTCTTGAAATACCAAATCAAAATGATCATTAATTAAATTTTTTATTGTCACAGAGTTCATTGCAAGGAGATCGTTGTCCACTTATTTATACACTAGAAAAATAATTTAAATGTATTTTTTTTTTAAATTTTTAAATGTTGGGCCGATCAATTTCGTTTCTAGCCTTAAATCAATTTTTTTTCCCTCTTAATATTGTGAAATCATAAATTTACAACAAAAACTCATTACTTCATTTTAAATATATTTTGCATAAAAGGAAAAATATATGTTGATACATTGATGAAACATTGAACCGAAATTTTGCCCCATTTTTTAAGTGTATTATCAGAACGGCATCAATAAAATCGTCAATTTGTATCTCTAAATTTGATAAAATTTTGAAATTTGACGTTTGATTAGTGGAAACAGTGACCTCTTCAGATGACGTTATTATCGCTTGTTGTATTAATTTATTAAAACGTGTCTTAATTTCATCAGGCAGGAGTACATTTTACATGACTTGAATCATTAACTAAACAATTACATATATCAACCATTTCAATGATATCGTCCATTCATCTAAGTTTGATATGTTTAAGTCAATATTTTTTAAAGTTAAAAACATGGGTGGATGTTGGAATAGCTTATTATCACGCGACACATTAACACACTCCAGGAGAGACACATTACTCTCTGCTAAACAGTTTAAAAAGTACTGTCCTACACAAAAAAAAATTAATGTTGTTATTGAGGACATAATATAATGCCAAGTTTGAAGTGTTCCACCTCCAAACACCCAAAAGAAGTGCTGCCAGGTTCGACGTGTTCAACATCCAAACACCCTAAGAAGTGCTACCAGGTTCGAAGTGTTCCACCTCCATTCACCCTAAGAAGTGCTTCCTGCTTCACAGTGTTCCACCTCCAAACACCCTAAGAAGTGCTGCCAGGTTCAAAGTGTTCCACCACCATCCAACCTAAGAAGTGCTGCCAGGTTCAAAGTGTTCCACCTCCAAACACCCTAAGAAGTGCTGCCAGGTTCAAAGTGTTCCACCTCCAAACACCCTAACACGTCCTGTCAAATATTGATCCTTACCCTAAAATTGGTGTTTAAAAAATAAGAATAAAAATAATCATATGTAATATAATGAAACGGAAATTTAAATAAAATCTATTACCAGACATTAGAACACAAAGTTGGTAAATTCTCAAGTTTAATATTTTAAAAAAAAAAATTTCATGGATAACTATTTCTTTTTTCGTTGATATCAAAATGGAAATAAAATCATAAGGCAATTCTGTCAAACTATCAAAGTCTTAAATAATATTGAATCAAAGCAAGGGAAACTACAACGTTTCAAACCGATGGCTTACATAAGTGTCATTCTTTCCCCCTTTTTATCCAGAGGCACAAAACAAAGCATTCATTTCAAAAATGTAAGAGGGTAATTGAAGTTGACTGTAATAACAGAAGAGAGCAATTTAACTAATGTAAAATGGAATTACCTTTTACATTTTTAGCTTTTCTTGTACATAATATTTGTGGTTGTATTTCAAATATGTCGGGGAAAAAAAGTCTTACAATTTTTATGTTAAAGAAGTGTAGACAATTATGTATCCAAAAGTTGTAATCACAAACAATATTGACGGAGAACATTTCTGAGACCAAGTTATACTGAGAGTATCCCAATGTAATGTAAGCCGTTATTCTCTATCTATTATCAGATTTGATCAGCACTAATGGAAGCCGTTATTCTCTATCTAGTATCATATTTGATCAGCACTAATGTAAGCCATTATTCTCTATCTAGTATCAGATTTGATCAGCACTAATGGAAGCCGTTATTCTCTATCTAGTATCAGATTTGATCAGCACTAATGTAAGCCGTTATTCTCTATCTAGTATCAGATTTGATCAGCACTAATGTAAGCTGATATTCTCTATCTAGTATCAGATTTGATCAGCACTAATGTCAGCCGTTCTTCTCTATCTAGTATCAGATTTGATCTATGCAAAAGCTGAAAACAGACTCCAACATTTTCCATGCAAGTAATTTCTGGTCATCTGATGTGATGATGGACAATCTGACCTGCGTGCCAACAAGTTCGCCTGTTCTGCGTTATTCGTACCATAAGTTTGCAACTTCTGAACTATCACATTGTTTCCACTTCATTGAGGGTGTCTTAAATGTATGTTGATAAAAATGTTGATGAGTTTATTAAAAAAAATTGTATTAGTTATATTGTTAACCATCTTGACGATTTACTAAGTTAACTATGTGTTAGTTATATTGTTAAACATGATGAAATTATTGAAGCGATTTTTTTTACTAAGTAAACAATTTATTAGTTATATTGTAAAACATGTTGATGTTTTTATTATGTAAAAAATGAATTGGTGATATTGTAGAGATATAGGTTAAACTGACATAGGAAGTGAGCTTGAAACAGTTAACCAATTAAAAAACTTAATTAATATTTTAACTCACACAGATAGTGGGCTAGTACCATTTTCAATATTATTTATAGATGTAACAATAGATATATTTTTTTTGTTCCTAAAATATTTGAGTTTTGAGAGAATTGTCTCTTCTTTGTTATAACAAACACTTTTTTCACACCTTTAATTTACAAATAAATCTTTTTCCCTAAATTTAAACAAAAATATATATATTCCCTTCAATACATACTATTAAGAAGTGTACGGTTTAAAATTGTTTAATCTTCTTTGTTTTGTTATAATTTGTACGACTTTTATAAATGTCACAATTTTTTCATTATCTCCTGAACTATGGTATTGAACATCGGTACAAAAATGTATTATATATATTATATAGAGAGGGGGAGAGTGAGTGAGAGAGAGAGAGAGAAAGGAAGAGAGAGCGGGAGAGAGAGAGACAGAGAGAGAGAGAGAGAGAGAGATAATCCACTATTATTTGTTAACGATTCTAACAGACTCGAGTTGTTTTTTCTTAGATATATTTTTTCCTTATCATAAAAGAAAAATATTAGCAAAGCGTTGTTGACGTCACTAGTCTCTTTTTTCTGTAATAAAAAATTGTTTCTATTATAAAAGATTACATTTTCATGTGTGTGAAGTGATTGACTTTTGTTAAATTATTATCCTCTCTGTCTCTCTGTCTCTCTCTCTCTCTCTCTCTCTCTATCTCTCTTTCACTTGAAATGAATTTAATCAACTATTTAAAATACATGTAGGAAAATAAAGTTATCCTTATCCTCACCACCAATCTATATGTTTGTAAACTGAGAGTATCCCAATATCCTTAGATTCAATTAGAAATGTATCCACTGTTTTCCCCTTTCCAATAAGTTTTCAGTTATGGGTATACACGTATGTAAATGTGTCCACAATGAGTCAGCGCCTTCAACTCTACTTTACGACATTGGTATAAGACATATTTATTTCTTTAAGGCAAATATAACACGTATTTTCACAACTGCAATATCATAGGACTTAAAATGATTTCCTCAACATGAAGTGTCAACATACTTTTTTTGGCCACTTGAAATTTGTTTCTTGAAGAAGCAAAAAATAATTTTTCATTGGTTTACAATATGTATGTACCAAATTCCAAAATATTAACAAATATTTAGGCTTTGAGATGATGCTAAAACAAATCAAAACAACCAATTTCAATATATATTTATATTATTTTTAATTTACGTTTGTATTACAAATTTAAATACATATATTTATAACTTTCAATTTCTCAGAGCTAGCGAGATTTTTTGTTAAATTATGAAATACACAAACACCATATTATTATTCATGTGCTAAGTTTGTTGTTGGCTCACTACAGTATTGTGTAGCACTCAAGCTTCCATTCTTATACAATTTAATTCAATGGACTGGGACCGATACTTTCCTCTATGTGTACAACTCATTCAATGGACTGGGACCGATACTTTCCCCTATGTGTACAACTCATTCAATGGACGGGGACCGATACTTTCCCCTATGAGTACAGCTGCTCTAAGAATAAAAATAAAATCAACACGCATATTTCTTTTCCCATTGTGTGTTTATTCTAAGAACATTAAATGAGTCTATTTGTTTGAGGACATTTTTTTTTTGCAAATGAACTGTCAATAAAGTTTACCACAATTATTGCATAAGAAGAATGCATGGGACATAATCCTCTTGTTGTTTTTTGTTGTTTTTTAACATCTTTATTTTTTTTTTTTCATTTCTTTTTTATATAATTAATTACACGTTGATTAAAATGTTGTTTTTTTTTAATCGATGTTTTTTTTTTTTTTTTAAATTTTTTTTAATATTTTTTGTTTTTATAAAAAAAAAAAAATTTTTTTCTTTTTTTTTTTTTTTTATTTTTTTCTTTTTATTTTAATTTTTTTTTTTTTTTTTTCGATTTTTTTTTTTTTTTTTAAAGTCTTTGTAATAGTGTGTGACTTTTAATGTTGATTTGTTACTCTACAATATAATTATTACAACTTTACAACTTGCTATTGTTAAATACCGATAAAACTGGTAATAACAGTCATGGTGTGGTGTTGTAGTTTTCCTTTAGCCAAGGCTTTTTTTTTCTAATTTAACATATTTTTTTCTTTAAGAGCACATAGGCACAAATCTCTTTTCCAAGGGAGATAATACTCATAATTTGACCTTAAAGTAGTCCAAGTCCCTTCCCTTATGTTTCCAAATCGTGCATGCATGAATATCACGTCAACATTCAAAATATTTTAGTTTTATTTTCAAGCTAATTACGAGACAAAACAACGATATGAAAATTAACAAAGATGTTATCTTAAATGATGGAACAAATAATTTGTTACCACTGCATATAATTGTTTACTAAATATGTATTTTAACACTTTCAATGTTTGAAAAGATATTAAGGAATTGTGTTGTTTTAGCAAGATAAAATATGAAAACTCTTTTGATTATTTTGCACCTGTTCTGTTTATCAGTAAAATAGAAAAAGAAAAAAGTATTTTAATTTTACAAATATATTTAGTATCTATGACAATGCTACTTTAAATTGTTACATGCACATAGAGAAAAATGTGGCTTAAGTTATTTTTTAACATTTTAATATGAATGTATTTGTACAACGACGAGGATACTCATATTGCATAAGTAAATATTTTGTCTAACAGAGGAAAACATATTTACATTGAATGTATTTTAAAATATTGTGCTTTACTTAGAATTACCATTTCAATTAATCAATGTTGAAATAAGACAGTTAGATGAATTAGTTCACTGAAGATGTGTGTCTACTTTGTTCAATTTTTATAAATTGAATAGCGCCTAGTATCACAGTATTAATTTATAAAGGCCACTGCATATAAAAAAGAATAGATGTTACTCTAATATGAGTGTGTGAAAATATTTGACAATGTCCTGAGGATAAAGGGAATTGCCCGCGACCATGCCCTCAAGAAGAAAGGCACCTGCCCGTGACCATGGCCTTAGAAAGGAGGGCACATGCACACGACCATGACCTCAGAAAGAAGATCACATGCCCACATTCATGGCCTCAGAAAGCAGAAAACATGCCCATGACCTTAGAAAGGAAGGCAAATGCCTACAACCATGGCCGCAGGAAGAAGGGCAAATGCCCGAGAGCCCCCTGTTTCCCGAGTTCACTTTGATGTAGCCCTGAAATTATATATTTAACAGCTGCTGATAACTTATAAATAATAAAAAAAAAATTAAAAAAATTAAAACACATTAAAATACACTCACTTATTCAAAACAGAAGTTTGGACATCCATCTCTTGATATCAACATTTAAAAAAAAACACCTATATTAAATGGTTATTATCGAGATTTTACAGTCCCATATACCACTCCCTTTCTTATGAATATTAATAAATGAAAATAAAATGTTTTTTTTTACCTCATAACATTAAACTAAATAAACAATTATCTAACTTACAGCAAAGTTTTATCAAAATTACAACCTATATTTTTTCTTTCTAAAATGAGGAAAGAAAGAACTATTCTTTAATATATAGTTATTTTAACTCTATTTTATTTTCTAAAGATGCGGCCTTCGATCCTTCTCTTTTTCTATCTCATTTTACATTTTCATTTTCTCTATACAAGTGGCCTTCTATCCTTCACTTTTTTCTATCTCATTGTACCTTTTCTTTCTCTCTATACATGCGGCCTTCGATCCTTCTCTTTTTCTATCTCATTGTACCTTTTCATTTTCTCTATACAACTGGCCTTCTATCCTTCTCTTTTTTGTATCTCATTGTTCCTTTTCTTTTTCTCTATACAAGTGGCCTTCTATCCTTCTCTTTTTTCTATCTCATTGTACCTTTTCTTTCTCTCTATACATGCGGCCTTCTATCCTTCTCTCTTTTTATCTCATTGCACCTTTGCATTTTCTCTATACAACTGGCCTTCTATCCTTCTCTTTTTTCTATCTCATTGTATATTTTCATTCTCTCTATATATGCGGCCTTCTATCCTTCTCTCTTTCTATCTCATTGTACATTATTATTTTCTCTTTACATGCGTCCTTCAATCTGCCAATGTGTTTGAATGCCTGAGCGACATTTTTTGTGCAATGTCGACTATAAGCGTAGGGATAAAAAAGGCAAAGAGGGTAGTATGGATGTAGTATGGGGTGTGTAGGTGGTCAGTGGGTCAGTAGAGCAGAGGAGAGCGAGTGGGTAGGACCCTGACCGGATCAATGAAAAGTGTTATTGTTATTTGGTGTTAGTAGTGTTGCTAGTGTTGTGATCCCTATAGTATGTGTGGTTCTTTGGCTAAGCCTGTTAGCGGATCACACATTACTACTAGCAGAACATGTTAGATTGGGTAGTAGAATAAAAGCTCACTATAATAACTGCAAGAACATTGCGTCAAGTGCTGGTGTAATTTTGTGCATTGGTGTACAGTGTGAACGCCATACACACTAGACAACGGAACCACTCATTGTGTACACTGGTGTACAGTGTGAATGCCATTAACACTAGATAACGGAACCACTAATTGTGTGCATTGGAGTACAGTGTGAACGCCATACACACTAGACAACGGAACCACTCATTGTGTACTCTGTTGTACAGTGTGAACGCCATACACACTAGATAACGGAACCACTAATTTTGTGCACTGGTGTACAGTGTGAACGCCATACACACTAGACAACGGAACCACTCATTGTGTACTCTGGTGTACAGTGTGAACGCCATACACACTAGACAACGGAACCACTAATTGTGTACTCTGGTGTACAGTTTGAATGCCATACACACTAGATAACGGAGCCACCAATTGTGTGCATTGGAGTACAGTGTGAACGCTATACACACTAGACAACGGAGCCACTAATTGTGTGCACTGTTGTACAGTGTGAACGCCATACACACTAAACAACGGAGCCACTAATTTTGTACACTGATGTACAGTGTGAACGCCATACACAATAGACAAAGGAGCGACCAATTGTTTGCATTGGAGTACAGTGTGAAAGCTATACACACTAGACAATGGAGCCACTAATTGTGTGCACTGGTGTACAGTGTGAACTCCATACACACCAGACAACAGAGCCACTAATTGTGTGCACTGGTGTACAGTGTGAACGCCATACACACTAGACAACGGAGCCACACGCCAATAATTTCGTGACACTATCCTTCTCTTTTTCTATCTCATGTTACCTCTTTTTTTCTCTTCACTTCTCACTCCATTTCTCTTCAAATCTTAACTTTTCTCTTATTCATTATCTCATTCAATCTATCCCGCTCTTTCTCACACCTCTTGTTTCTCTGTCTCCTTCTCGCAACCTTTTTCGTCCTACTTATTTATCTTCTCTATATATTTATCTATCACTATTTCACTATGTCACACCCTCATTATTTTATCTTCCCCTCTTTCTCAATCATTGTCTCTATCTATTTTAAACTCTTTTTCTATGTACCAAACTTTCTTTCTCTCTCCTATCACTTACATTTCTCCCCATCTCGGTCTCCATCTAACCATCTCTCCCTTATCCCGCTAACTACAAAATTGCCTTGTCATCTGGAAAACTTAAATCCTCCATTAACAGTGTTTATTTGACCATACGACAAGAAGATAATAACACAAACTTGGAGCTAATAATATATCGTTTATTTAGTAGGTTAAAATAGTTACAGTTTTATTGTAACAAAGTTATAATGACATTAAATTTTACATTGATACAGTTCTATTCGAACGAAATTAAAATTCATTATGTTAAAATATGTACAGATGAAATATGTTAACGAAGATGTAATGACAATTATTTAAACATTAAAATCAAATTTCTTATTGTTTTAATGTTTCTTTAAAAGAAACCATGACATTTCAGTCAAGCACTATCTTAAAATTAATGAAAGTTTGAAACATTTATATATTATTAAAATTGTATCAATAGATTGAAAATTAATGTAGAAAGTCAAGAATGGAACTATCGATATGCTGTTACGGTTCGTTATTTTCATGATTTGGTTTTAAATATTCAATCAAATAAACCAAAATTCACTTATTTGACAAGTCAAAAGGCACATTTTATTTAGTTTAAAGTTAATAAGCTTTAAATTAAAAAAAATATATACACATCAAATTCTATATTTAATTATGATTATGAAGTTTTTCATTATATTTATGTGTCGCTTTCTTCACTTGTTCTTGGGTCCACATCATATGTCTTCAGTTTTTCCTTCATCCACTTATCATCTGTCCGTGGGTGCACATAATATTTCTTCAGTTTTTCCTTCATCCACTTATCATCTGTCCATGGGTGCACATAATATGTCTTCAGTTTTTCCTTCATCCACTTATCATCTGTCCGTTGGTCTTGTTATCCGCACTAGTTGGTTTCAGTTGTCTGGCAGCCTTTTAAGATGTTGCAGTCGGGAAATTATTGATTGAAATTTGAACAAAAACCACATTTGTTTAATGCAAGAACTCTGTTGTTAAACCACTATTTTTTTTTTCAAAATAGAGTGTGACATTACATAACGAATTAAATGGTGTTTTGTGACTACGTCATGTCTTAGATATACGATATTCTTTTACATGTCTCTATTGTTTTTCTGTATTAATTGATAAATAATGTTATTACGAAATTAATTGATAAGTTTCAATGATCTCCATAACGTTGTTCACAATTGTCAGCTGCGATAGTTAAATACACGGATATTGTAACAACACGCTTGTTAAAATAAAATATATAATTCATTTAAACTGTTAGCTAACTCCAAATTAAAAAAAAAAAAAAAGATTCAAGTTCAGGTCAAATTAATAAAACTAAACTCTATTCTATTAAGTTTTCTCCAATGTGGCTATTGTACTCGGTGTTTTTGCAAATAAATCTCTGTGCAGCCGTCATATTGTACACAATGATTTGTTTCCCTAACAATAGAAAATTAATAAAACTAAACTCTATTCTATTAAGTTTTCTCCAATGTGGCTATTGTACTCGGTGTTTTTGCAAATAAATCTCTGTGCAGCCGTCATATTGTACACAATGATTTGTTTCCCTAACAATAGCTCTATGCAGCTGCTAAATGCAATAAAAATAAAAAGTTTCTTTAATCCGCTAAAAAATGTTGTTTTCTATTTTCTTCAACAGGTTAGACAACTACTCTCTTAAGACATTCAGCACAACATTCACATAAGTAGACTTTATTCTCTCCCTTATTATCATTAGTTTTGTAATAGTAAAGAACGTTGATTTCGACCTCTCGATTTCAAGTGTAGATGCCGGTAACATAAAACATGTTTTACAAAAAGTTTGTTTTTTACTTCCAAACTTAAACGATTCTTAGTAATAAATACTTTATTCTTAGACAAATAATCAATTTCAAAATATCAATAACAAAGCAAATCTAACAAAAATTGGCGTCATTTAACACAACACTCATACAAATGAGGTACACTACACTATGAACACATGACCATAAACACTAGATGTTTTGCACTTTGATATCATCACTTAGACAAACTAGGTGTACATAACTTTGAATAAATCACTCAGAAAAACTAGGGATACTGCACTTTACACTCTTTAATTAGACAAAAAAGATATACTTTTATTTGAAATGGTCATTTAGAAAATCTAGGTGCACTGAACTTTGAACTCGTCACTCAGAAAAACAAAGGGTAATACAAACATACTCAGCCGGTGCAATTGTGAGTGTACGCTGCATCAGGTTAATAATGCCTGGCACTGAATCAATATATGAAGTTACCAATTTCGTGTCCAGTTCCAGTGAATAAACTGCGTCCTGCCCTGTATCAGGTTAACTACGTACTGCCTGTGGCCATTTGCCATCCTGTACAGTATCACTGAAATAACTAAGCCCCACCCCTTATGCCAACGTCCTGTCGAGTTTTAGTGAAATACCCAACCCGGCCCTTGATCAAATTGCCAACGCTCTGTTCAGTTCCAGTAAATTAACTGCGACTTTCCCTGTATCGAGTTATCTACGTGCTGTCGGTAGTGAGCTACAAACTTCATAGCCAGTTCCACTGAAATACCCAGCCTTACCTTTAGCAAGTTGCCAACGTCCTGTTCAGTTCCAGTAAATTAACTACGACTTTCCCTGTATCGAGTTATCTACGTGCTGTCGGTAGTGAGCTACCAACTTCATAGCCAGTTCCACTGAAATACCCAGCCTTACCTTTAACAAGTTGCCAACGTCCTGTTTAGTTCCAGTAAATTAACTACGACTTTCCCTGTATCGAGTTATCTACGTCATGTCGGTAGTGAGCTACCAACTTCGTGTCCAGTGAGCTGTCAACATCCCTTGGCCCTGCTCGGTCACTCAGGAGAAAACTTCCTGCCCTGTACCCACAAGACACCACCGTCCCGTATCTAGCTGCCTATGCCCTATTTTGTATTGGCGAGTTACACACGAACTGTCCAATGTCAGCGATTTGCCTACACCCTGACCTGTGAGCTACCGATGTCCCGTGACCTGCCCCGTTCACCCACAGCCTAATGACTGTGTCCCTATGATCTGCAATATAGTAACTTTAAAGTTCGTGAGAGAACTATTGTCACTTAAGAACGATTATCACTTAATTAATCCCCAGCATTTTTATTTGGTTAAAGCATTTTTGTGTAAATTTTCGTATGTATATTTAATTTTTTTACCAAGTAAGAAATTAACTTATTTCCAGGGTAAGTTTAAAAAGATTGGGATTGGTCCTTGAAGCTCTATTATTGATCACTGTATGATAACCCCTAATTTTTGTTACGATTGCTGGATATGTTAGTGAGAAATGAACTTCAGAAGAAATTAGGCATAGGGTAATATCACTTCGTTATTAAAGAGAAGAACTTGTGGAATTTATAAAGATAATGTGAAAAAACAGTTTGAGCAAGAACGTATACAAAAACAGAGAGATGAAGAACTTATAAAAAAACGCAGAGATTTCAAGAACATATAGATAAACAGAACGAGCTAGAACGTTTAGCTAAATCGAGATATGTAGAAAGTACAGTTAAACCGAGACAGTACGAGATAGACAGAGACAGTGAGAACATAGATATAGGCAGAGACAATACAAGCCTAATGAACTAAATGAAGAATTCAGACGTGCGGAATTAGAGACAGAATGTCGGGAAATTATTTTAGAGAGACATGCATATTACTTTAACGACAGTGACGATGATGGTAGTCAGATGGAAGAATTTCACGGCATTGCCAGAATTTACTGTAAGAATCCCTATACAATTGTTAATGGGTTTTGTAACTATGGAACTAAAAATATATTTTTTGGCGGCTATGGGGATATGGACCGCAACAAACAGAGAAAATACGAAATAGAGTCAAATAAACAGAAACAATCTGAACTTAACAAGCTGAAAATAGAGGCAGATAAACAGAGACTATCGGAAATTGATAAGTTGAAAATAGAGGTAGATAAACAGAGACGATTCGAACTTGATCAATTGAAAATAGAGGCAGAGAAACAGAGACAATTTGAACTTTGTAAGTTGAAAATAGAGGCAGATAAAGAGAGACAATTATAACTTGATAATTTGAAAATATTAGAGTCTTTTTAACAGAGCCAGTTTGAATTTAATATATAGAGGCAGATAAACTGAGACAATTTGAACTTGATAAGTTAAAAGTACGAAATTGATAAGTTGAGAAGAAAGCTTGATCAAGAAACTAGATTGGTGGAAATAGAATTGTTAGGTGGTCCGTCTGCTGACGTTGAAAGGGACAATGTTGACCGTGTTGACATACCCGTGGTGATGAAGGGTACATAAATAGATTTAGATCAATGTCAAACGTGGTCGCGTTAAGATGAACACGAGGATGAGTGTGTTAATGTATCCCAGGAAGTCAATTGTAAAGAAGAAAGGGGTTACCATTTAATATGATCGAGGTAATTGGAAATGACCTCATGTGAGCTTATGAAGGGACTTTTCCCAGCGTCACAGTCTGTCATGAATTGGTACTCATGTAAATGGGTTGTATTGAAAGCAAAGAGGACCATAGAGTAATGTCCGAGGACAATATTTGTGTTGTATCTCATTGCGAGCAATCAGATAATGTAAGTCCTGGAGTTGAATTGCCTGATTTTTTTGTTGTGAAGTTGAGGAGGTGAGGGTAATCCCTGAGGTGGGGGAAGGAGAGACTATTGTTGTTGATAAATATTGTGATGTAAATGAATCACTGTGTGGTGTGAGCAAATGTTGCTCAAATGTTGATATTTTTACAGAGATAAATGACGGTAATGAAAATGAATTAATCGGTAATGTGAGCCAGATGTGATTAAGTCTTGATGTTATTGCAGAGACCTTACCTGCATTGAAAATAGAGCTCTGACATTAAGATAGATACACATGTTGAATTAGTTAAAGAGAGCGCTGCAAGATGTTCAGTTCCAGTAAATTAACTACGACTTTCCCTGTATCGAGTTATCTACGTGCTGTCGGTAGTGAGCTACCAACTTCATAGCCAGTTCCACTGAAATACCCAGCCTTACCTTTAACAAGTTGCCAACGTCCTGTTTAGTTCCAGTAAATTAACTACGACTTTCCCTGTATCGAGTTATCTACGTCATGTCGGTAGTGAGCTACCAACTTCGTGTCCAGTGAGCTGTCAACATCCCTTGGCCCTGCTCGGTCACTCAGGAGAAAACTTCCTGCCCTGTACCCACAAGACACCACCGTCCCGTATCTAGCTGCCTATGCCCTATTTTGTATTGGCGAGTTACACACGAACTGTCCAGTGTCAGCGATTTGCCTACACCCTGACCTGTGAGCTACCGATGTCCCGTGACCTGCCCCGTTCACCCACAGCCTAATGACTGTGTCCCTATGATCTGCAATATAGTAACTTTAAAGTTCGTGAGAGAACTATTGTCACTTAAGAACGATTATCACTTAATTAATCCCCAGTGTCTTTTTAAAATAATACTTTAATTCCTGTAGAGCTTTTTTATTTGGTTAAAGCATTTTTTGTGTACATTTTCGTATGTATATTTAATTTTTTTACCAAGTAAGAAATTAACTTATTTCCAGGGTAAGTTTAAAAAGATTGGGATTGGTCCTTGAAGCTCTATTATTGATCACTGTATGATAACCCCTAATTTTTGTTACGATTGCTGGATATGTTAGTGAGAAATGAACTTCAGAAGAAATTAGGCATAGGGTAATATCACTTCGTTATTAAAGAGAAGAACTTGTGGAATTTATAAAGATAATGTGAAAAAACAGTTTGAGCAAGAACGTACACAAAAATAGAGAGATGAAGAACTTATAAAAAAACGCAGAGATTTCAAGAACATATAGATAAACAGAACGAGCTAGAACGTTTAGCTAAATCGAGATATGTAGAAAGTACAGTTAAACCGAGACAGTACGAGATAGACAGAGACAGTGAGAACATAGATATAGGCAGAGACAATACAAGCCTAATGAACTAAATGAAGAATTCAGACGTGCGGAATTAGAGACAGAATGTCGGGAAATTATTTTAGAGAGACATGCATATTACTTTAACGACAGTGACGATGATGGTAGTCAGATGGAAGAATTTCACGGCATTGCCAGAATTTACTGTAAGAATCCCTATACAATTGTTAATGGGTTTTGTAACTATGGAACTAAAAATATATTTTTTGGCGGCTATGGGGATATGGACCGCAACAAACAGAGAAAATACGAAATAGAGTCAAATAAACAGAAACAATCTGAACTTAACAAGCTGAAAATAGAGGCAGATAAACAGAGACTATCGGAAATTGATAAGTTGAAAATAGAGGTAGATAAACAGAGACGATTCGAACTTGATCAATTGAAAATAGAGGCAGAGAAACAGAGACAATTTGAACTTTGTAAGTTGAAAATAGAGGCAGATAAAGAGAGACAATTATAACTTGATAATTTGAAAATATTAGAGTCTTTTTAACAGAGCCAGTTTGAATTTAATATATAGAGGCAGATAAACTGAGACAATTTGAACTTGATAAGTTAAAAGTACGAAATTGATAAGTTGAGAAGAAAGCTTGATAAAGAAACTAGATTGGTGGAAATAGAATTGTTAGGTGGTCCGTCTGCTGACGTTGAAAGGGACAATGTTGACCGTGTTGACATACCCGTGGTGATGAAGGGTACATAAATAGATTTAGATCAATGTCAAACGTGGTCGCGTTAAGATGAACACGAGGATGAGTGTGTTAATGTATCCCAGGAAGTCAATTGTAAAGAAGAAAGGGGTTACCATTTAATATGATCGAGGTAATTGGAAATGACCTCATGTGAGCTTATGAAGGGACTTTTCCCAGCGTCACAGTCTGTCATGAATTGGTACTCATGTAAATGGGTTGTATTGAAAGCAAAGAGGACCATAGAGTAATGTCCGAGGACAATATTTGTGTTGTATCTCATTGCGAGCAATCAGATAATGTAAGTCCTGGAGTTGAATTGCCTGATTTTTTTGTTGTGAAGTTGAGGAGGTGAGGGTAATCCCTGAGGTGGGGGAAGGAGAGACTATTGTTGTTGATAAATATTGTGATGTAAATGAATCACTGTGTGGTGTGAGCAAATGTTGCTCAAATGTTGATATTTTTACAGAGATAAATGACGGTAATGAAAATGAATTAATCGGTAATGTGAGCCAGATGTGATTAAGTCTTGATGTTATTGCAGAGACCTTACCTGCATTGAAAATAGAGCTCTGACATTAAGATAGATACACATGTTGAATTAGTTAAAGAGAGCGCTGCAAGATCTAATTCTGAACTGACTTATGATTTTCTAGAGGAGGTGAGCTCTCAGGTCCATGAGTTGGGAGGTCAAGTTTTTGTTTTTATTGTTAAAAGTGTATCTGTTAAAATGAACTATGACCATAATTGCTCTGAAGTTTTTAATTTGTATGATTTTGTTCATGAAATTCATTTTTCATTTTGTAACAATTTAAACTAATGTGTTGTAAAACTGAAGTTTCACATGAGCTTTGACCACGATTCAAAAGACGAGCGAAAGAGATGTCTAATTATTATAATTTACAAGGTGAAGGATAAAGTTGTGAAATCTACGGACAAAAGAAATGTCCCGCCATCTGAACATGTGTCATATAAAAGTAAATAAAGGCTGCTTATATTGTGTTGATGCATCTCTGACTGGTAATTATGTTAGATTTTTTTTTCTAGTGATGACTAAAGATTTTTTTTTAAAATAAACCCTATTTATGAAATGAATTATGTAATCTTAGTTATAGTTACAAAGTCAGTAATGATATAGATGCATTTGCCCTGATATATGAGATATAAATAGAATTATTTTTTAATGGTATAAAAAATGAAATTTAATGTTAACATTCAATGGTCTGATTTTTTTATAGTCGTACATACATTTTTAACTCTTGAATTGCATTTAAATTTTGGACGAATGATTGGTTTAATTATTTGCGTGCATCATAACCCTGTTAGATTTTCAGAGATACTAAAATATTTTTGTTTGGTTTTTTTCGTTAAGGACCATTTTGTTTCTCTGAAGACTTTTCTTGATAATTATTTGTAATTTTTTTGAGTGGGTGTCAATTTAACTCATTGAATAAATCTGATATGGAAGAGATGAGTTCATTAGTAATTGATACGACTTGGTATTAGTTTCGTTATGTGCGGTGTTTACTTGAGACATTTATTGGATAGTGAACGCTCTAACCGCGTTCTACTCATTCAGTTAATGAACACATTCCCTCGTTTGTCCCTATGACTTATTTTTATGCTGATACTCGGCGAATTGTCTAGACAGTATTGTGACATACATTTTAGTCTTAAGGCAGACTTGAGTGGAACTTTGGAGAAGAAGGGTGTATATTATGTATGTCTGATTGGCAGCTGCGCTACATTCATGTGTTGTATGCAGGGCTGGATGAACCATTAGGCAAACAACGCATGTGCCTAGGGCACCAAGCATTTGGGGGGCTTCACAAGTCCTCAAGAAAATGTGTATATTATCCCGGTAGCGTAATTGCATAACATAAGCAAATCGCAAATGTAATATTGAATGGCACATTATTTAACCTTGGAAGATTCTGAATAGATGGCGGTGAATGAAAAGCTGGTCAAGTCCCTTTCCGATACCAGATGGAAAGCACATGCTGTTGCAACTGAAGACATTTTAAAGTCTCATCGATGGAAATAGAAGCTTAAGAATGTTTACAAGAAGACCCGTTACAGAAGGGGGACATCAGAAGAGAATTAGAATTTGCTTTCATGCTTGTCTTTTGAGAAGAAGTGTTACAACATTTTTGACTGGATCATTCAAGCTCTACAAAACGAGCACGTGAACTTGAAAACGTATGGTGTGTATTATTCACTAGCAGATCACTTGCATGAATCTAGAAATGAATTTGAAAGATTTGAAGAACTAACACCAGGTGTGGATTATACGTCAACTTTGACCAGTAATCGTAAACGAAAGACAGTGGTCATTGATGGTGATGCCCCTGAGGTATCTCAGAATGCCCGAGAAAAATTTCGTATAACTGCTTTCTACACGATTGTTGACAAACTTGAGACAGAGATGATTAGACGAGGACAGGTATATAATGATCTAGCGGTTCGATTTTCTTGTTTGGTCGATGTACCACAAACATCTCAGTGTTGTGAAAGACTAATAATTGCTTATCTTGAAGATCTGAACAATAATATAAATACTGAACTACAGCAGTTCCACTCATATATTCGCCACAAGTTTTATACATCAAATCTGAGAATAACATGTTCAGACATGGACTTGGGAGTACATAATATATAATATATATTATTTTGTATTGCTCCCATCATTTCCCCTTCTTTCAATATTTTATTGATAGGCTTTACTTCAAATTGGATTTCTTTCATGGTATCGTTCATTTGTATGTCATTTTTCAGTATTTCTTTCATGGTGTCTTTTATTTGTCTGCCATTCTTTAGTATTTCTTTAATTGTTTCGTTCATATGTCTTTTATAATTCATTATTTCTGTTACTTTAATTCCTAACATTTGAAAGATTTAGTCCGATCAGTCTGTTGTCATCCGATAACAAATCAAGTTTTCGAATAATCCATAAACCACTTGCATTAGTTCTCAACTAGTGCAAATTGAGTGAGACGTTAACTTGACCAACTATATCATCTATTCGTCTATCTAAAGTTGATAACTTTGGATCTATATGGCTTTGGATCAGAGCAGAAATTGCTTGTTCAGATTTTCTTATTATCTCTTGTTCTTTTAATTCATCCAGTTTTAAGTAGATTTCTTTAGAGACGATTTTCATATCTTCCATTTTAGTGGACATTTGAGTCATACAAATTTCAAGTTGTTTACGAATCTTCACTTCAAAATCAGTAAGTTCTTGTTCAAAATTACTAGACGCATTTTGCAATGGAATAGTTTCGGTTTTAATTGGCTGCTCTGAAACCTCATCTGAATTGATTAGTGGAGGATGTCCGAAAGTCATGGAAAATCCTGTTCTTTCGTTGAATAATCTGTTCTTGGGTTTTAGTTTATTTATTAATACACCAGCTTTGTTAAAGAATTTTTGTTCAATAGAAATTTGAGATTTGACGTAAATATCGGCTTCATATTGATCAGAACTAATTGGTAATGTGTTTTTTTTAGCTAAGTCTTTTCCATGTGACGAGTTTTTAAATTGAATCTTGCACATAAAGGAAGTTTCAGAACAGTTAAATACATCAGAGAAATACACATGTCATTCACCATGATTCTTTGACATTGACACAATGACTTTTGTGTTATTCCCTGTGTGAGCATCGATGTGTGAGTTTACAGCTAACATGCTGACTAGTAGTTGTTCATTATATAAATAATAAATATCCATTTTGATAAGACTCGCAATATTTGTGTCACTGACTGTGTCAACTTGACATTGAAGAAGACCACAATAGGTTTGATTTTTAACCAAATATTCTCTTCTGTCCATGGTAAATTCAAAACCTGTTTAGGTGAAATATAATTATTTACAAAAAAAAAATAATAATATTTCATCTCTAAGATTTATTTTTATGTATACATTTATACGCTGTAGTAGGTTTTAATTTAGAAGTTCTTAATCTTTATTAGTTATATTTATGAAAAAAAAGAAAAAGTTTTTGTTACCACCAAGTATTTGACTTGTAATGAAAATAATTTTAAATTGATTTTTTTATTTAACTACTGAGATGAAACATTTGATATCCTTAAATTTACATAGCGCAATATAATTACATCTAGCAAACTTAATTTTTCACTAAACCTTTAATACATTTGTGACTATAAGATAATATGTATAAAAGATGATAAACATTTAAGATATGTGTGTGTATATAAATATATATATAATGGTAAAATATATGTAACATTTTCTCCTTTCTTAGCAAATGGCGCCTTCAAGATTAGGCCACGTAAGGAGGATGGTGTAATGTCCATTTCACACAATCAAAATTGCGTCTAAGTTTTGTTATACATTTGAGGCGATTGTCATATGAAGCCTTGTCATAACTTTCATATTTGTTGTTCGTCGAATACTCATTTTCGTCTAAAAATATCCCACATAAAAATGATGCATGCATACACAAATGTGACACACATTTGAAGCTAATTTGAAAGTAATTTGATTGTGTGACTTGAGCATAAGACCGTATTCCAAAGGATATGCTGTAAGGAGAGTGGGCAGCAGGGAAAAAAACTTAATGGACGGCAGCGGCTACAATTTAAGAACGTTTTGAAAGGGGGCCCAGTGGTAAGCCAAAAAAGAAATCAATGAATGTGATATCATTGCTGAGCCCCGTTCCATCTGGTGAAAGTAGTATATGAAGGAGTAAACAAGGCAAAAGATTTGCGAAAACGAAATTTTTGCAAAAAAGAAAAGAGCATTATGGAAGACCAAATTTAACTGGGATTCAAGTTTATCTTGAGAACAATGTAGCCAAGTCCCATACATTAAATGAGTAAAACAAAGTAGGGTTAACCCTGCAAATGGAACGCAACAATAAAACGCAAGGATTCATTTGCTGCCCTCTCAGATACTAATTCTAGACTAAGCGCTATTTTGTTTTTTTTTAAATTTTAAATGTATTCTCTTTTTCTGTTGTTTTGTTCGCTGAGAAATGCTTCCTGCCGACACGTCTGTTATTTGTTTCGTTCTTTTTTTCAGGTTTAACCTTACTTTGTTTGACTTATTTCATATTGTGCTAACCTGAATGCAATCTATCTCGTCATTACCCAATTTCGATATATTTAAATCAGCCTATTAAGCAATTTGATATAAGGTCAAGGGCTATTCCTAATTCTTGCAAAGACGGAATGA
>CAXITT010000951.1:13939-24269 GCA_964033795.1 Lymnaea stagnalis
GGGGGGGGGGGGGGGGGGGGTTCTGATTCTGTATTTTAAACAACGATAAATCTCGTATTTCTTTAATCCGAGATTGTTTATAATGGACGCTCTTGAAAAAATGTATCTCACGAACGTGTATCTAGTTGATAGACTTGTTTTTGCAGGATGATACGAATGAAAACCCGATCCCTTCCCTGGCAATGTCATACTAATGCATTTATCTGATAGCGTGTTCAGTGCCACGATGTTGTGAAATCAATGACATTGTGTAGACATCCTTCCATCCTTCGTGTTTGAAAGAGGTAACACAAGCTCGGATACTTGAATTAGACGTCTAAGCTGGACGTGTTTTAATAAGCTTTCAACGAAGACGCGCCGGTGCAAGGAAACCGCGTCTTTGACGTCATGCAGCGACTTCTAGCTTTCTTTTTTTTTATTTGTTGAGAGAGACCTAGTTGTGGCGTGCAGTGTTTCACGACCTGTAGACCAGAGACAACCCCGTCCATTGTGGTCATCAGTGAGGAGCGGGGGGGGGGGGGGCAAGGGGGGGTCATCACTTGGTGTCCTAAACATCAGGAACTTATGCTTCGAGCAACTGTTTTTAAGCTGGTTTGTTTTATAATCTGATAAATATTAAATGATTTTAATAGAACGCGTGAATCTTGGGAGTTCGACCGAAACATTGGTTTATTGTCAGTTGGTTAAGAATAATTTCACCAACGGTTCTCCCAGTTATGATGATTTAATGTCTCAGTGCTCTGAACCTACACATCGCACGGGAAGCCATTCGAAACTAATCACGTTCATTTCGTAAATTAAATAACAAAAAATATAGTCCTTTTTAACAATCAGTGATTGAATATCTCTATCCCCCAAAATGTATCGAATGTCTCTAACTAACTGTTCGCTGTCAGACAGATTTCAACCTCTTTCAACCCAACAAACCCGTTTAATCTCCAGTGCAATAGACTTTTGTTCCAGACATCAAGATATGAGTAATTGTTGCCTTTTCTTTCTTTTAAAAGTTTTTTTTTTTATAAACCACTATGTTTTAAAAACTTATTCCCTTACTCTGTGCGTTATGTTTCACGTTCTCGTAGTGAGTCACATGGTATATGTTTAGAACCACAGAGGTAGAGTGCCTGGGAGACTCGGCAATCAATGTCACGATGTAACCCCAATTATGTATCGAATGCATCCCATCAGCTCATTTACTTTCTAGTTCCGTTATAAACACTCCCGTGATTGAAATAAATAAAAGGGTTGTTTTCATTTGGAAACCACGTCATTTTCTATCATTAACATTGGAAGAAACATTGTAAATAACATCACTTAAAACACCATTAGTTATGGAGATGTTATTAGACACCCCCCTCCCCCCCCAAAAAAAAATATATATAAAATAATTATAGGAAGATAAATAAATGTATCCAACAGTTCGTATAATAATTATGATATATACGGTAATGCGCCTTCCAAAGGCAAGTTTTGTATCAATCACATTTTAAACATCGTTACTGAGTATAACTGTTGACACTAAAATGTCATTTTAAAATGAGTCTCCCGCTCTGAAATACCTCTAAAGAATATTTTTTCCCCCTCCAGTTCTTGCAATTCGTGTTTGCAGATACTGATGTTTCAATTTAAAAGAACTTCCCTTTGGCTTCAGTAACTCACTTAGACAAAATGATGAATAATAATAATAACGAAAAGCAGGGCAGCGCAATAAGAAAAGAACAGAATAATACACCAGACTGGGCTTCTAAATCACACTGCAGGATTTTTTTTTGTAGCAGCCCAAGTCTCCTCACCCTCACCCCCCCCCCCCCCCCCCAATCCGATAAAAATAAACCATTCAGTTTTCTCTTATATCATGTTTTTAGAGCTTCATAAAAGGTTCAGAGCTCAAAAAGCATTGGTGAATGTGCGTGTCTGTGTGTTAAGAGTCCAAATTCATTATCAGGAAAACAAAATATACATTTAAAAATTGATTTATCAGAAAAAAAGATGTAGTCATTAGCAATGTTCCCTCTAAGGTTTGTTGGTTTGTGTGCAAAATCATACAGTTGTGTGCAAAGTTTTACAGCATCCATTTTTTGTGTGCAAAATTGTACAGTCCACAAAGGCAAACACACATTTGTATGGAAATTTGTTGAGCAGATATAACTCACAACTGGTGCGCGGCTTAAAGGGAACGTTGGTCATTAGGCAGGCATGACTTAATGACTTTTGCCTTTGGGAAACTTCGCATTAATAACTGCAAGGGAAAGGACTTAGGTTAACAAAGGGAATCGCATTAAGACATTTAACAATGAGTTTCTGTCAGCCACAACATGCAATGGGGTGTGTGAAATATGTCTCTCGTAGGCAAGGAGGTATGTGAAATATGTCCCTCGTAGGCAAGGAGGTGTGTGAAATATGTCCCTCGTAGGCAAGGAGGTATGCGAAATATGTCCCTCGTAGGCAAGGAGGTATGTGAAATATGTCCGTCGTATGCAATGAGGTATGTGAAATATGTCCCTCGTATGCCAGGAGGTATGTGAAATATGTCCCTCGTATGCAAGGAAGTGTGTGAAATGTGTCCCTCGTATGCTATGAATTATATCATACATGTCCCTCGTGTGCCAGAGATATGTGAAATATGTCCCTCGTATGCAATGAAGAGATATTATGTCCCTAACCGGAAAATACAGAGACATTTGTGTTACACGTGAGACTGTCAACTAGTTTGTTTACGCATTCACTCATTTAGACAAAGGAGCATAAAATTAAATTGCATCTGTGAAATTGTACCGGGACGTTACCGTGTAGCTAACTACTTTTAAAAATATAACCAGGGTTTTTTCAGGTGTGGTTGGTTGAGGTGTTCTCTCGAGGTCGCCGTCTACATGAATCCTAGAAGTGAACACACACGCCGATTGGATCAAAACGTAATCTCATTCAATGAACTCATTGCGGGTTAATAAGTAATAACAAATTATCAATAAATGAAAACGGGTTTCACGCCAAGAGGAAATCTCATCCGGACGCTAAGCCATACGTGGCTGGCATGAATCCGGGCTATGGCGTTAAGCCATACGTGATTGACATGAATCGCTGTGCTGCGTGCAAATGACATTTGATTGAACTCTTAATTAACAAATAAAATAAATAAATAAAGCAAAATAAAACAAACAGCAATATCACCATGGCTTTGATTTGTGCGGATTAAGAAACATGAAATGCGCTGTAATGGTTCCAGCGTTAGAAATAATTGAAACGGAACGGCTTCGTACATTGCAAATAAAAAAAGTTTTTAAAGAATGATTACAGCCACGTCATTTCTAACAGAGCACACACATTGAGGTGAATAGATTTTATGTTTCCATGGCTATCGGGTTTCCCCATATGGTTTCGAGATATAAAGAAAAAAACCAAGCAACTAATTGCCTTTCAAATAATTAAATGAGAATTGATGCACTTTATCACAGCCGGGTTAGTGTAAGAGATTGGGGGGGGGGGGGAAGAGCTTTACAGCCTACTGTTATTTCAATGGTAGATGCACAAAGGGAAAAAATGCTGTTTTGACCAGTGTCCCCCAAATTGTGGACCGGGGACCGGTCCGCGAGATTTAGTTAGACGGTCGACCAATAGATGAATATTTCTGGTCACATAACAAGAAAAAGAGAAAAAAACAACTACAAATAGCGCCGGTCCCTGGTTCAATTTTGGGGTCGTAGTTAACCGGTCCGCTAAACTTATAAGTTTGAGAACGGCTAGTATACACTTTTTCAAAATTGAAACATTTATATAAGCCAACTTTGAATCGTTTTTTAAAATATTATTTGCGAAATAAAATGGACTTCGATACTTTCCTGAATGAAGTTTGTGGCTTGGTTTGGTTTGCCTTTTTTTTTTTTTTGTTTCTCTTATTGTTTGTTTTTATCTTTTTTTTTTTTTTGGTATTTTTGGTGTAACGGTGGAGTAAACAAAAAATATTTTGTAACCACTGTCCTTATTAGGTGATGTGANGGGGGGGGGGGGGGGGGGGGGTGGAGCTTCAACAGTTAACTATGCTGTCTGTGTCGGTTAGTTGATTCTTAATAACATTTCCTAAGTTTTGGTTGTGGTTGAGCTACCCCCGCGCACCCCCACCCCCTTTTAAAAGAAAATCTTTCTGGTGCCACACCGAATTCGCTGAATTTGTTTTCAAATGGTCGATTTAAGAAAAAGAATTGTTACCGAAAATAGTAGCCAAACGTTAAATAAATAAATAAGGAATGGTTATGCTAATCGAAAGTTCACAAAAAATTATTATTATTATTTTTTTAAATAAGAAAATTTGAAAAATATATTGCACATGTTGAATACAAGAACAAAATTAAAATTATAGACCATTATATTGACGTAAAAGTAGTTTAATACAGTGTTGTTAAAGTATTTAAACTTGTAAAGTTGCAAAAAAAAAAAAAATAATAAAAAAAAATATATATCGATATATGCTTATAACGTGCTTATAACAGCACAACATTTATAATCGAATTGTGTAAGCCTCTAACTGAATTAGCCTTAAATATCCGGATCATAAAATATATCTAACGTAGCTATATTTCATAGTTGCCACTATATGTAAATGTAATCGATTAAACTAAAATTAAAATTATAGACATTTTTATTGACGTAAAAGTAGATTAATACAGTGTTGTTAAAGTATTTAAACTTGTAAAGTTGCAAAAAAAAAAAAAATAATAAAAAAAAATATATATCGATATATGCTTATAACGTGCTTATAACAGCACGACATTTATAATCGAATTGTGTAAGCCTCTAACTGGATTAGCCTTAAATATCCGGATCATCAAATATATCGAGCGTAGCGATATTTCATAGGTTCCACTATATGTAAATGTAATCGATTAAAGGCACCAGTTACTATTCTTTTTTTAGAAAGGCGGTACAAATGACAGTTCAGTCGCTCGTTTTTTAAATCAAATATATTTTCATTTTGTCGGTGTACACATTTTGTCTCGGGTGGTTGGGGGGGGGGGCGGGCGGAGCTCTACGGTTCTCTAAAGGATTTAACTTTATTTTAAATTAAGAACAAAACAAAGCAGTACACTATTTAGTATCTTTCTGAACTTGATACAGCTTCCCCTTTTACGTTGACTATACCACATTCTCCTTTCTCACCCTGCCATGCTGATAAATACCACAGCCCGCATGAAAACAAGAATAGCGCAGATGTGGTGCAGAAGTCAATCGCTCGTTTTGTTTAATCGTAGATTGACTATTTCGGTCACTGATTGTCCTCTGTTGACCAATTTGGGCTGGAATGATCCAAGGTTTATTACCTAGATTACCGTGGGGGATTAACCTCATTTGGTGTGTTTCTAACGACTTGGCAGCGCCTCGAGTTGTTTTTTTTTTATTTTTCCATACGAAGTGGTAGTGACAAAGAGAGAGATGAAGGGTGGGAGCGAGAGAGAGGAGAGAAGTAGGGAGGAGGTTCAGGAAGAAGGAGGAAGAAAGAGAGCGGGAAAGGAGAGAGGGGATAGGCTGGAGAGAGAGAGAGAGGGCGGGAGAGGAAGGAAGGGAGGGTAGTTGGAGTGACGGAGAGATGGGGTAAATAGCAAACATATTGTCAACCAGACGATGATTTTTTTTGGGGTTCACAATTACAAGTAATTTTAACTAGAGACATGCTTGGCTTGAAAGCACTTTTTTGGGGGAATAAGCAAATATAGAGTCATCAAACATGAGCACTAATGTAATAAATTTATGAAATCAAGTTCCGGGAAAAAGAGAAAATGGGGAATCAAAGTTTATATACATTTTCTTGCGTCTGTGATTGTGCAGGCCTGGTTAATTATTCTCCCCCCCCCCCCCTCTCCAAAAATAGACCTCTGCTGTGCAGTAGTATGAGGTGACACTTCATTTTTTTTTTTTTTTTACTTTAGGGATTCATTTAAAAAAAACAATTAATTTTTATTAAATCCTTTATATTAACTTCGCCTTTGTTCATGTGTTTATTTCTGTCTGGGTACGTGTCAAAATCTTCAGACGGCTAATTGAACCACTTCCCCTCAATCTATCAAGCTGAAACTTGGCACATAGACTCGTTGCCGAGTACAACACACTCTATTAAAAAAAAAAACCACCCCAAATGTCAGTTTTTCAAGGGGAAGATGCAAGAAATATGGTGCTACCGATTTCAGGAAATAAAATCCTTATTGCTGCTCCAAATGAGACTGTTAAAAATATCCCAAGTGTGTTTGTTGCGTAATAATTTCTTTTATTTTCTGACATAGTTGGTGTCATAAATCTGCGGTATAACAGCGGGTGGGACATTAGATTATTAATTAGTTGAGGTGCGGGCAAGAGAAAAACTTTCGGTTGCGAGCCTTGTGGGGGGGGGGGTGTCACTTATTGGGATTTTATGAAAGTGCGTTTCTGGAATGCAGGTTTTGTCGACCCCCCCCCCCCCCCCAACCAAACCCTTTGCCATCTTACGATTATGACATTTTATAATGGATTGATACGAAATTCTTTGTTTTAAGGGTTGCTTTTATTTAGCTTTAGATTTATACTTTGCTATGATCTTTACTTTGAATATAAAAGATAGGTGTCGGAAAATGACATTTTTTTGGTTTGATTTGTTAAATGTTTAATATAGACGGACGACATAATCTCTAAAGTTTACACCAGAATCAGGCTCATTTTTTAAATAAGTGTTTAAAAAAAAAACAACAACAACAAAAAATACTTTTTTTTTAGCGCCAGGGGCTATTAAAGTTGATCTCATTCTGCTATCATGTGCCTCCTCTGAGATAAAAATGTTGTGTTCCGGCACCACTTGCCAGGGAAATCTCTCTCGTATCGTTTCCGTATTGTCAAACGCTTGCTGCGAAAATAAGTGAGACAACCTAACATCTCAATCTTTATAGTTTAAATATTATTTAAAAAAGCCAACATATTTCAGCCGTAGTAACTTCTAATAAATATTTATAATTCCATCTTGGTGCTGATGTTTCCAAGTTAAAAAGAACAACAGCGAAGTAAAAAATTTCGATGTATTTGAGTGGTTTCAATTGAATAAAACTGTATTCTTAATTATACCTTTCTTATACCTTCTTTATTGATAATTGAAATATGCTATTTATAGTTCTCCAAATCAGTGGACTAGAGATGTAGAAGACAGTACTAATATAATTGTTAGAAATGCAATGTTGCATAACTTAGGGTTAACTTAGTTTCTAATCACATTACTTTGTTATGAGCGTTCAATAACATTGCATGATTTATCTCGGCGCCTAACAGTCGGCTGCTGTTTTAATACTCCTGACTCCAAGGTCTGGATTCATACTCTTAGAGCAGTGGTTCCCAAACTTTTATGTTTGGCGGACCGGTGAACAAGTTTCGACATTTTACCAGGGACCGGTGCATGATTTATTTGTATACTTTTATTTCTATTTGACAATAAATATTTATGTTATGCGGACCGGCAGCGTTAGGCAAGCGGACTGGTGAAGGTTCACGGACCGCCATTTGGGGACCACTGCTCTAGAGCACGGCACGTCAACCGTACGTTACATAACGGACAGAGCGTAAGAATTTAGCCGTTGCGAATCAACTGGATGCCCGTAAATACATATATATATATATAAATATATATAATCGAAGTGGCTATTATGACCCGGGACCAAGAAACTAGAGGTTGGGATTAAGATTTAAAAAAAAAAAATATATATTATTGTTAGGTTGTAAGACAAAATTTGGTATCAAATGAAAGATAATCGAATGGACCATATGTTTGTAAACTTAATTCTTCAGTTTAACTAAACTAAACTAGCACAAATGACATCAGAATAACATTAGGATAAAGAGACCCGGGTTTGAAGGCGGCTATGGATTTCCGGTTCAATTTTGACTACCTGCTATTCGGATGTCATATTTTTCTTCACTTCCTAAGACCCCGTTCATAGCCGCTACTTTGACATTAGCAGTTAGGGCCGGACCGGACCATTTTCATGTGCGACCGAACCGGGTAGGTGGAATGTTGCAAATATCAGAGCAAGCCTCGGGCGCCGTCGGGCTCAAGGAGCTCTGAATATAACTAGTTTAGTCATTAACTGGGCCAACCTTTGGATCAGGGAGTCCTGAATATGACCAGTTTAGTCATTAACTGGACCAACCTTTGGATCAGGGAGTCCTGAATATGACCAGTTTAGTCATTAACTGGGCCAACCTTTGGATCAGGGAGTCCTGAATATGACCAGTTTAGTCATTAACTGGACCAACCTTTGGATCAGGGAGTCCTGTGTATGACCAGTTTAGTCATTAACTGGGCCAACCTTTGGATCAGGGAGTCCTGAATATGACCAGTTTAGTCATTAACTGGGCCAACCTTTGGATCAGGGAGTCCTGGATATGACCAGTTTAGTCATTAACTGGGCCAACCTTTGGATCAGGGAGTCCTGAATATGACCAGTTTAGTCATTAACTGGGCCAACCTTTGGATCAGGGAGTCCTGAATATGACCAGTTTAGTCATTAACTGGGCCAACCTTTGGATCAGGGAGTCCTGAATATGACCAGTTTAGTCATTAACTGGGGCAACCTTTGGATCAGGGAGTCCTGAATATGACCAGTTTAGTCATTAACTGGGCCAACCTTTGGATCAGGGAGTCCTGAATATGACCAGTTTAGTCATTAACTGGGCCAACCTTTGGCTCAGAGAGCTCTGAATATGACCATTTGTCTCATTAACTGGGCCAAATTTGTGCTCAGACAGCTCTGAGTATGACCAGTTGTGTCATTAACTGCCCCCACTTTCCAACTCTAAAATCTAAAATACAATGTCTCCGTGGTCGTTATGGCACCTCTTTCATTTGTGTTTACTAACATTCTATATTTGCAAACCCAAAGTAATCATCGGCAGATTTGTAAGATTTGGCTGTGCCAATAGAGTATACGCATCAATAAATAACTAAATTAACTCATCCGTTTCTCCCTCCCCACTCTCTTTTTTTTTTCTCTCTCTCTTTCTCGCTCCCCCAGTTAGTGTTTTGTGAATAAAGTTTGATAGCATGTTGTCTCTGACAGTCTCGTTCGATCGATCCCCCCCCCCCCACCACCCCCTCCTTGGACTACGTGGACATTCTGAATTCAATTATTTACTGCTACCAGCTAACTAAAGAAAAAAAAAATTATCTGTGTCCATTTAGATTTGGCATTTTTTGAAGTGTGAATGTTGGTAAACTGATCTATTTAGACGCATTCAGAAATACTTGCTACGACTACGACCACGACCATACGGGTTATGTGAAATTTGCAGACAAAATATTCACCCTCACGTATTGACTTCTTGGACAGTTTGCTTTCCAACAGTCTTTCCGTCAATCAAGGAAATTATAATTGTTTAGATCCACCAACCTGGACGCGTGCGCTATCCTTGAACATAAAATAATCTTTCACTCGTTTTTAGTGACCCCTGAAATAAACTTGAAGACATTTCTTTTGGGGCACAGTTTCACTTCCGTGTCAGGCAGGGTGGAGGCAGGGTGGAGGCAGGGTGGAGGCAGGGTGGAGGCAGGGTGGAGGCAGGGTGGAGGCAGGGTGGAGGCAGGGTAAAGGCAGGGTGGAGGCAGGGTGGAGGCTGGGATATTTTTTTTTTCTTTTCTCTGGAAACGACACTGTTATTATTTGAGAAGCGTGGTCTGCCATGAGTCTTACTGCTGCCATAATACCAATGTGTGAAGGCACGAAATTGAACTGATGACGACGGCACCCGAGAAATCACCCGCTAAATTCATGGACTAGTTTTGTACACGTGAAGTAGCGTACGTTAACTTGCTCATCGTGTTGGGAAGTAATCTTAAAGTGTTTATTTAAAAAAAAAAAAAAGAAGATATTTCTTAACGTTTGTGTGAAGTTCGTGACCGATGATCTTGGGTGTGAGACAGTAGTAAATGGGTCGGCTCGAAACCTCTAAAAAAGTCACTCTAGATGGTAAACACCGGGTAATAGGAAAACACTGCTGTCTGGGTTCTAGCATAACATTGACGTCTGGTTGGGTTCCAAATATTCCCATTTTCAGAGTTGGCTCCTAATTCTCTGCCCTATTTACCGAGCAGTCCTGTCAATAGCGTTGAACGCCTCCGGCCGCTGACGTTATTGAAATATGAGCGGGGAAATAATCCAGCCACCCACCATCACAGGCGGCCCACCACCATCGCCGGCCCACCACCATCACAGGCCCACCACCATCACAGGCCCACCACCATCACAGGCCCACCACCATCACAGGCCCACCACCATCACAGGCCCACCACCATCACAGGCCCACCACCATCACAGGCCCACCACCATCA
>CAXITT010000951.1:33808-46510 GCA_964033795.1 Lymnaea stagnalis
ATATATATATATATATATATATATATATATATATATATATATATATATATATATATATATATATATATATATATATATATATATATATATATTATACAGTAGTGGTCAGCAATCTTTTGGGAATAGATTGCCAAAGTAGTATTTCTAATTCATTCAGCATGCGAAAAACATGTCAGTCTAGCATATAAAACGGATTTTTGTGTCATTCATTATTGTTTTTTGGATCTACCGCGACATAAAAAATCGCTCTGCCTGCCAAGTCTGGCTCGGTTCCCCCCACCCCACCCCCCTACAAAGTGACATGAACAAGGAAACACATCTTGTCTCTCTCTGAATCCGTTCTTTTCGAGTTGCCCCAACACTCGGGGGAATAGTATCTTGATCGTCTGCAAATCAATACAAATAAAGGAAAGAGTCAGGATGTTTACGTACTTTAATGTACCATAGCAAAACACAAAAACAACAACAACAACAAAAAACAAGCAACAAAATAAAAAAACAAGCAACAAAAAAATAAAAAATGAAACGTACAGCAACTCTGGTTTTTGTTGGGTGAGTGGCCCAAAACCTCTTCACAATTACTTTAATATGTTTCTTTGTATGTAAATAGCGCAAATGCAATAGCTCCACTTTTGGACAATATACTTAGCTTTTACCGAGAATTACATGTGTTCTCTCTTTCCCATTGCCACCCCCCCCCACCCCGTCCGTCCGTTTACAATTGTTTACAGCCTAGCCACACTGCTACTGGTGCAAATTGATAAAACAAACCCTTAACATTTGCATCATGGTCATTTATGGCGGCCATTCATTGGAATGCTCTATAAGACATTGTAATTGAGTCCATTTGGAAAAAGGGAATTTGAATACCAGTCGAATTGAAATAATTAAAATATCTTGACAGAATTAGCTGTCTAACGAAGTGTGCACCGGTGGACGTGTTTCGAAATTGAACCAGGGACATGGCCCGTATTTATTAAAATATTTTATCCTCCTTTTTATTTGACCATAAATATTTAAGTCGCGAGGACCGGCAATTTAATATTCGTTGACCGGCGCCGGTCCACGAAGACCACTCTTACCGATATCAACGCTTCAAGACGGTGGGGAAGGTGGTGTGATGATTCCGATGCCATTGAAGCCTACGAAGTTATCCCAAGTTAAGAGATCGCTAGGATGTAAATTAGGACATACCGCCATACGCCGTTTTCAATGAAACCCATTAAACTACGCAACTCACTGTCTTATAATGGGATTTTTCTGTTCTTTAAACTATGCTCAGAGCAGCTCTCCTACATTTTTTGTTGTTACATATTTAATGAATCTTATGTAACACACAATACCAACAATTTGGAAAACTTCAGAAATCATACCAATTCCAAAGAAAAATAAGGTAAATTGCAACAACGACTTACGTCCTGTCGCAATTACCTCTGTTGTAATGAAATGTTTTAAGAAACTTATTCTGAGACACATTTTGAAGGAAGTGCAGCGCAAAAACTTGACCCCCGCTAATTTTCTTTCAAACATGCCGGAAGCACGGAGGATGCTATCTTACTATTGTTGGAGAGACTTAACCATCACCCTATAAAATATGCCAGAGTGCTTTTCTTAGACTTCTCATCAGCATTTAACACCATCCAACCACATCTTGTGATAAAGAAACTTTCCTCGTTAGGTGTAAATTTAAATATTCGAGCTTAAATACTCAACTTTTTAACAAATCGCCCACAATATGTCAAGGTAAATGACCTAGTATCTCTAACCAGAGAAATAAGCACCGGGGCACCACAAGGCTGCGTTCTCTCTCCTGTACTGTACACAATATATATCAAAGATATTCAGAGCTCAAGCCGCACCGTTCCAATCTTAAACTTTGCAGATGATATCACCACCATCGTTGGTGTAATATCTGAGGGAGAAGGCTTTTACCGCAACTTAGTTACAGGCTTAATCAATTGGTGCGATGACAATGTTCTCCAGCTAAATGTCTCAAAAAACAAACGAAATGGTTGTTGATTTCAGGAGGGGGAAACACGATATTACATATCTCACCATAAAAAATGCAAGTGTAGAGATATTGGATGGAATATAAGTACGTAGGTTTCTTTTTTTTTGAAATTGTTTTATTTATGTTTTGAAAATGTACAATCCAATCAAAAAACATTTTCATTTGTTTGCATCAATAAAAGAATCTTATCTTATTTCCCGGTTGTTTTAAGGGATTTCCCGGTATCCTCTTAGTATCGATCTTACGGTTATCAGCTGGTGCGAGTACGTACCTGCTATCACATTGACCACCACACGATATCAGTGAATAATTTTCAACTGAATAGTCCAGTCGCGCCTTCACACCCGATCATTATTGTACGAAAATCACATATTAATGGACTAAGATATTTGAATAACACTACCTTGACCCTGTATCACTTTACCCAGACTTAATTAAAAAATACCCGATTACCCTGACTTAATAAATACTTAACACATTAGCCTGACTTAATAAACACATACTACTTT
This sequence comes from Lymnaea stagnalis, assembly GCA_964033795.1. Taxonomy (NCBI): domain Eukaryota; kingdom Metazoa; phylum Mollusca; class Gastropoda; family Lymnaeidae; genus Lymnaea; species Lymnaea stagnalis. The sequence goes on from CAXITT010000951.1 coordinate 36,329, forward strand.
ACCCAGACCTAATAAATGTTAACCACATTACCCTAATTGAATAAAATATAACACTTCCCCGATTTAATAAGAAAATATCGCACTGCCCTCATAGGGTAATGTGATGTCGACTTATTAAGATTGAACAAATAGACACCAGATTACCTGATTTAATACGAAAATACCATATCACCATTACTTGATGAACTCACACATCCCAATGACTAAAACACAACATGCATCATTATGCTGACTTAATGGTTCTTAACCGTCCACATGTAAACAATTTATTTAAAGAGCGCCGTATTTTTCTCTTTAATTAAACTTGTCTGCAAGGAGCGATTTCTTGTTTCGCCAAATGGGGCCCCCTCTGGTTTGTTGTCGCGCCACACTGGGTAACCCCTTCCTCTCATTCGTCGTCAGCCATCGTTAGGTTTTGTTTTTGTTGCCTGTGTTAATAACAAAGAGTTTCCACGGGGTGCGGGTGCAGAAGAATGGCGGTTGTCATCCGGTATGGGCAGGTAAAATTGATTGGACGCAACAGGGCTCACCTGGTGTACCTTATTGTCTTAACGTGGGTACGCCGTGAAGGTCTGTTGACGGGCAGCAGCCATTATCAAAGCGTAGGATCGGTCGGTCTTACACTATTTTGAAGTTTTGGATCTGAAACTTGGAGTACAGCAGGTGATAAAACCACTCTGAATAAGTACATTCCTTGTAATTGTAACACATCTCAACTCGTCTGTGGGATTGAATGCTAAGAATCAGCTACCGATTGCTACTTTTGAGAAACCAGCAGCCGCACTGCAAACTATACCGTAGTATTTCAGACTGAAAGATTCTCTCAGACTTCACAGCCCATATTGAAGGGAGGATCATATTTATAAACATTGAATGGGAAAGGTACTTAAAAGAAAAAGAATTATTTCCGTGTGATGAAACGCTTTAAAACCTTTTACAAATAATATGTTGCTGTTAGTGAGCATATTCTTGTTCAATAAAAAAAGTGAGCAATTTTTTCTGGTATTTCTTAGACTTGCAAAGCTGGACAAACTGAATAAAATACAGAGCAATTTATTTTTCTTTGATCACAGCTATTTGATCGGAGCCTTTTTACAACATCATTAATGATCCATTGGTAATGACAAACATACTAAGAGCACGTTTTTTCTTTTTGTTTTTAAAAATGTTTTTGTTTGTTTGTTGCTAGCAATAACTATAGTTTACAAAAAGCATTGGGCAGTGTAGGAGTCGTTGAACTTTCTTTCAACTGTGGGTCGGTTCACTGTTCCTAAGATACTGTTAGAGGCCGGACTATAGTTTGAAGAAAAAGTAAACGAATGCCTGTCCACACTGCCCATAATTTATTTGTTGTTCAAAGATAAAAAAGACGAGCAACAGAAAGAGCAATTTTTGTTTTACATCAACGCAGTATTTCAATGGGAAGTGTGGGCCTGGTTACAAAATGAACGTAGTATTTCAATGGGAAGTGTGGGCCTGGTTACAAAATGAACGTAGTATTTCAATGGGAAGTGTGGGCCGTGTTACAAAATGAACGTAGTATTTCAATGGGAAGTGTGGGCCGTGTTACAAAATGAACGTAGTATTTCAATGGGAAGTGTGGGCCGTGTTACAAAATGAACGTAGTATTTCAATGGGAAGTATGGGCCGTGTTAAAAAATGAACGTAGTATTACAACGGGAACGTTATTTATTTCCAAGTAAATATTGTTTACAGTCAGATATTTCAAAAAAAATATTTAAACACACATGCAGAAATAGTGTGCTTAATTATAAACAATTTATTTATGCTAGAAATTGTCAATTTTTAAAACTTGTGGAAAGCTTGATTTCATATCCAAACTTCATCGAATTAATCTAATTGAACATGTTGCTAAGCTTGGTTTCATATCCAAACTTCATCAAAATAATCTCATTGAACATGTTGCTAAGCTTGGTTTCATATCCAAACTTCATCGAAATAATCTCATTGAACATGTTGCTAAGCTTGGTTTCATATCCAAACTTCATCGAAATAATCTCATTGAACATGTTGCTAAGCTTGGTTTCATATCCAAACTTCATCGAAATAATCTCATTGAACATGTTGCTAAGCTTGGTTTCATATCCAAACTTCATCGAAATAATCTCATTGAACATGTTGCTAAGCTTGGTTTCATATCCAAACTTCATCGAAATAATCTCATTGAACATGTTGCTAAGCTTGGTTTCATATCCAAACTTCATCGAAATAATCTCATTGAACATGTTGCTAAGCTTGGTTTCATATCCAAACTTCATCGAAATAATCTCATTGAACATGTTGCTAAGCTTGGTTTCATATCCAAACTACATCGAATTAATCTCATTGAACATGTTGCTAAGCTTGGTTTCATATCCAAACTTCATCGAAATAATCTCATTGAACATGTTGCTAATGCGTTTTCTGGATTTAAAAAAATACCCAAAACAAAACCACAGACCATGAAAAGAGCAGAATAATGACGAATAAGCAATATATATACGAATACCAAAACATTGTTTTTTTGTTGTTTTTTTACAGTGTAGCGACACTAGTTTTTTAATTAAATGATTTGGATTCCTTAACCTTTTATGAAGCAGTTGACACATTGATCATTAAAGATGCCAATGCAATTCACAAAGTGAAAATGGTGCATAAGCACAAACCATTATTAATGCATCAAAAAATACACTGATGATGTAATCGGTAAACTTCAGTAAAGGAATATTTCTTTCAGGAAGCAGCTGCAGTTGAAAGAAATAAAGATGTGTTTACAAAATGAGATTCGTGCCAAGTCTTGGCCAACTCCAGTATGGTCAGAGGACATAACACACAGTGTTAAGAAAATCAACCCAGGATATTGTTAGCACATTTCTTTTTCTTTTATGGGCCCGGCATAACTCCGTATAGCCCCCCCCCCCAACCCCCTTCCCCTCCCTCACGTTTCATGTACACGTTTCCTTACAGAACGAGGCCGTGTTCTGGCTGGTTTGTTTAGAGGGGGATAGACACCTGCCACGGTAGGAAGGTTCAACGAGCTGCAGGTGGTTTGCATCGCTTTTGTGGTTCGAACCGTCTTTCTGTTCCTGCCGACTGTGCAATCGTCAATAAAGGTCTTTATTTCAGGGCGGTTTACTTAATTTGAAGTAGAGATAGCCGATAGCCGGTAGGTTTTTTGTATGGTGCTCAAATGGAGACTGGCGCAATCTTTACCGCCGCCCCCCCCCCTTTTCTACGATTGATTTTAAAAAAAAACTTATCATAAATAAACGGTGTCAGGACAAGAACCCTGATATAGAATTGAGGTTTACTTTCTCAGCATTCACTTGTTGTTACTAAAAAGGACTAGGCAGATGTGCAGGACATGTTGCGAGCATGCACGACAGAAGACTGCCTGAACAACTAATGTGCAGCTAACTATCCAGAGGGAAGCGCTCATCCGCTGAGCAGAAAAAACGTCCAAAGATTGCCTAAAAAAGTGTCCCTAAAGTTCATGGGCATGGACTCGAACTCATGGGAAACAATTTTTTTTGGATCGCGCAAGCTGGCGAGACACATAGCCTCTTTGATCACACTCTTCAGAAAGGGGGTGTACCGCTCACGGCCCAAAGATAGCCCGCAGCAAGGGACAGCAGTTAGCCTCCAATACAACCAAGGCCCCCACAACAAGCGCGTCTACGTACGGGCAAGCTTTAAAAGCACTAATAGGACCCACGAACCACCGGGACACTCACCATAGAATAATTCTTTTGTAAGCTTTGCTTGTGATGGTCGAACAGCTACAGCGATACAAAAAATAATTTTAAAAATAAATAAAATAAAGACAAACATATAAATATCTCACACGAACGCAGTAAGGGTTTTTGGTGAACTTTATTGCAACACATTTCTTAGTTATTATTATTATTTACTACTAGATTAAATGATCCGAGGTGATCGCGATAATAATGGTAAGTCCTTTGCGATAATTTCTAACTGCTATTGCAAAAACTCATCCCAATTCATAACTTTTAAAATTTTAAATATTTATGTTTCTAACGTCATTAAGTTTTGAGAAGTGTTTATCTGCTATATATAATACGCGTACCCTACACCCTTTCACGCTCCTAAACTACCTTTCCCCCTCTAAACATGACCTTAAATTACCCAATCTAAATTATCACTAATTATATCAGTTTTTCACCAAAGTAGTTAATTGAGGGACAATTACTACACTAGAGAAATACTTTAGATTTACCCCTTTTCGTGCCCTTGAATTACAACTTTTTTTCTCTCAAATTTTAAAAAAAAACCTAATCTTAAATTTACAACAAACTCTCTATATATGATATAAATATATTTTGTATTACAGGAATTCGATATGTATTGATATCTTCATCAAATATTTAAACACAGTTTTGCCTTTTTTAAAAAAAAATTATACGCTATCAGAAAATCGTAAAACATTGAATTCTTTTACCTTAGAAGAATCTCGCAACTGTTTTTCACGCCTATATCAGTTTGACTGACTTTAAAAAAAAATTAAATTGTTAATCTCATTTAAATACACACCTTTTTAATTTTTGCAAAGTAACAAAAACAACAAAAATATATTTTCATTTAAAAAAAAAAAAAGAAATATTAACCCATCTTCATTTGTCAAAATTTAATTTTCAAGTGTGTAAAATGATTGGATTTTTATATTTATGGATATACTTATATAAATGTACCCAAGATTTGTTTACGCCATTGACTTTCTTAATTGGTAAACATCTCTTTTTTCAAAAATGTAATACCATTGGATTTAAATATGTTGTCATCCGCGTAAAAATGTACACATCCCTTTTCCTATCTACGATATGTAGGTAGGAAGGTTAATATTAATCAAATTAATTCTTTTATTTTGGGACGTATCTCGTATTGCCTTGGGAAAAATGAACATACCAATATTTGTAAAAAGAGAATGTAAAATCTTATTTTTTTTCTAATGTAATACCATAGGAGTTAACTCTGTTGTCATTCACGTAAGAATTTACACATCTTATTTGCTACCTTCGACATGTATTTACCCAAGAAAATTAATTATTTATCAAATTCAATCGTTTATTTTGAGACTTATCTTGTGCTGCCTTGAGCAAAATGAACATACACATATTTGTAAAAAGAGAATGCAACATCTCTTTTTTTCACAAATGTAATACCATAGAATTTAATTATATTGTCATCCACGTAAAAATGTACACATCCTATTTCCTACCTCCGATATGAATGTACCCAAGAAGGTTATTTATTTATCACATTCATTCCTTTATTTTGAGACGTATCTTGTGCTGCCTGGGGCAAAGTGATCAACCCCTCCCCCACCCAGATTTAAATAAATTTAGAAAATCTTCCACCGGATTGTAGTCCCTTCCATACCCAAACTAACATATTTTGCACTTCATATGGTTCGTTCTTATTCGTATGAGGCATAAGTAGATTAGTGAATGCTATTTGGCTATGGAAGTGCGGTGCGCTGATTGGCTTAAACCCCATTTTATTTTTAGAATTATATTTAATGGTTAGTTTTTTATTACGCTATAAATTTAATAAAAATATATTTTTTTGGAATAAAAAAAGGCACACATTTTTAAATGTAAAAATATACAAAGCAAAAAATGTGTGTGTGTTTTATTGACAATTCAAAAAGCAATCAGTTGTATTTATTCATTTTACTTTTAAGAAGGGAAAATACACTATCAGTTTTGTCAAGCGCGGGTATTAAATTTAAAGAAACCTAAGAGTTTTGGCGAAATAGGCTACTCGCGCTATGACGTTATTTTACGTGATTATTTAGAACAAATTAATTTTAATTTTAGTTCGCAATATTAACAACGCACTAAAAGACGCACTAAAATACGCACTAAAAGACGCACTAAAAGACGCACTAAAAACGACTGATGCTTGGGTTTTCCCGATAAATGTGATTACGGTGTAATTCTTTGATCATGATTTTTTAAATTTTTTCATAACTTTCAAACACATTTAAAATGCTTAAAATCGTTCCTTAGTTGATACTTTAAACGTATTTGTAATTTATAATAATATAACTTTAAATTTTATTAAAATTAAAGCGGATTTCAAATATTTTTTGCGCATTTAAATTTATTCGATTTCCGTAAAATAATAGAAAATAACTATGATTGTTTTTAGGAATCCGAACGTACTTACAACGTATCCATCTTTAGCGTTATGTCACTCTAGCTCATTTTTATATATTATTTTTTGGGAACGTTTTTCACATTAGGGAGGCCAGCGTCTCTAGGCGCATTTGGTGGAGGCCAGCGTCTCTAGGCGCATTTGGTGGGGGTTGATATGTCCGCATTTCCTGAACATGAACTTCATCAGTGACATGGAAACACAGTGTATAAATCACACGTCGTGTACCTGGAGTAGGAGGCGTGTACCCTCGACTCCTAGTGGTAATGCTCTCGACCCATCAAACATTCAGTCATATTATCATTGCACTCCAACACTCGACCTGACAGTTATGTTTTTTTTTTTTTTTTTTTAAATTTAAATCTTGTATAATAATAAATTTGCTTCAATTCGTGGCTGTCTGGCAAACAAGCTTTCAAAATCTTCGGATGGCTAATTGACTCACTTCCCCTCAACCCATTGAGATGCAAGTTGGCACATGGACTCATTCCTAATGACAACGTATTCTATATCAAATTTTCAGCCAACCCTTTCCCCTAAACTCCAATTCCCAAAAATGTTTTTCTAGTTTTTCAAGGGGAAGATTAAGGGCGTATGATGACACTGACTTCACGAAATAATTTTTTTTTAGAGTAAATATCGCAAGTGCGTTTTTTTCTTTTTTCTAAAATAGTTGGTGAAATAATTCAACGCTGTAAAAGCGGGTGCGTTTTTAGAATATTGACATAGTACAGGGGCATTACAAGTAGTGATGGGACGATACCAACATTTTTAGCGATTCCGATACGATTCCGATTCTACCCAATTATCCCGATTCCCGATACTATCCCCGATACTATTCCCGATACGATTCCCGATGCGATTACGATTCCTGGCCATTATTACATGTATGTGTTACTGTGCCCAGGTATTTACATATTTAATGAATATAAAAGTTGAGAATTGATTAGAAAAGTTATTAACTTGCTATTGAAGCTTTACAATATGCTAGATAACAATGTCTTGGAAAGGTTTTATATAAACACATCTAATTCCATTTTAATAATACAAAGATGTAGCTAGTGTCTTTGATAAAAATTTCAAAATGTGTATATAAAAACTGTATATTAAATATACATATGAAATTATTATTCATGTACAAACAAAATAGGAAAAAGTTTACCTTCACAAACTAAAATTGTATATAACTTTCTTGAGAAAAGGTATACCGTAATTATTATAATTATTGTTTAATTCCAAACAACAAATAATAAAATATTAATTATAATTACTACATTGTAGTATTGAGTTCAAAATAATATAAATAATTCTATTTTAATGAGAAAAACTTCATTCAATTTAATCAGTTGAAAATAAGAATATGCATTTAAGAATCGTTTTGGTATTGTAATCGGGTCTGAATTATTCAGCTCCGATACCGATTCCCGATGCTTTGGAGAAATCCCGATATTTTGATACGATTCCGATTAATCGTCCCATCACTAATTAAAAGAAAATGCGGCCGCGAGCCTTGGAAAAATTGGGGTCGGGGTGGAGAGAACTAATTGGGATTCTTCTAAAGTGCGTTACTTGTCTGCATGTTCTGTCCAATGGTCAGTTCCACCACCCATTGCTTGATATTGCGTTTTATGAAGGATTAATTCGAAAATTTTTGGTTTTAGGTATGGTTTAATTCTAAGCCAGATGACCGCAGCTCTTACCTGCTCCTAAACTGCACTTCACTCAACAATATAAAATGACCATTGCACCGACCACCCCTGATATCGCCTTTTGAATGGTTGTTGTTTTAATTAAAATTTAATCACGTGTACTCATCAACATGGCAAAGACGCAAGCCAGACCTCTGTGAAGGAAATCAAGCGATAGGCGGGGTATCAATTCTGGCAGTGGATTAAATATTCTGAATGTCTGTGGCTGGTTTGTTTCACGCGTTTCTACCGTACTGCCATTTCAGGAAGATTCGTCGTGTGTTTCATTCAATCTTTGTTTGGGCCCGAAGCTTTTTTTTTTCCTACTTCCTGGTTTACGCTTGATTTCCTCCTCCTTTGAATAGCCCCTTCACCCCCCCCCCCATTTTCTTTCCTTCTCTCGTCTGTACCCCTACCTTAGTTTGTTTCACGCGTTTCTACCGTACTGCCATTTCAGGTATATTCGTCGTGTGTTTCATTCAATCTTTGTTTGGGCCCGTAGCTTTTTTTTTTCCTACTTCCTGGTTTACGCTTGATTTCCTCCTCCTTTGAATAGCCCCTTCCCCCCCCCCCCCATTTTCTTTCCTTCTCTCGTCTGTACCCCTACCTTTCCATCTCCTCGTGGCACACCGGTTATTGACCATCTGACATATTTCTCCCCTCTTCATGTATCTTCCCCCTCCTCCCATTTTGCACAACTTCATTAGAATTATTTCAGTTTACATTGTTACCCCCCCAGCCTCCCTTTTTTTTTTCGTTCGTTTCGTTCATTCACCTAATGTATTTTCTCGGTCTATTTCTGGCTATTTCTGCTCATTCGATCTCCATTTTCTTTTCTTCTTTGATTGTGTTCTTAAATTTGATATTCATTGCGAGCCGCCTTCGCCATGCGTCATTGACAACGCCTATTTCTGGTTTGGAGAGGTTTTGTTTTTTTAATAGCTGACGTCGAGATTTCATAAAACCAGGGAAAACAGAATGGAATTTTATATATATATATATATAAAGAAAAATAAATCCATACCTTATAATTACCATCGATAAACAACAAAATGAAAATGTATTGTCAATTCCAAAAATGAAAAAAATAAATAAAAAGATTATGATCTGTATGTCATTATAGAGAAAATCTCAATTTGCAATTAATTTTTCATGATCTTTGTGCCATTATATAGAAAATCTTCATTCTTGTGCTATTAATTTCTCATGATCTCTATGTCGTTCCAGAGAGAATCCCCATTGACGTGCGCGATCAGAAACTGTTGACTGTGCCCTATCAGACGAAACAGAAGACAAAACAGGGCAGTGCCAGGTGAGTGTGTTGGTGCGGGCTCCGTCTCAAAATCTATTCACCTCCATTGTGGTCCTTAATTATTCCATTCCTTTGGGCTTTAGACACAATTAACGGACTCCTTGTTTCTGTGGAGTTTGTCATTAACCGATCTGGTTGAAATAGATTTTATGTACACGTTCTTATCTTAAGACCTCTAATAATATGCACCCCCTTTTTAATCCCCAACACATTTAGATGATACGGGCAATACTTTCAAAACAGTTGTCGGGTGTTATCGTTCTAAACACCATCATCTCTTTGGTGATCATGACATTTACAACACACCTTTTTATTAGACTCCCCTTTTGTCCCCTCCTATGAGAGAGCCGTGCTAATCATTTGTGCTGCGATCAAGTGCGACTGGTTTCAGATGTTAATTTTGCTCAACCGTATACATTTAATTCGATGTATTACTTATTCTTTTCATCTGGCTTAATCTGTAACGTTTTTTTTTTAATACTATAAAATAATAAGATATTTATTGATCCAAACATATGGATTTTTTTCATTCATCGCACATAATTTTAAAGAACAACAAATAAATAAAAAAAAAAAAAAACAAGCAAACAAACAAAAAAGATAATTGGTCAATGCATTGCCCTATTTTACCATATGATATACCCGATACACTGAAACATGAATCTAGAACACGGCGTGTCGATTAACATTGTTAACTAGCTTAATGCGTTTGATTCATGATCACCGATCGCGACTTGAATGTACAAAAAAGCTTTCTGAAATGTTCTTTGAAGGCACCATCTCCGTAAAATCAACATGAATAATTTTGCTGGATCTTCTTGTTTTGAACTTTACAACGAAAACTTGACGTGTTTGGAAGTGTGTAATTAAACTTGACGTGTTTGGAAGTGTGTAATTAAACTTGACGTGTTTGGAAGTGTGTAATTAAACTTGACGTGTTTGGAAGTGTGTAATTAAACTTGACGTGTTTGGAAGTGTGTAATTAAACTTGACGTGTTTGGAAGT
>CAXITT010000951.1:53943-117877 GCA_964033795.1 Lymnaea stagnalis
AGGCAAGACTGTTTGCAGATGACACAGCAGTGTATAGGACGATCGCCAACAGATCTGACCAGGACCAGCTACAACAGGATCTCAATCTGTTAGCTGAGTGGGAGATGAGCTGGGACATGGAATTTCATCCTGCCAAGTGCCAGACACTATCAGTCTCTAGAAGTTGTACTCCTCTACACTACCAATACAAACTGCACGGCCATATTCTTGAGCAAGTTTCCTCCGTAAAGTACCTGGGTGTTACCATTCAAAGAGAGGTCCGCTGGGACGAGCATATTAACAATGTATGTAACCAAGCAAACAAGACCCTAGGGTTCTTAAGGCGAAATCTAAAGATTGGCAACTCCTGTGTGAAAGAAAGAGCATATAAAGCCTTTATCCGTCCGATTTTAGATTATGCATCTTCAGTCTGGTGCCCATTTACCCAGAAGAGCATTGACAGGCTGGAGGCGGTCCAGCGATGAGCAGCATGCTTTGTCCTAAACCGCTACAGGAATACCTCTAGTGTTTGCAGCATGCTGGAAACACTAGGCTGGTCACCATTGGAGAAACCACGACGACAATCCAGGCTCTCCATTATGTACAAGATAAATAATGGGCTGGTCCACTGTTCCAGTATTAAACAGAAACTCGTCCTTCTCCTCCATAGACAGCGACGAGGCCATGACAGGCAATTCAGGCTCATACCAGCGAGAAGCCAGTATAGGAGCTGCTCATTCCTGCCCAAGACAATCAGGGACTGGAACCATCTTTCAAAAAGAACGGTTGAGGCGACAACACTAGACACATTTTTGTCTATTGCCTCAAGCCTTCAAACCCCTAGTGCATGATTCCCTCACAAAGTGGTAATGGAAATCTGTGAAATTTCCTCATCAACACCAGGAACAGAAACATTGCAAATCCCATCTACATGCATAGGAGCCAAAATGATCAATAAATTGATCGTGGGCCCTTAAGATATAGAAGAAGAAGAAATCATTGGAAAAAAACAACTGATTTTTGAAGGTTGGGGTTGACGAGAAAAAAAAAAGGGGGGGGGGGAAGCGGGGTTGAAAATCTGATAGAATGTGTTGTCATCGGCAACGAGTCTGCCAAGTTTCAGCTCGATATGTTGACGGGAAGTGGGTCAATCAGCCGTTCGAGGATTTTTGCCACCCAGCCGGAAAGAAGCGCACGATGAAAAGCGAAGATAATATAAATGGTTTAAAAACAAACCCATTTTTCTTTGAGTATTGGGCTCTATTGAATACAATAAGAGCTGCTTTTGACTTACACTTACACTCGTATGCCTAGGACAAAGACGCACGTTTTGGAACCTTCTGTTTTATGCCTCGACATTTGTCATGTCATACTTGTCAATGAAATTCTAACAACATCATGTGCGCGCCTTGAAAGGAGCTCAAACCATTAGTCTTTACTGGGCATTTTCAAGCGAATCAAAATATGAAGTTAAATAATTCTGTAGGCCTATTTGTAAGTCAATGGTTATTTTCGTCAACGCTCAAACTAAGACAATATCAGCGACTCTAGCACAGGGCCTGTACACTTCTTTAATTAACACTGGGTTAGCATATTTGAAGGGTTTCACCAACTGTTCTCCTATACGGATAACATAATGAGGTGATCGCGGATCTGGAAGAAACATACAATTTTACCAATGAAAGCTCTCGCAATACATCATTCTGGTGTAATTAACAACTCACAATGCAAGCAATCAATAGCTAATTAGCCCGAAGCCTCGCCGAACAATTGGATGTGAGTCCACAGTGCTCAGATTACCAATTTCCCCTAATAACTTATACAGATAGAGCGATATTTCGATCCCTGATTTCTTCAACGATCTTGTAATAGAGATGATAGCAGCGTGTTCCACAATGTGCGCGCTCTTCATGAATAAAAATATTCAAAGCTAAATAAAAATATTTAAAGTATTTCTTTCTTTAAAAAAACACCTTTATATTAGCTTCGCTTTTGTTCGTGGCTGGCTGGGTGACGGGCTGGCAAAATCTTCAGAATGCTAATTGACCCACTACCCGTCTACCGATTGAGCTGAAACTTGGCACATAGACTCGTTTCCGATGATAAGGGTAATAAGGGGAGAGACTGCAATCAGGTTAGCACAATATAAAATGAGTAAAACAGAGTAGGGTTAAACCTGAAAAAAGGAACGCAACAAAACAACGAATGTTTCGGCAGAAAGCCTTCGTCAGCGAACAAGACAACAGAAAAAACGGTATAAAAATAAGAAATACCACTTAGCTTAGAGGTAGTATCCAACCCGAATCCAACAAAATCATCATTTTCAAGGGAAAGGATGAAGGAAATAGGATGACACTGATTTCACGAAATAAATTTCCCGATAACTGCGCTAAAAAAAACAAAAAAAACAATTAAACTGACGTGTCGGCCAGACACAACTGATATTTAAATTAAAAACAGAACAAAAACAGAAATGAATACCCCTGTTTTAGAAAATCTCCATAGTGTCATTTGTGGCTCAATGTTTAGAACAGGAAGCACTCTGTCTGATTCTATTGCTTAAAAGAAGGCGTCTATCCGAAACGTCCGTTTAATGGTCATGTCTTTTTTTTTTTTCCAGCCCAAAACATGTCTTATTTATTTACTCAACATGACTTGAACGCAGTCCCTCGTATATTATCGTTTAATTTGCAATGAATTCCTCGTCATAGTTTTAAACTCAATATTAAACAGAATCGATAATGCTCATGTCTATTTATATATACGTCCATTTTTAATATTTATTTATTTTTCTTTCTTTCGTTATTCTTTTTTTCCTTCCTACTTTTAATTGGTCTGAAATGTTTGTTTTTTTATCTTTGCGTGTGGTCAATTTCTCTTTCATCAGTAAAATCAAGGGCACGCCGAGTTGTCGAAAGGTAGCCTCAGTTTTCAACGCAATTAAATTGATAAATATTGTATTCTTTTAGTCATATCCCGGTGAGAGCCTAAATGGACATTTACAAACCACTTCTTCACTAGCAAGTCTTTTCATTTAGTGGCGTATTGAGAATGTGTATGGAGAATAAATGAACCAACAAGATTTGGAACGTTGACGCCATGCGGTGTAAACAAAATTCACAATTTCTACAAAGCTGCAATGGCTTTTTCCTGTTTGATTTATCGATTTAACTTCCGCCCACTTTCTTTCCGTTCTTCTGAACTTAGTTTTTGTCTGTTGCGCTGACTCCTATTCTATTCTCTCATTTTTTAGGCAAGACACCTGTTTATACATATTATATATACAATGTAAATTTAATTTTACACTTACAGGAATATTCTTTTTGTTGTTGTACTGATGAAGGCATATGCCGCCAAAACGTTAACATTTGTATTCTGTATGATCATCATTAAAGCTGGACTTCTGTTGTTTTATTTACACACATTGTTTGTGAATAATTTATCTACTTGAAAACTGTATCGTAGTTCAACACTCTTTTCATTAGTTAATATTTTAAGACACACTAGTCATACATTAACTAGAGCATATCTATGTGTGGGTGTGCGCGGGGGGGGGAGGGTGGGGTGTTGGTTACATACCCCCATCATATGTGTTAATATGACATGCATTCCCTTCTGAACAATTGCACATCTCAATTAGTTTTTTATTTATTTTTATTTTAAAATCAATAAATATTTCGAATGGAGCTAGACCGCAGATCAAAATCGGTTATGCTCTATCTTCTTTTAGATAAGGGGCCCTTGCTAAATTTCTAGCTTGAAATGGGATTTATCAGCGGAGGCGATCGTTAGCGCGTGCCAAACGATCTGATCCAAACTGCCTGTAGAGGCAATTCTAAATGTTTTATAAAGTTGAGACAAAGTTGTTTTGTTTTTTTTTTAATATTTTGTTTTTTGTTGTTGAAGGAACGCAATTTAACAGCGTGCATTTTGTGTCACGGCGCGCCCACAGGTTTATCTTAAGAAAATTCACTCGATGTTGTCATCATTTAAGGTTATCTAAATTTTCTTTGACTCAACGAAACAGTGCATTCTCAGCTTATGAATTAAGGAAGCAAAGAAGATTTATGTTCGATAATTCAGCTTTGATTTGTTTCCTCAACCCTCTTGGGACGGACGGGCCGACATTTCGGCCCAGGGTGGAGTTGCGAAAATACTGGTGTCCGATCCATCGGTCCGACAATTCAGGCCTCGGGATAGTCTGGATAGTCTTCGTATCAGTGAATCAGATTGCTTTTTACATATTCCTGCACATTCCGGCATTTTAATGGCGGCCTGTGTTGATAGTTAACTAGCTTTTGTTCTGTTCAGGATTTATGGTGTTTTTTTTGTTGTTTTTTTGTGAGTGGGAAGTAATATCGTAAAATTCCAAAATGTCTGACAACGACACTGATCGAACTATGCTTAGTGATTTTGATATTCTAGCAGTGAATCCGACACTTATTCAGGCTTCATCCATACAAAAATTCACACTATTGATACACGTAAGTCATGTTTATTCTTAGTTTAACAAAAAAATTACAAGCATAAATTATGCAAATCAGGATAGGTCATTTCCATAAATGTTGAGATTTCAGTTTGGTTCATAAAGATTGCATAAGTTCATTAAATTTAATACAAGAATATATATAGTTTTATTACATGCAAAGGCATTAGCTTATTTTTTATACAGTTTTTTGCACTGCCAGTTCCCAGCTCTTAAAAAGTGCTCCATCTTTTTTGGCACAAACACCTCCAAAAAAAAAAGGGTCCGCCCCAAAATTGTAAAATTTCGTTAACATTTTTTTCGCTTCGAAGCTCCATGATTCTTTCAATTATGTATGATTAGGTATCATAACTTTTTAATGACACATTCGCACCGCTAAGACCTGAGAATGTCACAATTAGTTTGTGTTTGGAAACGATACAAACTATCTTGCAATTAAGCGTGCGTTTGTCGGCATTTCTTGACTTAAAGCTGCAGGATTTGTTCAACAAAAGAACCACACACACCAACACGCCGTATACAGTACCTGTATTCGATTAATTTATTTGAATACTGTAAATTAACTTGAGTTTATTTTTGATTAGCTTTTGCTGCTAATTTTCCTACGACAAAATGGTTATGTGTTGTACTATTTACAATTAATGTGTTAATAGTTGTCTGTGCAGTCATTGGTTTTTTCCGATTCGGCCAATCTAATTTTCTTACGTCCACCTGGCTGGCAAACGTGATAACAGAATTATATAAAGCCTAATAGGATCACCATTCATGTTTAATCTCGACATGCTAAGAACCATTTCAACTTATATATATCCCTTAATCGTTGCAATCTTTGGTTTTCCCCTGCTGTTACAACACTGAGGTTTCGTTTAATAAAGAAAATGTATGAATTTAACGCAAAAGTACAATGTCAATTCTATATTTCCACAATTAAAACACGTCAATTGTATCGGCATTCACACAAATCCTTGATTCCCGATACCAAAATAAATCACAATCTCGTGCATTGGGATAGTTGCAGTCCAAGCATCAGCCAGTGTGTTCTGGGAGTATTAATAGATTTCTGGGAATAATCACAGGTCTTTGTACATTTAAGCGTCAAATACGACTTAAAAAGAAAGTTTTGTACAAGTTGTTTTTAAAACTCCAACAAGTTTAATCCAGTTGCGATCATCCAGCGGTGTTTGGTGAACGAACGAATCTAAAACCTTATCCGGAAATTTGTTTGAAAAAAATTTCTTAGACGGAAAATTGATCGACGGAAGTTTGATCGAACGGAAATTTTGATCGAACGGAAGAAGTTTTTTCGATTTTTTTTCACTTCACATGATCTAATTTTGCGTCAAATCTCTTTTGAACGCATTATTCTTTATTTTACTGTATAGTTTAGTGCGTTCACAAATTTAATTTGACGAAAATTTGTACGTATGATGTGAACCTATAAAACAAGCACTCACTTTGGACTCGGGCTGTTTTCAACCCTCTTTGGACTCGGTCTGTTTTCAACCCTCTTTGGACTCGGGCTGTTTTCAACCCTCTTTGGACTCGGGCTGTTTTTTACCCTCTTTGGACTCGGGCTGTTTTTTACCCTCTTTGGACTCGGGCTGTTTTCAACCCTCTTTGGACTCGGACTGTTTTTTACCCTCTTTGGACTCGGGCTGTTTTCAACACTTTTTGAATTCGGTCTGTTTTCAACCCTCTTTGGACTCGGGCTGTTTTCAACACTTTTTGAATTCGGTCTGTTTTCAACCCTCTTTGGACTCGGGCTTTTTTTTACCCTCTTTGGACTCGGGCTGTTTTCAACCCTCTTTGGACTCAGACTGTTTTTTACCCTCTTTGGACTCGGGCTGTTTTTTGCCCTCTTTGGACTCGGGCTGTTTTCAACCCTCTTTGGACTCGGGCTGTTTTCAACCCTCTTTGGACTCGGGCTGTTTTCAACCCTCTTTGGACTCGGACTGTTTTTTACCCTCTTTGGACTCGGGCTGTTTTCAACACTTTTTGGACTCGGGCTATTTTCAACCCTCTTATTTTACCCTCTTTGGACTCGGGCTGTTTTCAACACTTTTTGGACTCGGGCTATTTTCAACCCTCTTTGGACTCGGGCTGTTTTCAACCCTCTTTGGACTCGGGCTGTTTTCAACACTCTTTGGACTCGGGCTGTTTTCAACCCTCTTTGGACTTGGGCTCTTTTCAACCCTCTTTGGACTGGGACTGTTTTTTACCCTCTATGGACTCGGGCTGTTTTCAACCCTCTTTGGACTCGGGCTGTTTTCAACCCTCTTTGGACTCGGGCTGTTTTTTACCCTCTTTGGACTCGGGCTGTTTTTTGCCCTCTTTGGACTCGGGCTGTTTTCTACCCTCTTTGGACTCGGGCTGTTTTCAACCCTCTTTGGACTCGGGCTGTTTTCAACCCTCTTTGGACTCGGGCTGTTTTTTACCCTCTTTGGACTCGGGCTGTTTTCAACACTTTTTGGACTCGGGCTATTTTCAACCCTCTTT
The DNA here is from genome assembly GCA_964033795.1 of Lymnaea stagnalis. Classification (NCBI taxonomy): domain Eukaryota; kingdom Metazoa; phylum Mollusca; class Gastropoda; family Lymnaeidae; genus Lymnaea; species Lymnaea stagnalis. The sequence goes on from CAXITT010000951.1 coordinate 60,905, forward strand.
GGACTCGGGCTGTTTTCAACCCTCTTTGGACTCGGGCTGTTTTCAACACTTTTTGGACTCGGGCTATTTTCAACCCTCATTGGACTTGTGGTCTTTTCAACCCTCTTTGGACTGTGACTGTTTTTTACCCTTTATGGACTCGGGCTGTTTTCAACACTTTTTGGACTCGGGCTATTTTCAACCCTCATTGGACTCGTGGTCTTTTGAACCCTCTTTGGACTGCGGCTGTTTTTTACCCTCTTTGGACTCGGGCTGTTTTCATCACTCTTTGGGCGTGGACTGTTTTCAACCCTCTTTGGATTCGGTCTGTTTTCTACCCTCTTTGGACTTGGGCTGATTTCAACCCTCTTTGGACTTGGGCTGATTTCAACCCTCTTTGGGCGTGGACTGTTTTCAACCCTCTTTGGACTTGGGCTGATTTCAACCCTCTTTGGATTCGGTCTGCTTTCAACCCTCTTTGGACTTGGGCTGATTTCAACCCTCTTTCGACTCGGTCTGTTTTCAACCTTCTTTGGTCTCGGGCTTTTTTCAACACTCTTCCCAGCTGCCAGCATCGAGTTTAAACTCTCAGCCACGCTCGTCTCGTCCACGGTCGCCTCTTCCACGCTCGTATTGGTCACGCAGGCCTCGACCACGCTCGCCTGGTCCACGTAATCGTGCTTGAAGATCCTACAGAACAGCAGCCTTTGGTACGCCTGGTAAAAGTTGGTGTCCATGATCGTATAGATGATCGGGTTCAAGCTGTACATGACCCACGCCAGGAACGGCGTCCATAAGTGAAGCATGGGGTATGCAAACTTTTGATCCGCAATGTTGGTGATGAAAAAAGGAGTGGTGCCGATGAGGAAACCTAGGAAAATAAGCAGCATCATGAACGTGAGTCTGTTGTTTCTCCCCTTGGAAACTTGGGTCCTCGACTTTGACACCACGAAGCCGATCCTCGCGTAGCAGAAGAAGATCAAAAGGCACGGGACCAAGTAGCCCGTCGTTATCGAGATGTTTTTGTGAGACTTACTGCTCATTGTCCTGAAGGTGCACTGAAGGATGCGCTGTTGGAAGCTGAATTCCCCCCACCAGCCGACCAACGGAAGGAAGCTGAAAATGAAAGGGTATGCCCAGCAGAGTATGCGCGCGCCTAGAAACCACGGACTCCGGGAGTAGATGATGTAATTTTGGGGATGGACTACGTGAAGAAACCTGAAACAAGAAAAGGAGGCGCGAATTTAATAAACATTATCTTTAAAATAAATACAACATACACAAAATGATGCCAATTCATTGATTGAATTTCAACATGTTTTCTTTATTTAATTTAGTAGTTTTTTTTTTTTTTTAAAGTGAACTATTTATAAACACTAAAGCCTGCGCAGCTGAACTTGACATAAAATACAATAGCAACTTACTTCAAACCATTTAAAGCATATACACATTGGACAAACTTTGACTAACCCACTGATTTGAAGTATCAACAACATCCAATTCTATTGATCCGGTAAAGTTCTGGACACGTCTAAGTACCATTCAATTAATAACCACTAATAAAATAATAGCGTTCTTCTGGTTCATTCGGTATCTCTCATATATTTTTCGCTTCTGGTGTGTCTGCTTCCAATTCCCAACCGGCCTTCCGCCTACTCAACATGTTTCATATTAATAGCACTGAGTGGAAAGGTGGGGGGGGGGGTGCTAGTAATTCAGTGAGCGTCATGCCTGACAGTTTAAATTAGTTAATAGGTTACATTTTTTTGGAGGAGACTATTATGTTAACCAATAAAGGGCCACGGGTATGGTGTAGGACTGTTTGAAGGACTGTCGTTTAAATGCCTTCAGATAGGGTGTAGGGCTGTCTGTACGCCTATTGTTTAGGGCCGGTATATATTGTATAATGTAAGAAGTTCAATTTTTTAAAGTAAATTTGGACCTGATGTAAAATAAACTGCCCCGGATAAGCCCTAGTTATAAATGAGCCTTGCGCAACTCATATGCAGGTCCGTCTTAACAACGTAGGAAGCCCTAGTCAAAGCAATGGACTGGTGCTCCTAACAACACAACCCTCCACGACCGTGAGAAAAAGGGGGGGGGCGTGCGAAGGGGAGTACTCATCCAGGCTGAGACAGTGTGTGTGTGGGGCTGGGGATGCGCAAACAGTTCTTATTCCCCACCAACTCACCAACAGAATTAGAAATGTAAAATAAAAATAAAGTTCAATGAAGTTAAACTTAAACATAGATTAATGCAATTCCTTGATGCAAAATCAAAAAAAAAAAAAAATAATATTAAAAATCAATAAAAGTTTTAAAACATTATAAGAAATAAAAGCTGAGACAGTGTGTGTGGGGGGCGGGGGATGCGCAAACAGTTCTTATTCCCCACCAACTCACAAACAGAATTAGAAATGTAAAATAAAAATAAAGTTCAATGAAGTTAAACTTAAACATAGATTAATGCAATTCCTTGATGCAAAATCAAAAAAAAAAAAAAATCATATTCAAAATCAATAAAAGTTTTAAAACATTATCAGAAATAAACTATAGTTCATCACTGGATCAATTATCATTATTAACAGATAGAATACATTATTTTTGGCAGATAGAATAAACTATTATTATAAACATACACAAACGATTGTTAATTTTGTGTGTATGTGTGTGCAGAGGATTATTTTATAAGTGGTTTAAAATCAATGGTCTAAAGCAGTGATTCTCAACCTTCCTAATGCGGCGACCCTTTAATAAAGTTACTCATGTTGTGGCGACCCCCAACCAAAAATTATATTGGTTGCTACATTATAACTGTTAGGTACAAGTGTTTTCCGCTGGTCTTAGGTGACCCCTGGGAAAGGGTCGTTCGACCCACAAAGGGTTCGCGACCCTCAGGTTGAGAACCACTGGTCTAAAGGATGTCATTTTCCATGTCTGCAAGTGAAAGCCAGTTTAAACATTTGTGTCCCATCGTACCGCGAGTGCAATTTCAACATGACTATTTCAAGTGGTCTGTAATTATTTGTTTCGTGCAATGCAGCCACATTGTCACGATTTTCACCTACAACCAGATTGTTCTTGAGATGCTTGCATTCATTGAACAGGTCGTCCTTATGAAGGATCTTTGTGGTACATAATAGCTAGATCTCCACACCTTTTTTTTATTTAGCTTATCGGAATCAATTGTTTTTAATTTCGTAAAGCACGAAAACAGATTTCCCAAAGCAAGAATAAGCGTGTGTACGTTTTGTCGGTTCAGGGTTCAGAGTTCAGGGAGCGCAAAATAGGGAGAAAAAGTTTCGATCTTGAACTTTTCACTTCCATCATGTTTAGATGGATATGCCACTTCTGTGTCGTGAATCACACTCTCGTTTTCCGACACAGCTTTGTGTGTATCATCTTGTGCAATTTCCCCCAGCAGGTGAAACTGGGCAAAGGTATGTCTGCAACTGGATTGCTGGATACAATATTGGTAATAGATGACGCTACTGTGTTTTGAGGAGCAGTCCTTCCAGTAACTGATACTTTGCTCGGATTTAACCGAGATGTCGAGGTTGCAAGTTTACCCATTTTCCTTATCTCCCCTGCAGCACTTTTTCTCTTCTGTGCTTCACTCATAATATTACGTTTCACATCCGCTTAAAGGGTTATACATCTCGAAACATTAATTAATTACAAATATTGATATTGTAATAGCAGCGGGTCGTTGAAAACATAATTTAAAAAAAAAAAATAATAATCATAATAAAAATATGGCTTAAAAAAAAAAAAATATTTGCCCTCCTTTCAAACTCACAAGTGTTCCATAAAAAACGAACATTGGGAGCGATTCTTCTAGTGCTTTCAACATTGGGAGCGATTCTTCTAGTGCTTTCAACATTGGGAGCGATTCTTCTAGTGCTTTCAACATTGGGAGCGATTCTTCTAGTGCTTTCAACATTGGGAGCGATTCTTCTAGTGCTTTCAACATTGGGAGCGATTCTTCTAGTGCTTTCAACATTGGGAGCGATTCTTCTAGTGCTTTCAATAAAAAATCGATCTCTTGATAAAAATCGGTGACTTTTCGGTCATATTGATCTATTAATAGGTTTTTAGACACAGAAAGTAGTATATTTGTCTGTTTATAAAATATAAAGTTATCAGTTTTTTCCTTCAGAAATGGACTTTTTAAAATAACCACACATTTGTGACCACAATTTACTGTATATAATGTTAATTAAATTTACTAGTACTTGAAATGATGCTTGAATAGACCAAAAGAACTTGAACTGGTGCTTGAATAGACCAAGACAACTTGTATAGACCAAGAGATCTTGAACTGGTGCTACAGTAGACCAATAGTATTTGAACTAGTGCTAGAATATACCAATAGCACTTGAACAGGTGCTGGAATAGACAAATAGTACTTGAATTGGTGTGAAAAAGAGTGTAAGTCAGCCCATTCTTTTGGATCCTTCGGCAACCATGTCCACGCTATTTGTGGAATAGGTAATGAAACAGACGAAGGTTACAAATAGAAAATTACTTGCAGACTATGTCATAATCTTGGTTACATTCTTTCTGACAACATGTCTCGCAATCATATTTCTCACATTTGTCGCTCTGCGTACACCCCTATCCCTCAGATCAGCTCTATCCGCCACTACCTCACAGCTAGTCTGTGCTCCTGTTCTCTCGTCTTGACTATAGTCTTGACTTCTGTCAGGTTCACCAATACATTTTATAGAAAAACTGCAGCAAGTTCAAAACTTAGCTGCCATGTTAGTTCTAAAGGCTAAGAAACGTCACTCCACTACTTCACTTACTTTATTGGCTCTCCATACAGGCACGCATTGATTACAAGCTGTCTGTTCTCTGTCACAACTTTTTTCTTCTGGCTGCTGCCCTTCCTATCTTACTCAAATTCTTACTGTTTATCCACGCCTTCGAAAGCTGCGTTCCTCCGCAGACACGAGTATTCTTTCTGATCACAGAACACGCACTAAAACATTTGGTTAACGATCTTTCTCTTTCTTTTCCCCCAAAAAATTGAATTCTCTCCCATTACACATCCGCGATGCAATGACCATCACAGCCTTCAAAACTGCCCCCAAGTCCCATCTCTTCAAACAGTACTATACCGACTCATTCTCGCCACCCTCTGACTGATAAACAACGCTCGATTCTGATGGTTGCTGTACATGGCTGGACGGGGGTAGATAGTACTTGGCTGGGTAAGGGGGGTAGATAGTACTTGGCTGGGTAAGGTCAAGCTTTTTACCATTTGTTTTTTTTTTATGTATACGTTTCTGTAACTGCTATTTTAAATGTGAAGCACGTTGAGCCTAGCCCTAGGCTGTGGTACTGCGCTATATAAAACATATAATAATAATAATAATAAAAATAACAAAATAGAAATCATAAACAAGAGGTCAGCAACTCATGCTAATTTGCAAAATCAAGGTGCCAAGGTTTTAAAAAATTCTGATGCAAAATTCCCTCGATAGTTGGAGATAATGTACGTCACAGCATACCCGATGTTGACAGAGGTCGCGGTGATCTCCATGCCATTTCGCAAACTGGCTGGCCAAATCCCGTAATCAAGAAATGATCGAACATTGGCCGTTCAATGTGAGGCGATATTGGCCACTTCCCGATTTGGCTGGCCAGTTCCCACTTTGTCCGATTTCGGAATTTGGCCGTAAAATATGCAATAACGCAAAACAATAATTTCTCAATAAACATAAGAAAATACAACACCTTTAAATGTTATGAGCATTATAGCTTTAGATTCTAATTTAGCCACCTTATAATGCTACCCAGTTAAGTACTCAACAACAAAATACACGTTTAGAGCAAATGCACCCAGAAACACCATCATACCTGTATAGAGCTATTGTACTCAGCAGCATCATAATGACTCCTGCAAGACATTTCCTCATGGCGGCTTGCAGCTCACACAGGAAAGGGGTCAAAATCCATGCCCTGTAGTAGAAGATGTCGCCATCATTGGCATTAGAAACAAACAGTAGATCGCTTCCGCCACACTGAGGTGGCAGATCAGGATGCTGTTGATGTTGTGGCGTAGCCGACTGGTCATGATGGCGAGGACCGTCAGAATGTTCCCGAAGGCGCCGAAGATGGCCAGCATGATGGTCAGGATAGTAGCGGCGTGGAACACGCTGTCTGGGTAGCAGTGGATGCCGTCACACGTCTGGAACGTAATGTTTTTAATGGGTACATAGGTGGACACGTTGTTGGACAAGTCACCCAACGATCCATTTTGAATGTCAGATGTCATAGTTTCACGGCCATAAACTTCAATGTCAGTAGTTTTAATGTTCTGCAGTTCTAGGCTAATTCACGTGTTAAACCTACTCGATTTTTTTACTTTCAACACAGCACGCAACGTTAATTATTATTAGCAGTTCTTTGTCGCTTGTGATTCATTAGTTGTATTTAAAATATATATATATATATATATATATATATATATATACTCTGAGAGTTTAACTTCAAATTTACAAATGTCTGCTCATAGGAAATTCTCTATTAATTTCAACACAGCACGCAACGTTAATTATTATTAGCAGTTCTTTGTCGCTTGTGATTCATTAGTTGTATTTAAAATATATATATATATATATATATATATATATATATATACTCTGAGAGTTTAACTTCAAATTTACAAATGTCTGCTCATAGGAAATTCTCTATTACTAATATAACGTTTGCTTCGACGAAACCTAGATTGTAAAAACTTATTCCCAATATAAATTAGTTAAATGTTACATTTATTTTTTTACGGATCACCTATTAGCTTTAAATAAAAGTCCAGATGCGCGTCCAATAGTTTGAAGCAGCGATTGTGTGCACATCTTACTGTCTTATGTATCCAGCTGTGGGGCCACTGCTTTAGTAAAGAACGATGGCTAAATCGGAGATTCTCTTCCCCCTCCCGACACCCTCTCCCCCCGGAATCATACGGGCCATTGATCAACTTCAATTTTCGTTCAAGTCGTTGGGGACATCAGGAAATGTGCAGTCACGTCGGGTCCCGTTAAATGGAGTTGTATTCTGAAGTTCCTTGATTTAGCCTGAAGACCTGGTAGGAATAAAATAGAATCTGTTGCAAAATCAGTCAATTAACAAATTTAAATTCTGGTGCAAGAATGAGCAGCACATGTTTAACCTTTGTTAAATGTGTCAATCTGAGCACTGGCTCTATCCTCAGTGACCAATGTTATTGTTCTATCGGACCCTTATAAAAAGAGCAGAAACTGCTAATTAACTACTGAAGTGGCCTGTCGGAGCGCTGCCTCATATAAACATCTGTGACAGTTTTGAGACTCATGGCATCCACACACGCACACTTTTACGCGTTATTCGGATAGCATCTCACGACCTACTTAGTACTCGCGTATTCCAATCATGAACAAACATTGGCTCCGCATCTGGTCTTGGTTCTTGCTATGAAATTCCTCAGTCCTCGTTACAATTTACAAACTTAGCTGTAATGACTTTCTTCTTTCTCCTCCCTTGATCGATAGACATGACCAGGAGAAACATCCCGCATAATGCCACCCCCTTCAACACGGCTCCCCAAGGGGTTGGGGGATGGGGTGCCAGGCACGAGACCGTTAGTTAGGGCATGCCTACCAGTGGCGTTCTTAACCTTAATCATTTGTTTGGCAATGACGCAATCCGCTGATGGTGATCGCGCGCACGGGCTTAAAAAGAAAAGAATATGGATCAAACATTTCATCTGGAAGATTCTCACTACAGATAAAGACAGTAGGTAGATCAAACATTTCATCTGGAAGATTCTCACTACAGATAAAGACAGTAGGTAGATCAAACATTTCATCTGGAAGATTCTCACTACAGATAAAGACAGCAGGTAGATCAAACATTTCATCTGGAAGATTCTCACTACAGATAAAGACAGCAGGTAGATCAAACATTTCATCTGGAAGATTCTCACTACAGATAAAGACAGTAGGTAGATCAAACATTTCATCTGGAAGATTCTCACTACAGATAAAGACAGCAGGTAGATCAAACATTTCATCTGGAAGATTCTCACTACAGATAAAGACAGTAGGTAGATCAAACATTTCATCTGGAAGATTCTCACTACAGATAAAGACAGTAGGTAGATCAAACATTTCATCTGGAAGATTCTCACTACAGATAAAGACAGCAGGTAGATCAAACATTTCATCTGGAAGGTAGATCAAACATTTCATCTGGAAGATTCTCACTACAGATAAAGACAGTAGGTAGATCAAACATTTCATCTGGAAGATTCTCACTACAGATAAAGACAGCAGGTAGATCAAACATTTCATCTGGAAGATTCTCACTACAGATAAAGACAGCAGATAGATCAAACATTTCATCTGGAAGATTCTCACTACAGATAAAGACAGTAGGTAGATCGAACATTTCATCTGGAAGATTCTCACTACAGATAAATACAGTAGGTAAGACAAATATTTCATCTGAAAGATTCTCATTTCAGATAAAGACAGTAGGTAGATCGAACATTTCATCATTACAGACAAAGACAGTAGGTAGATCAAATATTTCATCTGGAAGATTCTCATTACAGATAAAGACAGTAGGTAGATCGAACATTTCATCTTGAAGATTCTCACTACAGACAAAGACAGTAGGTAGATCAAACATTTCATCTGGAAGTTTCTCCTTACAGATAAAGACAGTAGGTAGATCAAACATTTCATCTTGAAGATTCTCACTACAGACAAAGACAGTAGGTAGATCAAATATTTCACCTGGAAGATCTCACTACAGATAAAGACAGTAGGTAGATCGAACATTTCATCTGGAAGATTCTCACTGTATGCAGTCAGTAGGTAAGACAAACATTTCAGTTGAATGACTTTCACCGTAGGTAGACAATAGGTACATTACATATTTCAGCTGAAAGATTATCACTCTTGGTAGACAGTAGTTACATCAAATATTTCAGCTGAAAGATTCTCACTGTGACCTAGACATCTTTTAAAATGTACCTTCACTTTTATAATTTAATTTAAACTCTGAGGCATGTTATAAACGAAAACAATACTTTTGCAGTGAATACTTATTTATTTAAACATATTTTACAACATAATACAACACATCAAATCCCTGACAGTGATCACACATGAGACCAACACATGACACTTAGCGGTAGCGGAATAAAAATTGGTTTCTGCGCAGTAACGTCCTAAGTTACTACTGAACGGTGTGTGCGAGTCCGTGAGCACTTTGCATGATGGGAAATGGCAGAGTTTTCTCGAAGAACCATAACATAAGTTTTGTGCAGAATGCCCTGAAATTTTCATAGACAACACTGACAAGCTACCCTTTGTTTGTAACTTCTTGTTGAGTACATTCAGCTAATGTGTAATGTCACCAAGAAAAGCCAAGTCTTATTCTACGCCTTGTTTTATTTCTTATTTCTTCCATTTCATTCACAAGTCTACGCATGTTTAAGTTAACTTTTGGTATTTAAATGTTTAATAACCACACACCGTGCGGCATGCAATGACATGCAGGCCTTGTAAAATGTTGTTTTATATAGAAAAATAATGTAGTTTTAAGAAAACTAATAAAAAAAAGCCACAGAAAACAAACAAACAAATCAATGGCTTACACAGGTAATCACGAGCCACAAGAGCCGGATGTTCAGACTTACTTCGAGACCCTGTGTTCCTGGGTGTCGCGTCCTTCTATGAACACCGCGAGTAATGCTGACTGGTTGATAGCACATGGAGAGGGAGGCCCACGAGTCTTCTTTTTTGTTATCACGCGTCTGAACAGGTGGTTGGAGAATTCCTATCAATCGACCGTTTTCCCGTCTTAAATCCTAACTACAACTAACAGGCATATTCCGTTTGAGGCTTGAGCTTACGCTGTTAAAACCCCGGCTACTACATTTTTGCGACCAGCTGTATCCGTTCGGCTGTGCCATATAACATCGTCGTAACTTAGGACTGTCCTGCCGCCCTGGCCTCCCCTGCACATCCAGTGCAGGGCGTAAAGTCAACAGATAATTAGTTCATCCAGGTCCAGCGTTACATTAAGTTTTTTTTTAGTTGTGATTTATGTCTTATGTATAATATATTTCTCTTCGCCCCCCCCCCCCCAATCCAACCTCCGCATATAAATTAATAAATAAATAAAATGGAAAAACGGGCAACTAAGACACATCTCGCTGAGATGAACTCATCACATCAAAAACCTATAATGCCACCGGTTATTCCACCAAAAACCTATCGTATCTATATTCTAACTTAACGAGATATTGTGGCTTACAATTGATGATAAACTACGTTGACATGGTAGCATTTGCTTTGAAAACAAACGATCGGAATACTAAATAGCTATCTTACTTTCCTTCAAATTTAAAAAAAAAATGATTTTCCATCCATCACTGTGAAGCTACAGCCCACATAGGGCTTTGGCTTGCCTCACTACATCCTTCCAGTCAGACCGAACTAAGGCTTTTCTTTTCCATGATTGGATTTCCAGCTGCTGTAGATCCCTCTACACATCATCCATCTGTATAAGACTATGCCAGCCTTTGGGCCGTTTTCATTTGAGTTTTTGTTATTGCACCCTCTCCACTCCTCTGTCGTTTTGGCATTTTTTTCTAAGTATTCAGCTTAGCGTATGTTACAACTGGTGTGATTACAGTTATATATATATATATTTATGTATTTATTTATTTATTTATTTTTTCAAGCAGGAGTGGAAGTTAACAACCAAAGAAACAAAATCCATGACTATGTTAAGGGAAGAAAAGGCAGATGAAGCCATTAAATTTAGAAGCCACAACTGTTTAAAAATAAAATTAATTTAAAATAGCTAGAATCTTTATTAAATATGAAGAACTGAATAATTAATCACCAACATACAATAAAATAAAGAATAGTGGCCGGAAACGGGGGCATATTTCAGTTATCGGAAAATATTCAAAAAGTAAAAATCCTGGATTTCAACTTTTAGTCGCCGTAAATCTAAGTGTGCTATTTAACGTTGAGGTATCTCCTCAACTACAGCAAGCCGAGGAAATGTTAGAATGAGTGTTTAAGAATGTAAGCTACCTGCTCTGCCGATGACTTGCATGTTCTGTCGTTCGGGTGGGGGGAAAAATCATTTAATGTCGGGCTAGATGAATGATTACAGCTATACTATTTTGTATTTTTAGTGTGGCCCAAAGGAAGTCGAATTGTGTTCAATGTCGCTGCTTCTCGGTACTATTTCATGTTAGTATACACACTATAGTAAAGTTTGCATGGCACGATGTATTAGAGATGTTTTAATTTGTGAGAATCTTACCGGCTCATAGACCGATTTAAATGACAGCGAAACAATAAAGAGAATTACATTGGCATGACAGAGCAAATGAAAATGTTGGTTATAAAGTTTGTAATGTTCTCAGGTATAAGATTAAGCGGAGGCTCTCAAACGCTCAACAACGGGTTTGGCAGGAATTTATCCAGGTTCCCGATTACAAGTTCCCGATTCATTAATTAATATTATGCTCACAAATTTCTAAAGTGTTCCCCTTTTGTGGTTCACGCGATGAGGCCGTGTGGACCAATGTCGTCCTACAGACCACTGTCTATGAGATGCAGTGATCTTACTTAACTATCTATGCAAAGTATCGCAAAAGCTAAATCTGTGTATTAGTTGCGATTTCATTATATGTGTGCATATAACTGTAATGTACACATTAACTGAAAGTATCGCAAAATCTAAATCAGGGTATCAGTTGCGATTTCATTATGTGTGTGCATATAGCTGTAATGTACACATTAACTGAAAGTATCGCAAAAGCTAAATCAGGGTATTGGTTGCGATTTCATTATGTGTGTGCTTATAACTGATGTCCTGGTTTGTCAACCTGTTACTGGAATCCTTGAAAAAACTGCCCTTGTTTGTCCTAGTTTCTTCCTTGTTTGAGTCGCATCTGTGGTTTTCTTGAAACACCATTCGATCCTAAAGACCTTAACGACTGATTACATTTTGAACATCTGATTGCTACTTGCCCTAAAAAGTGTCTCATAAGAACTCACTCGAGAAAACATTTTCCTTTTTTTAAACACACGATTTCGTCGTATTGCAGAAAAATGTAATTTCCATATTGAAATCTTAGACTTGCCATTTGAGAAATGGGATCTTAAAACATGAAAATATTGGAGGTTGGGGGGGGGGGGGGAACTCAAAGTTATTTTTAATTATCAACAATCTATGAATTGAGCTGCAAACGGGGACACAATTTCTACTCAGGGCTGCACTGTTTTGAAGCGCGTACTCCCAGTAAACAGAAGTCTTGCCACATTTCTTTCTTGCTTCCATTTGAAGCTTTGAATTTGAAATATACCAGTTAATATCATTGTTTTTTTTGTGTGTTTTTTTTTTGGTTGTGTTTTTGTGTGTGTGTTTTTGGAACACCCACCAATTTTTGATACATCAATAAAATACAACTTAGGGGGAACTCGGAATCAAATCCACCGTTTCAGTTTCTGTAGCATGCCGCGAAAATAAGGAGCATGTGAATGTGAATTATCAAATTTAGTCCATTCTTCGTGTCGTTATGTCTTAAAGTAACACCATGCGTGACGTCGCATTTTAGAGTCGGATCTCGGGGCCATGGGGTTTCTTAAACATTGTTGCATAGGCGTAGCGTATGGAAACAATCAGCCTCGTTAATTTTCGACTCTCTGCCAACAAAAAAAAAGAACAAAAGAATAAAACAACTATATAATTTACTCTTGTTTGTTGACTTCCCCTTTCTTATTTCCCGCCATTTCTCAAAGGGCCTGGATCCTCGAGTTAAAGGTTATGACGCCAGCACTGTCATTAACTCTCTGCCCGCAATCCTGGGTGCTGCCTATTGATACAAACATGAAAGCACTTGAGCATCTTGCAAGTTCTTGAAGTCAATTTTTAGCAGGGGTTTCCAGGCTTTAGCCGGTGATGTTTTGATTTATGAAACTATGACCATTCAGCGAAAGGGTCGTTGTTCGTGCAGTCATGAACACAATGCACACAAGTGCGCATACTCCAACACGACCACATGGTTATTGAAAATATATGCATTCCTCTTGATGTTTTGACGACTACGCACACCAGTATTGGATGGTAGAAAAGTTGAGTCTCTTTTATATTGTGAATATCTTAACGAGTTCAATTAATTTTCTGAAGGCTATTGTTTTAAAATATTATTTTACATGTTACTCAGAACCAAACTGTTGTTTACGACTCCGTCCCTCAATTATCATCGAATCCCAGAGCTTGGGAAATATTCGATTACTCGATAGGGCGCAGGCAGTAGAATATCACCGTCGCGTGATAGGTGTGCACCAACATAAGGTCATGAAATGCACGTACAGTGTGCACGGGTCTATTATCAACACATGTGAGAATCTTCGGTTACCTCGACCCGGTAGTACAGTACGCAGAGAGACCTTTGCGTGAAACGTCCCACCGTCAGTTTTGTGACCCGGTAGTACAGTACGCAGAGAGACCTTTGCGTGAAACGTCCCACCGTCAGTTTTGTTTTGTGTTTTTTTGTTTTGTGTTTTATTGTTTGGTCTCGGAATAAGATGTAAGGCACCCACCCACCCCCCCGGAATAAGATGTAAGGCACCCCCCCCCCACGCCTTTAGAGGATTATGTGCACGGAAGGAGTGGGCGATGGTCTGCACTTAATCCACGCCCTCAAGTCATTGTATATAAAATTACATACTGACACCAGAGATGAATTTGAGAAGGTCGAGACAACATAGTCGGGTATAAGTCAGGCAAACAAAAATGGCGGAGGTGCGTTTTCCAATTCATTTGTCCACTTCAGATCTATATAAAGAAGCTCAATTCGTTTCCAAGAGGTATTGATAATTGATATTTTTTAACAAATATTGAGCAATTTATGCGTTTTTAATCTAGTCGTTGAATCTTTTATGACTATACGTTAACATTCCACGCTGAGATTGAGGATGGGACGATATAACAATCAAAAGTATCCCAATTTTCTGTAATCTCAAATTTAATGTTACACATGTTGAGGGATTTTTTTTTTTTAAAGGCGAAGCCAAAAACTATGCATTTCAGTAGAATAGCGATATGTATCCATATTTGTTAATAGAAACGTTATTTTAAAAACAAATTGTAAAAACGCAAAACCAATTTGCCTTGTGTTTGAAATATACATTTAAATATGTAACTTACCCCGTGGAAATAATTACAAAATGCACCCACCAGACTTCAAGAAAGCAACCTTACAATACCCAGTTTCAGCGATCAATATGTGAACAGTTCACCGGTCACAACTGGCAGGCGGCTGATGGCGATCCTACGCAAGCTATCACTGCTCACCCGATCATGCACTGGCTTACCTTTGCCCGTGTCGCGTCATGTTGTTGCATTGTTTCTAAATATTCGACATTCTCTTGTTGGGTCGAGGTTACGCTCGTGTGGCCCTTGGCAATTTTGACAACAACTGCTTGCCTTATCTGATGGGTATCTCCGTAAATGAAATCACTAAGACAGGTCTCCGTGTTCTGAGCCTCGGCTCGTGTCCGTTCTCGGGGCAGCCGATCAACAGGAGCTCCACCGTTTCGAAAGCCAGGCCACAGAGTCGACAGTTCGGGTCCCTGAGTTAGTCAAGTCAGTAGAGGTATATGCGCGTCGTGCAGTGATCCGTCCTCATTTGCGTACAAGCCTTTGTTCTTGTTTAAATTTCCACCAGGGGTTGCTCTTGCTCGGTCGCGGCACGTTGGGGTATAGCTGTCGTCCAGTGTTGCTTAATGCCCAGCCTCTCCTCGCTGAAGTGATCTTTTAGCCAAGCTTTGTCTTCCAACTGAGTCATGGATTTGTGTGGTTGGGGCTTCCGTCCTCACTCCATTCAGTGCAAACAAGCTTTTTCATCAAGTTTAGTTTAGAAGCAGTTTCTGCACACAGTTCGTGGACGTGGTTGTGTAACTCGAGCTTCTGATCCAGCTTCACTCCCAGGTACACTGGAGTCTTGTCCCATTTTTATATTTTTCCCGCTGATGGTGGGAATGTTATGCTTCAGTGCGTTAAGTCCGTTTGTGAAAATGTAATGGACAGTCTTTTCCGTATATGCGACCATTTTTCCACCTGCCGTGTAGGCCTCTATTTTGTTGAGTTCGTTCTGCAGCCAGTTATGCAGTTGTTTCACGACCTTGCACCAGCTCTAAATCACTAGATCATTCGCAAACATGGCGTTCTGAGATTCCAACTCTTCTGGCAGGTGGTGTACATAGGCGAGGAATAGTGTGCCACTTAGAGTGGACACCTGCGGGAGACCGTCTTCGAGGAAGTTTAAATTTCATTGCTCTTTGTCCACCCGTGTGGCGATCTTGCAATTTTTTAAAAAGAAATTCCTCCACCCAGCGGTACTTGTTCTGCAGCTTATAAATTAGGCCCGTGCGCAACACTTTATAGTATGCTTGATGGAGAACAAAGAACACCGCCACGGTGCTTAGTTAAAAAAAATAACACAACCTTTATCAGGGTACAGAGGAGACGCCTCGGGTGATTTGGCTTTCTCTTGTTATCGGCTTTGCGCGCCATCTGGTGTCTGTTCACAGGGATGGACAATGAACATGGGGGAAAAATCATCAGCGGTTCAATACCGTTGACCAAGATATCTTCCAACTCTAGTTAAATATTCACAATTCCTTCATACAAAACCCGTGAACCAGCTGGCATCCCAACAAGGTTACCGCGACCCAACATCCCCCGTTTTGTCCACACACTATAATCGATATCTCCCCCCCCCCACCATACTTTTTAACCACATTTCGCAATCAGTGCTCGCCTATATTCGGCTGTAATATAATGACTAAGTCAAGCTTCACTTTGCCTCGTTATCTTCACAATTCAAACATCATGGCACTCCATCACCATCATTCATTTTTTCGGTCGATAAATTTAAGTTAAAAAGAAAATTAATTCAAATGTTAAAAAGTAACCACGGAAGCCGTAAGCGTCTCCATATTTTGGCTTTTGACAGATTGCTTAATGGAAGCTACTATTTTCAATAAAACCGCCTGGTATAGGAGGATCATGATGGGAAAAATAAGGATAAAAGAAAGAATGCTAACAACATTGTCTCTTTCAAAAAATGTATTCGCTGTTATAATAAATCATAATAATTCACCACCATACTCCAATTACATAATTAGCCAGAATATTTCACCGCGATACTCACATTCTTTCTGCACCAAATGAATATGTGACTTTAAAGCTTTAGCAAAATTACAAGTTGCTCGTTTTGGTCCTGGGCACAATTGACTGGGTGAACAGATTTGGCGCAGACCAATAGACCTGCAGACAGGGAGACTAACTATTTTAAATCTTGTAAAAACTACCAGGGCTGATTAAATGTTATTCGATTAATATTTACTTTCTAAAGCAAATAGTAAGATTTAAGAAAGCTGAACATCAATTTTTCCACCAAGAAAAAGAACAAAAAATACTTAAGTAAAAAATGTACATTGATAATTGGGCTTTAGATTGGCAACACAGGCTGAGAACCGCTGGCATTCTGGAGACTGGTAACACAAGCTGAGGATCGCTGGCATGTCTCCAGGGTTAACAGTATACTTCTGCATTGTGCTATGTACACTTTCTGTTAATAAGTTTATAGTTTCCTGTGTAGTTCTTGTGTTCCCAATTCGGCGATAATGCTCATCTTGCGTCCACCATGCACACGCGATAATTAAATTGTATAAGGGCTAATAGTATCACCATCCATGTTCAATCTAGACTTGCAAAGAACCATATGTATAGTATATATGTATAAATAAATCCTTCAATCACTGCTATCTTTGGCTTTTCCCCTGCTGTTACAACACTGAGTTTTAGTTTAATTTTTTAAAAAAATGTATGAATTTAACACAATAGTACAATGTCAATTCTAAATTCGCACAATCAAAACATGTCAATTGTATCAGCATTCATACAAATCCTTGATTCCCGATACCAAAATAAATCACAATCTCGTGCATTGGGATAGTTGCAGTCCAAGCATCAGCCAGTGTGTTCTGGGAGCATTAGTAGATTGTTGGGATTAATCACAGGTCTTTGTAATATTTCAGCGTCAAATACGACTTAAAAAGAAAGTTTTGTACAAGTTGTTTTTAAAACTCCAACAAGTTTAATCCAGTTGCGATCATCCTGCGGTGTTTGGTGAGCGAACGAATCTAAAACATTTAGTGTTTTTATTTTACATACTGAAGAAACTCCATTTTAGTATCTTAATTGTATCTCTTGTTGACACATACTGTGTTTAAAACTGTTTATTTCTATTAAAAAATCTGTCATATAAGTTTTAAACATTTGTCCGAATGCTCAACCGTGTGCTTTTACATCAGAACTATTTTCATGGCAGTAGCTTCAATGGCAGTCTAGTGTGTTCTATCTGTCACCATCTTGTGAAAGTAAACCTGTTACAACATGCCCTGTTTACTGTTTGGTATCTGAATAAAACACAGAGCTACTTCGGAGAACGTGAGCCCATCATCGTCCCGCGGGGCCAACCAACCACCTGCACGCACATCTCTTTTTTAAAACAAGCACTCACTTTGGACTCGGGGTGTTTTCAACGTTCTTCCCCGCTGCCAGCAACGAGTTCTGCCTCTCGGCAACGCTCGTCTCGGCCACGTTGTCGGGCTTGAAGATCATGCACAGCAGAAGCCTGTGGTACGCCCGCTGGAAGTTGGCGTCCATTATCGTGTAGATGACCGGGTTCATGCTGTACATGACCCACGCCAGGAACGGCGTCCATATGTGAGGCATGGGGTACACAAGCTTACTGTCCACGATGTTGATGGTGAAAAACGGAGTGGTGCCGATGAGGAACCCGAGGAAAATGAGCAGCATCATGCCCGTGAGTCTGAACGACTCGCGCCTGGCGCGCTGTCTTCTGTACTGGCTCCCCTTGGAAACTTTGGTCCTCGACGTGAACACCACGAAGCCGATCCTCGCGTAGCAGAAGCAGATAAAGAGGCACGGGACCACGTAGCCCGCCGTTATCGTGGAGATTTTGTGGGACTTGCTGCTCGTTATGCTGAAGGTGCATTGAAGGATCCGCTGCTGGAAGCTGAATTCCCCCCACCAGCCGACCAACGGGGTGAAGCAGAAGATGAAAGGCAGTGCCCAGCAGAGTATGCACGCGCCTATAAACCACGGACTCTGGGAGTAGACGGTGTAAATTTGGGGATGGACCACGTGAAGAAACCTGAAATAAGAAAAGATGGCCAGCATTTTAAAATTATATCTTTTAAAATAAATACATGCAATAAATGATTTCAAATTTTGTATAACATTTTAATTTTATAAACTTAATTCTTGGCTCCTATACCTAATTTTCCACTTATCCAATGTCTTGTAATGATAGTGATGAGAGTTCACGATGCGCCTAGTAGGCAGCAGTGAAATTTCTCGCACATTTTCTCATTTTTAGAGATTTTTTCTTCAAATTTTATGCCTGGTTGGTTGGATATTTTTCGATCTGAAAGTTTCTTGGACTTTTTAGAGGGTTAACATTTTCACTCATAACAAACTTAGTCGTGTTCCATAATGGGATTTCTTGTCAGGGCATTTTAGGTCATCAGAGCGCTGTGAGCATGCCAACATACCATAGAATTGAGTGCTATATAAGTACTCAAATTTAAAAAAAAATAATGACATTTTAACATGTTTTCTGTATATAATTTAGTTTTTTTTTTTTTTTTTTTTTTTTTTTTTTTTAATAAAATAATTTTTTAAATTTGTTTTTTTTTTTTTTTTTTTTTTGAATAAAATAATTATTTACATCGGTCTTCGGGTATGACATATATTAACCTTGCGCAACTCATATATTTTGTTATTACAATGTCATAGTTAGCCATATTATTACCGGATTGTCGTTTTTCTAACACGCCGTGTTTTAGAAAACCTTCGATGCTGAGCCTGAAGGTTACCAGAAAACAATAGCTTTGTGTAAAAATAATCAAACTTTTCCAGTAATGAAAAGAAAATACAATTCCTTGAAACGTTATAGCATTATTGCTTTATATTCCAAGTTAAGCCACCTTTTAATTATGTCCAGTTAAGTGTTCAACAACGAAATACATGCATAAAGCAAACGTACCCAGAAACACCCTATTACCTTGACATGATCATCATACCTATATAGAGCTATTGTACTCATCACTACCATATTACCTTGACATGATCATCATACCTGTATAGAGCTATTGTACTCAGCACTACCATATTACCTTGACATGATCATCATACCTGTATAGAGCTATTGTACTCAGCAGCACCATATTACCTTGACATGATCATCATACCTGTATAGAGCTATTGTACTCAGCAGCACCATATTACCTTGACATGATCATCATACCTGTATAGAGCTATTGTACTCAGCAGCACCATATTACCTTGACATGATCATCATACCTGTATAGAGCTATTGTACTCAGCAGCACCATATTACCTTGACATGATCATCATACCTGTATAGAGCTATTGTACTCAACAGCACCCTATTACCTTGACATGATCATCATACCTGTATAGAGCTATTGTACTCAGCACTACCATATTACCTTGACATGATCATCATACCTGTATAGAGCTATTGTACTCAGCACTACCATATTACCTTGACATGATCATCATACCTGTATAGAGCTATTATACTCAGCACTACCATATTACCTTTGCATGATCATCATACCTGTATAGAGCTATTGTACTCAGCACTACCATATTACCTTGACATGATCATAATACCTGTATAGAGCTATTGTACTCAGCAGCACCATATTACCTTGACATGATCATCATACCTGTATAGAGCTATTGTACTCAGCACTACCATATTACCTTGACATGATCATCATACCTGTATAGAGCTATTGTACTCAGCAGCACCATATTACCTTGACATGATCATCATACCTGTATAGAGCTATTGTACTCAGCACTACCATATTACCTTGACATGATCATAATACCTGTATAGAGCTATTGTACTCAGCAGCACCATATTACCTTGACATGATCATCATACCTGTATAGAGCTATTGTACTCAGCACTACCATATTACCTTGACATGATCATCATACCTGTATAGAGCTATTGTACTCAGCAGCACCATATTACCTTGACATGATCATCATACCTGTATAGAGCTATTGTACTCAGCACTACCATATTACCTTGACATGATCATAATACCTGTATAGAGCTATTGTACTCAGCACTACCATATTACCTTGACATGATCATAATACCTGTATAGAGCTATTGTACTCAGCAGCACCATATTACCTTGACATGGTCATCATACCTGTATAGAGCTATTGTACTCAGCAGCACCATATTACCTTGACATGGTCATCATACCTGTATAGAGCTATTGTACTCAGCAGCACCATATTACCTTGACATGATCATCATACCTGTATAGAGCTATTGTACTCAGCAGCACCATATTACCTTGACATGGTCATCATACCTGTATAGAGCTATTGTACTCAGCAGCACCATATTACCTTGACATGGTCATCATACCTGTATAGAGCTATTGTACTCAGCAGCACCATATTACCTTGACATGGTCATCATACCTGTATAGAGCTATTGTACTCAGCAGCACCATATTACCTTGACATGGTCATCATACCTGTATAGAGCTATTGTACTCAGCAGCACCATATTACCTTGACATGATCATCATACCTGTATAGAGCTATTGTACTCAGCAGCACCATATTGACGCCAATCAGCCAAATCCTCAAGGCCGCGTGCAGCTCACACAGGACAGGGGCCAGAATCCAGGCCCTGTTGTAGAAGGTCATCGCCTGCAGCGGCAGCACAAACGAGCAGTACACCACGTCCGCCACACTGAGGTGGCAGATCAGGATGCTGTTGATGTTGTTTCGCAGACGACTCGTCATGATTGCGAGGACCGTCAGAACGTTCCCGAAGGCACCGAAGATGGCCAGGATGATGGTCAGGATGGTAGCGGCGTGGAACACGCTGTCTGGGTAGCAGTGGATGCCGTCACACGTCTGGAACGTCTGGTTCTTAAAGGGTTCATAGGTGGACACGTTGTTGGGGAAGTCATCCAACGACCGAATGTGTAGGTCAGATGTCATGGTGCCAAGGGCCGTATACTCCAATGTCAGTAGTTTTAATGTTCTGCAGTTGTTCTGCAGTTCTAGGCTGACTCCGCGAGTTAAACCTGCTACATTTGTTTTCCTTCAACACAGCACGCAACGTTGATTATCATTAGCACTTCCTTGTTGCTTGCGAATCATCATTATGTTTTTATTTAAATCATACACTGTTTTAATGGGGTGGTTTAACTTCAATTTTACAAATGTCTGCTCACAGGAAATACTCTATTCTTAATACAACGTTTGCTTTGACGAGTGCAAGATTGTAAAAACAGGTGATCCGTGAAAATGTAACGTATGTATGTAACGTTGAATAAATTAATTTTAGGAATAAATTAGTTTTAAATAGGAAGTCCAGATGCATGTCAAGGATTTTGATGTAGAGGTAGTGTGCATCTCTTACTGTATTATTTCGTCCAGTAGTTCGGGCACTCTTTTATTAAAGGAGCAATGCCTAATTTGGGCACATCCCCCGAAGTGTACGGGTCATTTGTCAGTTTCCATCATCGCTCAAGGGACCTGCAGTCACGTCGATGCCCGTTAAGTGGAGTTGACCTCTGAGGTTCTTTGATTTAGCCTGGCGACCTGGTAGGAAAAAAAATAGAAACAGTTACAAATCTGTCAATTTACATCAACTCAAAATTTGAATTCTGGTGCAAGAAAATGGAAGCCGATTTTTTTTACCTTTGTTAAATGTGTCGGTCTGGGCACAGGTTCTAGGGAAGCGCTTATAAAATAGCCGAGACTGCTCATTAATTACTGAAGTGGCCTGTCTGAGCGCTGCCTCATATAAACCTCTGTGACAGTTTTGAGACTCATGGCATCCACACACGCACACTTTTACCCGTTATTCGGATAGCATCTCACGACCTACTTAGTACTCGCGTACTCCAATCATGCACACACCTTGGCACCGCATCTGGTCTAGGGTTTTACCGTGAAATTCCTCAGTCCTCGTTACAATTTACAAACTTAGCTGAAATGACTTTCTTCTTTCTCCTCCCTTGATCGATAGACATGACCAGGATAAACATCCCGCATAATGCCACCACCTTCAACACGGCTCCCCAAGGGGTTGGGGGAAGGGGTGCCAGGCACATAGACCGTTAGTTAAGGCATGCCTACCAGTGGCGTTCTTAACCTTAATCATTTGTTTGGCAATGACGCAATCGGCTGCGGGGGCAAACGGGCTTAAAAAAAGAAGAAAAAAAAAAAGAATATAGATCAAACATTTCATCTGGAAGAGTCTCATTGTAGATAGACAGCAGGTAGATCAAGCATTTTATCGGAAAGATCCTCACTAGATATTCATATTTAAAATATCATAATTTTTGGGATTAAAAGAAGAACGACATTTTTAAATAGCTTTTGACTTATATGTATAATATATTAATGTATAAATGTATGTTTGTATATATTTATGTATGCATACATTAATTTCTAGGATACAAGAAAGTTTAAAGCAGATATACTTTATTTTCCATTTTTAAGAGTATGCTGCGAACGTTCTCTCGCTCTGTTTATGTGAGTTTTTCTCATGAATTCCATCTAAGGCCATGCTTTTTTTTCTTCCCTTCTTTCTTCATGTCCTTTTTTTTTTTTCTTTCGTTCATAAATATACGTATTTTTAGTTAATGTATAGATATTAAACGTTTAGTTACCCAAGCATTTACAGCCCGCAACGACATGCAGGTCTCGAAAAATAGTGTTTTGAGATACCGTAGGTGTTTAAAAAAAATCAATTTCAATAACAACCGGACGGGGTGGATATGCTTACACGAGTAATCACTAGCCACAGTGTCCGGATGTTTTGTCTTACTTCGAGAACCACTGTTCCTGGATGTCGCGCCTTTCTTTGAACACCGTTGGTAATGCTGAATGATGGCTATCACATGGAGAGGGAGGCACACGGGTCTGCTTTTGTGTTATCACGCGTCTGAACAGGTGGTTGGCTGAATGTCCATCAAACAACAACTGTTTGACTTGAAGGATATTGATCTTTTTGTTTTTTGTGATTCTTTTTTTCTTATGCACATTCTATAGTTCTTTCTACCCCCCGAAAATAAACAAATGCCAACTCTGACACATTTCGCTGAAATGAGCTCAACAAATCCAAATCGTATAGTTCCACGGCTTGACCCCCCCCCCCATAGACCTATCGTCTCTATTTTCTAACTTAACGAGATATTATGACGTGAAAATGATGATAAACTATTGGATTGTTTTTATGTGAACCCTGGCTTTTAATCACGGTAAATTATGAGTGTGCTATTGAAGCAAACCGTTAAAATATGATGCATATTGTTAGGATGACTTCTCTGCTGATGACTTGTATATACTTTCGTTCGCATGGGGAAAAAATCATTTAATGTTGGGCCAGACCAATAATTACAGCCACAATATTTTGTATTTTTAGTGTAGCCAAAATAAAATAAAATTGTGTTCAATGTCGCTGCTTCTCGGTACTATTTCGTGTTAGTACACATTACGTAAAAAGTAAAGTTTGCACAGCACGATGAATTAGAGATGATTTGAATTGTGACGAACGGATTGGCACAAAGACCGATTTAAATGATAATGAAACAGAAAGGAGAATAACATTGGCATGACACAGCCAAAGAAAATGTTGGTTATTAAGTTTATAATGTCCTCAGGTATAAGATTAAGCCAGAGGCTCTCAAGCGTTACCCCTTTTGTGGACCGGTTCACACTTATTACGTGACGGTGATAACCTACTGTTGCGATGTCACAGTTATGATTATGAATGTGTAAACCACTGATGGGAGACAAGTAATATACTTAGATCAAATAGTTCTTGTACAAGGTACAGGGTGTTGAGACTTGAGAGGAACTGGCCAATCAGAGTGTATGATTGAATAATAGCATAGAGAGGAAAATAGAATAGAGAGGAACTGGCCAATCAGAGTGTATGATTGAATAATATCATAGAGAGGAAAATAGAATAGAGGGGAACTGGCCAATCAGAGTGTATGATTGAATAATAGCATAGAGAGGAAAATAGAATAGAGGGGAACTGGCCAATCAGAATGTATGATTGAATAATAGCATAGAGAGGAAAATAGAATAGAGAGGAACTGGCCAATCAGAGTGTATGATTGAATAATATCATAGAGAGGAAAATAGAATAGAGAGGAACTGGCCAATCAGAGTGTATGATTGAATAATAGCATAGAGAGGAAAATAGAATAATTGTGGAGTAACAGAGAGCGCTTTTTTATGTATGAGGACTTTGTAAATTCCATTTTGAAGTAAAAGAAGATTATATCATGGAAGTATAATGAGAATTGACATTTGTGGGATGTGCTTTATAGTATCTTCATATTTCTTTGAAACGTATTGACTATTTTAGATAGTATGAATGTCGATTTTTAAAAAGTTACTGCTTGAACCACATCGTCTCGACTACTCTTAATACTTTATAACTCAATATAACAGTGGCATTCGCCCTATCAAGTAATCGAATATAGTAGATTTGAACCATATAGTCAAATGTAAGTAAGGCAAAGAATGTGGGGGCATTATTTTGTCCACTCTTTATCTACAAATAATTTTTAAAAAAATCAACAAGATGTGTTAATAATATATTTTTTAATTGAAAAATTAAGCAATCTATACGTTTTTAAGCTAGTAGTTTAAGAATGTTTTATGACTATCTTAAGGATGTGACGCTATAACAAAACATTTGTGCGAAATTTCTTTTACCTCAAATTAATGTCAGACATTTTGAGGGAGTTTGCGTGTGTGTGTGCATTTTGTTCGTTTATTTTGGTTGGGGGGGGGGTGTTTGGGGTGGTGTGATTTTTCACTTATATGAAATAAAAAATTTAAATTTCTTTTCTTCCCCGTTGAAGTAATTCCAAAATACACCCGCCAGACTCCACTCCACCCACCCACCATGGGTCATTCAAGAAAGCAACCTAACAATAGCCAGGCTCAGTGAGCAATCTGTGAACAGTTCACCGGTCACAACAGGCGGGCGGCCGATGGCGATCCTCCGTAACACCACCCTCGGTGAGGAAATCACACGCTATCACTGCTCACCCGAACATGCACTGGCTTACTTCTGCCCGCATCGCGCCAAGTCGTTGCATTGTTTCTAAAATAACACGACCTTTATCAGGGTACAGCGGAGACGCCCGTTAGACTCGGCTTTCTACATGTCGCCGGCGTTCGCGCGTCTTCCGGTGTCTGTTCCACGGTGGACAAGAAATATGTTGACACGGGGGCTTCTAAATAAACAACTTGCGCGCAGATGAGCTCGCCATGATTTTGCCATAGGACAAAGTTGTCATGTCACTGTTTCCACAAGGATGGCTGAAATACCACGGCTCTGTGGGTTAAGTCATCGTGCCATAGTTTTGTTAGTTTTCATTTAAAAGAAAAACTTACACTTGGAAATAACTTACATAGTTCTACGTTCAATAAGATTTTTTCCCCCTTCTCAATTCGTTTAAATTTTGTTCCCAAATAAGTTTACCTCCATCTCCACGAAATGGATCAAAATTCCGATGTGTATTATGTCAAATCGACCTGAACCCTCACCCCCCCCCCCACACACACACATACACATTTTTTTTCTCCTCATATTTCTCTACTATGATCACACTGTGGGATACTGGTCCTTAGCAGTAAGTCATATTTCTCTACTATGATCACACTATGGGATACTGTCCTTAGCAGTAAGTCATATTTCTCTACTATGATCACACTGTGGGATACTGTCCTTAGCAGTAAGTCATATTTCTCTACTATGATCACACTGTGGGATACTGTCCTTAGCAGTAAGTCAACGTGTCCATCTCCGTCACGTTTTGGATGTCACCATAGACTTTATTCAGTGTTGAGTGTCTCCAAGTCGTTGCCAAAGTGTCTCACAGTCTTTCTTACAATCAATCCCGTCCTTGGGAATGCCATTTTGCTGGCTCATTCCCCCCCCCCCGCCCAAACGTGTGCCAGGCTGCACGTGAATGATCATAACGGGATAATACCATCTCGTAATGGCAACTTAATGTCTTGCACACCGCACCTGTGTCAGGCTTAACCTGAATGGAGCAATACGTTCTCGTAATGTCATCACCAAAACGTCGGAGTTACTCTATAACAAGACACGCTTATTTTAAATGTCTCTACAGAAAGGAACTTGCTTTGTTTTTGTGTTTGTTTGTTTTTTCCTGATAAAAATGT
This sequence comes from Lymnaea stagnalis, assembly GCA_964033795.1. Lineage (NCBI taxonomy): Eukaryota > Metazoa > Mollusca > Gastropoda > Lymnaeidae > Lymnaea > Lymnaea stagnalis. Next base: position 87,298 of record CAXITT010000951.1, read on the forward strand.
GTATCCTTTCCTGATCGTAACCAAAGAAAATGACGTGGGTTAACCATGTTGTTGTTGTTTTTTTTGTTGTTTTTTGTGCGTTTGATAGGCGAGGAAAAAAACCACAAAACCTTTGAAGAATTGCTCCTCTGGTCTATATTTTAAAACAATACTATATTTCAACGTTTTCGTGTGGTGACATATTGCGTTTAACGGTTCGTGTGGAAAAATCACTGGCACCCCGCTCAGGGGCTCAATACCGTTGACCAAGATATCTTCTAACTCTAGTTAAATATTCACAATTCCTTCATTCAGAACACGCGAACCTGCTGGCACCCCAACAAGGTTACCGCGACCCAGCCTCCCCCGCCCTGTCTGCTCGCTCTAATCGATATCTGCCTTCCCCCCCCCCCCAACCTTACACCCCAGTTTCGCANTTATATAATAAACCAGAATATTTCACCACGATACTCCTATTATATAATAAACCAGAATATTTCACCACGATACTCCTATTATATAATAAACCAGAATATTTCACCACGATACTCCTATTATATAATAAACCAGAATATTTCACCACGATACTCCTATTATATAATAAACCAGAATATTTCACCACGATACTCCTATTATATAATAAACCAGAATATTTCACCACGATACTCCTATTATATAATAAACCAGAATATTTCACCACGATACTCCTATTATATAATAAACCAGAATATTTCACCACGATACTCCTATTATATAATAAACCAGAATATTTCACCACGATACTCCTATTATATAATAAACCAGAATATTTCACCACGATACTCCTATTATATAATAAACCAGAATATTTCACCACGATACTCCTATTATATAATAAACCAGAATATTTCACCACGATACTCCTATTATATTATAAACCAGAATATTTCACCACGATACTCCTCTTATATAATTAACCATTATATTTCACAACGCAACTCATAAAAGGAGAAAGAGAAATACTTAGTTTTAAAAAAAATATTTTCTTTTTAAATGTATTTTGTATAATTCGACAAAACAGGCTGAGAACCGCTAGTGTATCTCCGAGGTCACGTCCTAATAATATGATTAACACGTATCTGCCTGGTTTCGACGCTCGCTCCGCCACCAAAAAGAAATATTTTAAAAAAAGATGTTACAACGGTTGGGTGGCTGACAAGCGCTAATTTAAAAAACCTCTATTTATCTTCTGATTTCTAAAGAGCTGCCCAAGGATAGCATTTTTAATTATTTTTTTTTTTAAATTGTTTGTTTAGTTTGATAGGGCCTTTATCAATCACGCCTCCTCGTCAGGATCAAAAAATGGTTCTGTAGAACATAATTAAAAGCTCCAAAAAAAAAATAATATAATAAAATAAATAAAAAATCGAATCCCGTTAAAAATAACTTAGTTGTTTCCTGTATTTATTGAGCTAGAGTAAGCATGCAATAATAAATATAAATTCAGTGGCACTATTTGATATTGAGAAACATGAGATCAACTTAAATAAAAACCAGCGTTCTAACCAGATTCTAACTTTAAAAAAAATAAAAAAAATGAATTTTCCTAAATGATATCCACTAAAAGTATTTTTAAATCTATGTTTAAGATATCAGTAAACTTTTTTTTAAATAATCACATCTTTTCCATTCTCGTACACTCACTTCGTGCAGTCACTTTTCTCCCTTCAATCTCTCTCCCCTCGGATTTAAGTGGCACATAAATTATATTTTTATATTGATTACTTCAATCGTTGAGGGATTCTAAGAGAACCGGTTGTAACTCTGGGACATGACATGATAGATTCACTCATCACATCTGCTTCATACCGACACTGATCATTCATTTCCGTTCGGGTCATTACGCTGACGAAAGAAGTAATTATGCCGAGCAATTACCGGCCATTGTCACACAAGCCTTTAAAGTTGAAGGTGACAAGGCGTTTCTTCACACACGTGCACACACACACACACGCACACACACGCACACACATTCAATAAAAATAAACAATAATAATTCTGAAGTACTCCAGAACGAGATTTATGGGATTGGACATTCATGTAGTGCAATGGACAAGCGATTTATAAATATTGACCGATCAGTGGCAAATGGGTTTTTTTATGGTCAAGCGTATAATGGAGACGTTTACCAAAGAATACAGCAACTGGTGCGTCGGTTTTGTGGACACACAAAGAATAAAGTCATGCATATGTTCTACCAAGTATGAGAACGATAGATAGATGATGGAATAGACAAGCGATTGTAGGATGGACTAGACAAGTGGTTGTAGGATGGAAGGGAACAGGCAAGTGGTTGTAGGATGGAAGGGAACAGGCAAGTGGCTGTAGGATGGAAGGGAACAGGCAAGTGGGTGTAGGATGGAAGGGGACAGGCAAGTGGTTGTAGGATGGAAGGGAACAGGCAAGTGGCTGTAGGATGGAAGTGAACAGGCAAGTGGCTGTAGGATGGAAGGGAACAGGCAAGTGGCTGTAGGATGGAAGGGAACAGGCAAGTGGCTGTAGGATGGAAGGGAACAAGCAAGTGGTTGTAGGATGGAAGGGAACAGGCAAGTGGTTGTAGGATGGAAGGGAACAGGCAAGTGGTTGTAGGATGGAAGGGGACAGGCAAGTGGTTGTAGGATGGAAGGGAACAGGCAAGTGGCTGTAGGATGGAAGGGAACAGGCAAGTGGCTGTAGGATGGAAGGGAACAGGCAAGTGGTTGTAGGATGGAAGGGGACAGGCAAGTGGTTGTAGGATGGAAGGGAACAGGCAAGTGGTTGTAGGATGGAAGGGAACAGGCAAGTGGTTGTAGGATGGAAGGGAACAGTCAAGTGGCTGTAGGATGGAAGGGAACAGGCAAGTGGTTGTATAATGGAAGGGAACAGGCAAGTGGTTGTAGGATGGAAGGGAACAGGCAAGTGGTTGTAGGATGGAAGGGAACAGGCAAGTGGTTGTAGGATGGAAAGGAACATTAGGAACAGGCAAGTGATTGTAGGATGGAAGAGAACAGGCAAGTAGTTGTAGGATGGAAGGGAACATTCGGAACAGGCAAGTGGTTGTAGGATGGAATGGAACATGCAAGGGTTTGTTGGACGGAAGGGACTAACCATAAGTGAATTAAGAAAGGTATATCAACTTCGTTGTAGAAAGCCGTTGCTACTGAATTGGTCAAGATTTATCCTCTGGAATAAAAGTACGGACTCATTGTTAAAGTTATTATTATTTTTTATCTTATTTTATTGATATCTCATTATTTATTGAATGTTTTCTATCGTTGTGTGCAAAAAAATAATTGCATGTAATAACTGGTGGAGATTAAATTCATGTCATAACACATCATCTAGTTTGGATCTATTGGCGGATCCCAATGTTATAAAAGCCTTTCACTTTTTAAGTTAGCATGAAATGATTATATTTGAAGAAAGCAATATTCAGAAGCATCCATTCGGTACCATGGACTTAAGGTGGTGAGTTTAAAACTTAAATTGTTTTTGATAGAAATGTTTATTACGTTATGATTTGATGTTAAACTAACGTATTTTGCTGAACGGATTTTGGAGGAGCGAAGACAGTTGGAACAATGATTTCTATAAATTTAATAAACCATTTATTTGCTCAACATTTAGGCAATTTTAATGGAATAAATATTCCCTTGATTTCTGTATTCACGCCACAATTCAAAGATCCTCAAACATTGCAATATTTGCCATTGATGTGAATACAGCTATAGAGTAGTTTAAGTCAAAATGAGCAAGTGGTACTTAAAAATTCTCAAGGACTCTAGAAGTGGTCCTCCCTGGGTGACGGTTTAGGGAGAATCTATCGGAATTTTAAAAACCATACTTCTTGTAAGACGTCAGGTTTTTAAACAAACCACCCTAGGCTTTTAGGGCCTAACTTCACTAACTTCAATACATGGATTAAAGGTGTGTGTTTTTGTTGTTTTTTAATAATAAAAAAAAAAATAATTAAATAAAGTCTTGGACCATTATCTTCATGTTTAAACCACTTGTGTTGTATAGTAAACGGATCAAGTGCGTCCTTCCTGGTTTGTGAAGTGTTAGGCACGATGTCCATTACATGATGTAGGGCAATGGGTCGTTAATCTTGGCTGTTGTAGAGCTGTACTGACATACACGACAGCCTGCCCTTTCACGGATCGGCTCAGTTTTATGTTGTCTCTGGCCAAGACAAAAAGTACTGATGTAATCGATGGCGTCCATTCGTAGTCTCCAGTTTTTTTAATATTCGAAACCTGCCTATACTTCTGAGATGACCACATACAAAATCAGAGCATTGATTTGGGTTAAATTAGCCTGGTTAAGGGTTGGTACAATTTTTGGTAGACGGCTCTACTCCACTGACAGCCTTATGTCTGAGAAAAATTTGGAGGGAGTCCTAGACGTAGCTCTAAATAATGAAATATATAGCACAGTGTGTGTGAAAAGAAAGAATTAACACACAATAAAATCCTACGTAATGTAACAGATGTCTTGATTATGGGCTGCCAAATTACAGACAAGAATGTGGTGGTGTGGGTTTGAACCTGACTTCTTGTCATACTATTCAGGCAGTGTGCGAGGCCGCTTGGCCGAAGAGGCTGAATATTTTACATGCCAAGATAGCGTTCCGTATCAAAAAGCGATACATTTAATATCTGGATATTCTAGTAACCGTCAGCGTGTGCACTGTTATTTTCGCCGTTGGCGCCGAAATAATACTTTCCGCCATGCGAGCCCAGATGGTTAAAGAACAGTGTCCGATTGGGGGGCCGAGATTGATCCCTAGGCGCGTGGTTTTGAAGAAGAGGAGAGAAAAAAACGTGTGAAGATTCGAATGCCTCACAGTGTGAAATATTAATGAACCCGAGTCAAGAGAGAGAGAGAGAGAGAGTGTGTTCACCCGACCCGTGGAGACGGGGTAGAGCTGTCGTCTTGAGATGCTGAGACGTAAATCATATTATTTCTTGACTTGTGTGGGGGTGACGATGTTGTGGAAAGCTTGTACCGGGGGAGGAGCGTACTTCACACGTCTCCTCCCATCTGGCGTTGTAAAGTGAAAATAAAAAATAAAATAAAAATAGCAGCGAATGATGGGAGTAGAGGCACCTACTATTCACGTGATATTCCTTCTATTCACAAATATTCATGGATGGGTGGGGTGAGGATTCGGGGCTGTGGGTGGATCATTGATACCTCTTTTTAATTTTTTTTCTTCTTTTATTTTGTTGGGGAGGGTGGGGGGAATCTTCTTTTCAAGTTAAGCTTCTGCCTCATTGCACATGTTAGATTATTATTGGGTGGACGGATTAGCTTTAGAAAAGGGACAGCATAACTATAGGGGAAAAAAAACAACTAGCTAATTATATTCAAATAATTCCACAGTGTAAGGAATGCAGGAAGAAAATCATATTTATTTGCATATTATTCGCAGTTTTAATTCTGGTGTGGGGGTGGGGGCGGGGGTGGGGGTATGTTTTGGAAAACAAAAAAGATAGGGGTGCGGAAAATGTATGGAAATCAAGAGGGGTGCGGTGCTGCCAATAGGTTGAGAGCCCCTGGGGTCTAAGTCTAAGCAGAGTGAAGATGAAATGGTCAAAATGGCGGCGAGGAAACCTTTATCAACTTTATCAGCATTAGTAAAATAGTCAGCAAACTATATGTGTTCGTGAGTGGGTCGAATTATGTGTTGTTAGGTGAGTGGGTCGAAATGTATGTGTTGTTGGTGAGTGGGTCGAAAAAGATGTGCTGTCGGTGAGTGGGTCGAGCATAGTGTACAATTACACATAATTGCGTGTCAAATGCTTCTAGAGTTCTGCTCTTATTGAAATGTTTACGTCCGAAGCACTAGATCACTCCATGGTGAAGTAAACCATTTTATCACATTCCGTGCCGGCCACGGGGGAATTCACTCTCCAACACACGAGTCTCTACACTGTATGGCACTGCGTAACACCTTAAATAATAAAAATAACTACTAATCAAAGCGCCCCCCCCCCTTTTTTTTTCAGCCTAAAGATACTCATTTCTTTCAGAGTTCCAAGTTGGGTAATCCTGGGACTAAAATTAGTAGACCAAATCCAGACTAATTTAGTCGAACTTGACGCTGTGTGAATTCTCAAAGTTAAAATGGGCTCATCCATTTTAGTCAATTATATATATATATATATATATAATTTTTTTTCTCTTTCGCTCACCGTTAACGGCTTCCGAATCACGCGTCAAGTTTGACGGGGCGAGTCCGACCTGTTAGCGCCATTAAAACGTGAGTGCACTCTGATGTAGGCTCAGCCATGCTTCATACACATCTAATTGCTGGGACGCTGACATTCATGTAGTCCACTAGGAAAGTGTTTTGTTTTATCTACAGGTGAACAGTGAAAACTAAGGCTCGCCCTTGACGACAGGCCCTTCTACTGCAGCGTTTCTCAGCCTGTGGGTCGGGACCCGTTTGGGGGAGGGGGCCGAACGACCCTTATACAGGGGTCGCCAAAGACCATCGGAAAACACATATAATATTTATATATATATATGAAGTAGCGACGAACATAACTTTATGGTTGGGGGTCACCACAACACGAGGAACTGTATTAAAGGGTCGTGGCATTAGAAAGGTTGAGAACCACTGTTCTACTGTGTTAAGCTGAACATTTTCCAATAACCCAGGTACTATCCCCACCTCCCACCCCCAATCCCGGTAAACAGTGACCCCCTTGGTTCTTAACGGTAATGTTGTGTCAGTCATGTTGGGGTGAAACGAACATAAAATGACGTAGAAACAAAATGGCAAATTTAAGGAAGGGCTGTGGTACAGTGCAGTGTGCATTTAATATAATACCAACTGTGCATACATTGCCAGATGTATACATGTCTGTTTCACCCAAAGTAACTGAAATGAGTGTGGGCCGGGCGGGAAGGTGCGTGCACAGTATACTGGGCTGCTTTATACTTTTTGATCCGCCACTGCCTGCGTTTGCTCAATTCGGTTAAGTGGGGAAAAGAAAAGTTAAAGCCTGCAGGAATGAGTGGAGGAAGTATTGGAGAGCCCTGGACATATTGCCCTGGACATACTGCCCTGGACATACTGCCCTGGACATACTGCCCTGTACACTTCTGTTCATGTTTATATCCAAACGTAAAACTTCATCACCGAAAGCGCACGCCGAGCTATATGTCAACGGTATCATAGGGCTGTATGTCAACGGTATCATAGGGCTGTATGTCAACGGTATCATAGGGCTGTATGTCAACGGTATCATAGGGCTGTATGTCAACGGTATCATAGGGCTGTATGTCAACGGTATCATAGGGCTGTATGTCAACGGTATCATAGGGCTGTATGTCAACGGTATCATAGGGCTGTATGTCAACGGTATCATAGGGCTGTATGTCAACGGTATCATAGGGCCGTATGTCAACGGTATCATAGGGCCGTATGTCAACGGTATCATAGGGCTGTATGTCAACGGTATCATAGGGCTGTATGTCAACGGTATCATAGGGCTGTAAAATAAAAAATATTAAAAGTTTGAATTTTCTTGCGTCGAAGCCAATTTCCAATAATCATCTTTAACTATCCCCCTTGCTTTACTGAAGCGTCTACACACTGAGATTCCTTCCTATTGTGTATTACTATACCGCCATCTTGTTGAAGCTGTAACATGCACAGCGACTACAACCCAGACAACGATTCCAGGTTGAGGGTAGCCGAAAGGGCATAGAAATTTCGGAAAAAAAGGGGTTGTCCTCCATAGCATGTAAAGACTGAATCCGGCAAATTGTGCGGAAGAAACACTACTTGGTCAACGGACAACAGGCGGAGACAGCACAGTGGTGTGAATCGCTGAGAACATAACCAGACACGTAGAACGCCATGGTCACTCACTGCATGGGTGACTGGGTGGCCGAATGGTCTAAACTGAGCAAACCTCAATTTCAGCCAAAGACCAGTCAAGCAAAAACATCACCCCGGGTGGATGAGACTCGTTAACCTTGGTCGGCAACTCATCTAAGAGAAGGAAACTCTGAATTCAAACCCGGAGTTGGAGTCCCGTAAGGCGAATACAATGTCAATTCCTGCAACCGTACCCATCCCTGGCCGTCTCGACGTAGAGTCTTGCCACTGGATATGGTGGGCTCGGACGAGAGAGTGAGGTTGACGCTGCGCAACTCTTCCTCACTTTAAACAAAAGTCACCCGCGCAAGTCATCAGTCACCAGAGCTATATGTCAACGGTATCATAGGGCTGTATGTCAACGGTATCATAGGGCTGTATGTCAACGGTATCGTAGGTATGTCAACGGTATCATAGGGCTGTATGTCAACGGTATCATAGGGCTGTATGTCAACGGTATCATTGGGCTGTATGTCAACGGTATCATAGGGCTGTATGTCAACGGTATCGTAGGTATGTCAACGGTATCATAGGGCTGTATGTCAACGGTATCATAGGGCTGTATGTCAACGGTATCATAGGGCTGTATGTCAACGGTATCATAGGGCTGTATGTCAACGGTATCATAGGGCTGTATGTCAACGGTATGTTAGGGCTGTATGTCAACGGTATCATAGGGCTGTATGTCAACGGTATCATAGGGCTGTATGTCAACGGTATCATTGGGCTGTATGTCAACGGTATCATAGGGCTGTATGTCAACGGTATGATAGGGCTGTATGTCAACGGTATCATAGGGTTGTATGTCAACGGTATCATAGGGCTGTATGTCAACGGTATCATAGGGCTGTATGTCAACGGTATCATACTGGTGCAGTTTTTAACGCAAAATTCGATTTCTTCGACTTGATGGATGTTTCAATTTGGTTTATGTCGACTTTTTATGCATTCGACAGGTTTGCTGTATGCCCGTCTTGTCGTAACTATTTTCCAGCTATATGCCAATCTTCTCCTAGTTATTTTCCAGCTGTATGCCCATCTTTTCCTAATTATTTTCCAACTGAATGTCCATCTTGTCCTACTTATTTTCCAGCTGTATGCCCATCTTGTCCTATTTATTTTCCAGCTGCATGCCCATCTTGTCCTACTTATTTTCCAGTGGTATGCCCATCTTGTCCTACTTATTTTCTTGCTTTGTGCCCATCTTGTCATACTTATTTTCCCGCTGTATGCCCATCTCGCTTACTAATTTTCATGATGTCTCCCATCTTGCCCTACTTATTTTCCTGCTGTATACCCAGGTGCCCTACTTATTTTTTTACTGTATGCCCATCTCGACCCACTTATTTTCATGCTGTATGCCCCTCTACTTATGGTTTTTCTACTTTTCCTTGTCTGTTTTCGATCACAAAATATCATTTCTCGTGGCGAACATTGAACATACTGTACACCAGTCCACAGAATTGTTAAAACAACCTTGAAACGGTACTTCTCAAGCCACGAAATGGCGTGGATATTATTTTAAAAGACATCTGTCCAAAATGGAGTTTCCGTATTTTCATTTCTTACAGTGTTTCATTGCAAACATATTCTTCGCCATCCGAGCTTGTTCAGTCATAAACATAAGTCTAAAATTAAAACTTAGGTTGACTTTAGGGGGGATTAAATAAATTTTTTAAAAAATTAAAAAAAAAACACACACACACACAAACTGACCTGGCAACAAATCTTATAAACGGCTCTGAGAATCCCCGGCCCTATCATTGTAATGGAGCCGTTTAACAAAGGTAACATTAAAAAAAAAAATCAAAAATTGTGAGACTCACTGCGCAATCCTTCTGCCCACCAACCATAAAAAGCTCAGCGTAACCACCAGACTATGCGAGATTGATGCATGCAGGGCTCTCACGCCCACTCGGTACATCCACCGAAGGAAGAGATAGGGACAATGCAGCTCAGAGCCATCTCCCGGGACAAGGGGTGGGTTGTCCGGAGGTCATAGTAAATGAATTATGGGACGGGGAGGGACAGGATGCTGTGCACGCGACATAGAATTTATGTGATTGGGGGGGGGGCAAGGTTGCCAATACCGCCTACTGTCCAGCTAGGAGGTCACCGAGATGTTGGGATGATGTCACAAGTGGCGCGAGCTTTGATCTGGATTGTGTCCATAGTTATGTGACTTGTCATCCACTGTCGAATGTCTTGTGTTTTAGCATCGAGATTACAATATTACCGCGCCTCCCCCCCCCCACCCTCACCAAACTTCCGTTAACGTGTCTTCTTAATCTCGGTGTGTTTAACTGTCACCTACCAGAAAGTTACCGATCAAATTTGTGGCTGTAATTATATCGCTTAAACTTCATTAAATGTTTCAACTTCTTAACACTGGCTGTGTGTTTAAGCAGCTCTATTTTTTTTTCTATTCATTATGGGTCATCTCAAGATCCTACGCATTATTTATTATGTTTAAAAAGTGCTCCACTATTTCCCTTATTCCGTTTATTGGCCAGACTGACGTGGCATAAATTCTTTAAGCCGGAGAAAAAGTACGCAATGTAATTACAAGCTCAGTCTTTTTTTTTTTTTAATGTATAAAAAATATTGATTTAAAAAAACGAATTTGTTCTTTCTTTCAATTTACCTGCGATCCTTACCGAGAAATTCCAATATTTTTATATAACTAACTTTTTGAAACTAATTTCATCGACATTTTTTTTTTTTTATCCATAGGACGCCCCACGAGTTCCTCAGTTTATTGATAAGTTCAACATTTTTTGACAGATCCCATTCCCCCAGATAATCATAACCGACCAATGCTAAGAACCGGACTTCTTTAATAGATCTTTAACAATCGTGTCTTCACATTCCTTGCTTGCATATTTCTATTAAAAAAAAAAAAGCTTATCCTTACAGCTAATCGAAGAATCCTATCGGAGTTCTGAACACAATAACTTAAATACTAGCTTTTATAATGCTCACCTCCTGACAAGTCGGCTCCTCTAGATCAGTCAAACATCCACGACGCCACCACGTCTAACATGAAAAAGGCCGACGCGCACGCCTTCCCTTCAACGCAATTATCCCAACACTAAGACTTGTAGGAGAGTATCCTCGCCACACAATGACCTCTTGTTGTGTCTCTGCGGATTAGCTTAAACACGCGGAGACGTTACGTGCGCTGTGAACCCCCACCAACTACCTTAACGGTCCTCAAACTTTTACCAAGACCACCGTACACGCTTCGGGAGACTTTGATTTTAATCAGCCTGGTGAGCTAGACAAATCCCATTTAAAGCAATTAGTTCATAGTTATAAAATGTATGTATAACATTTAAAGATAAAATTGTATTTAAAGATATTATAATTTTACAAGATTAATATTCGGAAATGAAAGAAGAAAACAAAACAGAGAACGTACCATTTAAATAAATCGGCAGTTTAAAAAAAAAAAATAGATATTAAAGGTTCATTTGTTGAATCTCAGAAGTTAGCAGCGCCAAATACTGGGGGCGCTTAAAATTAGAAGTCTCAACCTACGCAGCAATTTGGCTAATGTCTCAAGCTGCTAAAATAGCGATTGAAAAAGAAAAAAGAAAACAAAAAAAAAAACGTACCATTTAAATAAATCGGCAATTTAAAAAAAAAAAATAGATATTAAAGGTTCATTTGTTGAATCTCAGAAGTTAGCAGCGCCAAATACTGGGGGGGGGGGCGCCCTCGCAACCCCACCTTCCCCCTTCCACCACACACACACACTTTTTTTTTCCAAATCCAATTTTCCTAAATTAAGTTGATTTTGAGAACTTTTTGTTCCAAGTTCCCCTTGTTTTATAATGAGTAAATTGACCACCCCCTACCACTGCCTCCCCCATCAGTTTGTCCTAGTATTGGTATCTGCTGCTGATGGTGTAAAAACTATTTCTAAAACCTACTCCGTTCATCCGAATAACACCCTCCGTCCGGAGATGATGATTGGAAATGCTTAAATTCCTCTTTTTAGACGGTAATTAAAAAATAAATAAATAAATAAATAAACATTTCTCGATGACTTTAAACTTTATTTAGACCAGCGGTTCTCATACTACGGCCTGCGTGCCAGATCTGGCCCGCCAGCGGTACTCAATCCGGCCCGCATGACCGCCGTCAGAGTAGCTGGATAGCAGCGACAACTATAAAACCAGACATTGATATATAATTAGCCAAATTTCCCTTTGAAATACTATGACGTTTCTGTTGGATGTATTTTTTTTCTTTATTTTAAAAATGTTATTGTTTTTTAAGTGTCTTCCCCCCCCCCCCAAACTACAAATACAATAAATGCAGCGGGCATAGCTTCCATTCATATTTTTTTTCAAAATATATTCTGGTCCCCGACAGTGATAAGGATTTCGAGCCGGCCCCTCGTTTAGACCCTTAGACTCTGGCATTCTTACTGCTACTCTTACAGGGTCAAGTTTGCTCTCGTGTCATTTAGCACCTCTTACTCTGGTATTCTTACTGCTACTCTTACAGGGTCAAGTTTGCTCTCGTGTCATTTAGCACCTCTTACTCTGGTATTCTTACTGCTACTCTTACAGGGTCAAGTTTGCTCTCGTGTCATTTAGCACCTCTTACTCTGGTATTCTTACTGCTACTCTTACAGGGTCAAGTTTGCTCTCGTGTCATTTAGCACCTCTTACTCTGGTATTCTTACTGCTACTCTTACAGGGTCAAGTTTGCTCTCGTGTCATTTAGCACCTCTTACTCTGGTATTCTTACTGCTACTCTTACAGGGTCAAGTTTGCTCTCGTGTCATTTAGCACCTCTTACTCTGGTATTCTTACTGCTACTCTTACAGGGTCAAGTTTGCTCTCGTGTCATTTAGCACCTCTTTGGATTCTATTTGTTAACATTGTTTGAGAAACCCTGATTATAATTTTTTAAAAAAATTAATTATTATAATTTTTTTTTTAAATCCTTATAACGACCCACAAGACTTACAACCCCACAGGGCATACTTAGCTCTGGTTGTGACTGTGAACGACCCACAAGACTTACAACCCCACAGGGCATACTTAGCTCTGGTTGTGACTGTGAACGACCCACAAGACTTACAACCCCACAGGGCATACTTAGCTCTGGTTGTGACTGTGTGTGAAAAAAGGTGCGTGTGTGCGTGTGAAGGCTGGGGGTGGTGTTGTGGGGTTGGGTGGACTGAAGAAAAGATTGATTACCCCAATGTTTTAGTTACACGATCAACTGTTGTACATTTGGGCCTAGCGTGTACTTGATGTGACGTAGTAGGGGGCTTTGCTTACACCTTGCAGCGCCTGTAATTATCCTAATCTTTTCTATCTCAGGGCTTCTCAATTATTTTTGTTTAAATTTATTTATTTATGAACCGATTTAAAAAAAAAAAAAATAATTGCTGTCATCCATCTTGCCCGGTTTGGCTATGCGACACGTGTTAATGGTGCCGACGCTTCTCTAATAATCTATGTCCGTCGATATCACTTTCAGGCGATTATTTAGATTAAATGACGTGCATTTTAAAACTACTGCCCACATTTAAACGTTAGTGTGCAGAGTAAAAGCCACTGGCCCACTTAACTCCAGCAGCTTAAATATCACCTTATCACCAACGAGCAGATTTTAAAGTTTACATTCATCAATGCGATGCTGAGTGGTTAAACTATCGACCATCGAACGTTGTCTTCATCCTTTGGTGTCGGAAGAACACCGCGTAGTTAATGCCTGGTTGTGTGTCTTGGCCGAAACGTTCTGCTCTTATTGTCCTGTCTTTCCATTCAAGCTTCCACATAACTTGTTCTTCTATTTCAGTCAGTTTATGTCTGTCTGTGTGTCTTGGCCAAAACGTTCTTCTCTTATGGTCATGTCTTTCAAGTCAATATTCCACATACTTTATTCGTCTATTTCAGTCAGTTCATAAAATTTTACTTTGTTTTTCAAACTTCTATTATATTTATAATATTTTTTTATTTAATTTATAAAAAATGTACAGTTGAATATCCGGGACCTTAATGGTGTTAATTTCAGACGGGCCTACCCTTGAAACACACTTATCATATTTGCTATCTTAATGGTTAACTTCAGCTGGTGGGAGAATTAGACGAAAACAAGTTAATTGCTATACATATTGGTAAACTTTGACTTGTCGGCCGATTCGGGACAGGAGTATATATGGGACACGTGTAGATATGGGACAAGTGTAGATATGGGACATGTGCAGATATGGGACAAGTGCAGATATGGGACAAGTGTAGATATGGGACAAGTGTAGATATGGGACAAGTGTAGATATGGGGACAAGTAAAGATGAGACAAGTGTAGATATGGGACAAGTGTAGATATGAAACATGTGTAGATATGGGACAAGTGTAGATATGGGACACGTGTAGTATGGGGCACGTGTAGTATGGGATATGTAAAGATATGAGACACGTGTAGATATGGGACAATTGTAGATATGGGACAAGTGTAGATATGGGACAAGTGGTAGATTTGGGACAATTGGTAGATATGAGACAAGTGTAGATATGGGACAAGTGTAGATATGAAACATGTGTAGATATGGGACAAGTGTAGATATGGGACACGTGTAGTATGGGGCACGTGTAGTATGGGATATGTAAAGATATGAGACACGTGTAGATATGGGACAATTGTAGATATGGGACAAGTGTAGATATGGGACAAGTGGTAGATTTGGGACAATTGGTAGATATGGGACAAGTGGTAGGTTTTGTCCAAGTGGTAGATATGAGACACGTGCAGTCCTTGTATCCCTCGATCTTGACAATGATAACATATGAAGGTATTAAAGAAGCAGTTTATTTTTAGAAGCATTTAACACATCGTAGGGCTATTTATAGTTGTATATCTAGATAGTTTTATCTCCTTATCCTCATCGTTCTGTTTTTATTGGGTTTTTGTTGTTGTTGTTTCTTTTTGTATGGGGTGGGTGGGGTTGCGTGTAAAATCTACCACTCAATTATTGGCGTAGCTGCGGTAAGTGCCGCCTGGGGCAGGGCAAGATTTTTGCCACCCCACCCTCGTTCTAGCTAAAAACTCTGCAGTTGGCCAGTGATGCGGCCTCTCCATTAAAAGAAGTGTCGCTCAGGTCGGACTGCCCCCTTCGTCCCCCTTCCTACCCCCACTGGACTGCCCCCTTCGTCACCCTTCCTACCCCCACTACACTCATTCCAAATACTACATTTGTTAGTCTCATTAAAGTCATTGTTACTTGAAGCGGCTTTATTGATCGTATGACTGATTGTGAACTGAGTGCTGTTGACAGTGTTCGTCACATCAATCATAGTGTAATCATACAAGCTGGCTCCCAAGAGGGCAGCAGTATCTCGAGTTCATCACTTTGAAATGAATTGTTAGACCCTGGTGTCCTGAGATTATAACTTCCTTATAGTGTAAATTATTTTGGTTTTTATTTTATTTCCTGCCATTTTAACCACCTCGATAATTCAACAGTTTTCTTGTTTCTTTTGTTCATTTTAAAAACGAAATAACAAAAACATGGTGTGAGACAGCTTCTATAACTACACAGGACAGTGAAATCAACAGCTGGGCCGAAATTATGTGGGGGGGGGGGAGGGGGGAGGGGGGGGGTTAATGTCAATCCTTGCCATTTTGACCACCTCGGTAATTCAAGTTTTTTTTAAAATACGCAATATAAACAAACAGGGGGGGGGGGGGGGGGGGGGGGGGGGGGGGGGGGTTAATGTCAATCCTTGCCATTTTGACCACCTCGGTAATTCAAGTTTTTTTTAAAATACGCAATATAAACAAACTATGTAATGTCACAGCTTATGTAGCAACATAGGACAGTCAAATGAACGGTGAGGCCTATGCGCCTTCCTCCGCAAACACAGTAGTAAAAGCACAAGACTATCGGACTAAAAGATCATAGCTTTCTGAAGGGATCAGACAGGAAGTTGATTAAATATAATTTTGAAACGTTACCAGGAAGGTTATAATGCAGTCATTTTTGTGACGAGTTCAATGGAAAGTGCCAGAGTTTTTAAATGTTAATAAGAAATGAAAATACAATTGTGTGGGACATTGAGGACAACTGGGAAGGAAGTAATTGCTTGATACCATACGGCGATATGGTACAAACCATACGGCGATATGGTACAAACCATATGGCGATATGGTACAAACCATATGGCTATGTGGTACAAACCGTATGGCCAAGGGTACAACTATATTGCGATATGCTACAAACCATATTGCGATATGGTCCATACAATTTAAATTCTTTCAATGTGATTTATATTTTAAATAATTTTTTTTTAACCAATCCAATAAATTTGTAAACCAGGTAAAATGAAAGTCAGAAGAATCAATTATACCAAGAGAGTCGGACTTACGGGATCATTAGGCTGGACTCTAGAGATGGACTTTAGGACAACTGCCATGAAATACTGTTTAGGGAAAAGCTCCCGTCGCTCTGTCTCACCCATTGTGTGCTAAGTAAACGAATGTTAAGTATACAATGTTTTCCCCGGCTTCTTCTATTTATATAATCCAAGAGTAGTCGTCCTAGATAACGTGATCCACTCTTCCCAAACATGCAAGGCACTCTTCCTAAGCGTCCAAGGCACTCTTCCCAAACGTCCGAGGCAATCTTCCCAAACGTCCAAGGCACTCTTCCTAAGCGTCCAAGGCACTCTTCCCAAACGCCCGCGGCACTCTCCCAAACGTCCAAGCCCCTCTTCCCAAACGTCCAAGCCCCTGAGCAGTAGAGACGCGCTGTCGCCATTTCTTTAAAAAACGACTATACTTTTAATCAATAAAATATGTTGTTATGATATATATAGTTTCTGTACCGGTCTAGATCCTGCGGCATATCGCTAAAGTTCGACCAGACATAGCAATTGATGTAAAAGAGAAGTACAGATGCTCGCAGACGAAGTATTTTGCCGTCCCCTTTCTATGAAAAAAAAATCGGTAATTGGCCGAAAATGCCGCCCTTCCATTTAAAGAAAGAAAGTTCCGCCCAGGGCTTTGCCCATCCGCAATCCTCTTCCTTCGCCACTGCTGGCACAATGAAGACATTGAAGGAGATTCGTGTGTCTTTTATGCAATCACAGTGGTCCCGAAATTGTTGAACTGTCATGAATAGAGAATTGAGATATTCAGTACTTTTCGCCAAACATACAGCTCTACGTCTTGGACTGTGAGAGATAACAGTAATGAGTGATCAACTAGGATTAGAACACAGAAATCATGGCCAGTTTTCGTTTGTGACGTCCCCCAGTCAATTATATGTATTAAAAATATTTTTTTTAAAACTCATCACAATACATTTAGAATGGCTTTTGAGTAATTGTCTTTAAATTAAATGCATAATTTATATATATATATATATTGTGTAACTGGGAAAAGGGAGGGGGGGGGCATTGGTGTGTTCAGAGGATGATCTAGGGTCGGTATAGCGAGTAAAGTTAATGACATTACAACAGAGCCTATCAGTAAAAGTGCACGCTTACCACTAATGGCCCGTGAGGCAAGGTCAAAGGCAACACCTGACATTATATGTATTACCAATGTGGATGTCATACATATGTGCCCGTTTCAAAAAAAAAAAAAAAAAAAAAAAAAAAAATAGAAACGAACTACTTGAGATACGCCAAGATATTACAGGCTGAGAATCACTGCTAACAATCACTTTGAAAGAGGACTCAACGCTGAGACCATAGTTCCAGTGTCTCTGGTCAAAGGTAACTTTTTGAATTTGTAATTGGCTTTTAAGTGCTAAACGCCTACAAAGCCAAAATCTCGTGTGATAGTGTGTTAGTAAATGAACCCACTTAAAGTAAGTATGTTACGATGTCAACACCCTAAGTAAGTATGTTATGATGTCAACACCCTGTCCTAGTGTGTACACCAATCCATTAGTGTAAGGGTGGGGAACCTTTTTGTCTGAGAGAGCCATGGACACCACATATTTTGAAAATTAATTCTGTGAGAGCCATGCATTATGTTTAAAACTAACAATTCAAGTGAATGTGAGCATTTTGTGTAATTTCAACACTGAAAATGCAATAATTATGTCTCTGAATTCTTTGTAATAACATTGTTATGCTGTTGCTAATCAAAGGAGTCTAGAGAAACATTTTTTTTTTAATAATCGAACATTTGTCTGCGAGCCAGATGCAGCCATCAATAGAGCCACATCTGGCTCGCGAGCAATAGGTTTTCCACGGGACTAATATTACAAGTTTATGTAAATAATGTATGAAATTACGAATTTATATGTTTAATCAATACTATCTTTGCATAATAACTGTATCGCCGTACACCTACACAGAAGTACCGAAACCGTTCTAACAAAGATCCATATGTACCGTTTGTAATCATGACCTAATTGTCTCATTACTGGGATGTGCTATCCAACAGATCGTATGATGCCGACACATGTGGCATTTTATTAATATATAGCGTAAAGGGGGACAATATTTTGAATTGTTTTTATCAATTTTTTTCACAGCATCGTGTCATATTTCGTTTTCCTACTTTCAAAAATGACTTGCATTACCAAGCTTACGATAAGTATTCAAAAAAATTGCGTTGAATGTACAACATACCAATTTTACGTTGAGTATTCAATCAAGGATAGAATTTAAAATTTGATTCAAAATCTATCCTCTAAGAGGAACCTTTTTATTTTAAAAAAATAATCGGTTTATCTTGACGGTCAAAGTTATTAGTTCCCTGCCTAGTTATCAGCCTCTATGCACCGTATCGTCAGTTCGTTAAGTGGGACTCGAAGTTTCAGCTGAACTGAAACAAAGCCTTAACAACGCTTTGGATTAAACCCGTATCAAGAAGGTCAATCTGTGCGTGCAAACCGCATGTCAACAACATTCTAGAGCTTTGCGGCTTGATTGATTTGGGTTGTGTTGAGATGAGACGACGGTCTCTATAAGACTAAACCCGGGATGAATACCATCAGGCGTCAGCGCTAAGTACTCACCCTCTTATCCGATCGAGAACCGGAGTCTTCCGTTAGTCCAACTCGAGAATAACTCTCGCATGAGACGTGACACACCTTTCCTCAATCACACGCATCGGCAAGGAACAAAACTGTGGCGTTGAGCCTCCATGTATGCAGTTCTCAGTGGAAACACTATCTTTTTATATAGTCCGCCACCAAATTGTGGTGAGACTGTTGGTCAACCTGATCTCATCCCCCGAGGATGGTCGCCCCGTCAGCGCACTCCTCCTCGCTCCTATGTGCGGCAACCTTCCAGTCCTTGGCTTGTCCCCTCGCGATACTGCTCGCGTTGTGGCTTACCCTTGAAGGGTGCTCGCACACCGCGCTAAGGTGCATGGACGAGACGTACCATTTTGTCGCGACCGAACGACCCTTTCACGGGGTGGGGGGGGGGGGGGGGGGGGGGGGGTTGAGGGGGGTAAGCACAAGAGACCTGGAGAGGGGCGGATCAAGTTAATTGGTGAGAGGTGTAGCAGTAATTAGATAAATAACCAGGAGCGACATGCAACTATCTGATGGTTTGATGGAATGTGATGCCGGTCGGTCTGTCGGTAGAGGTATTGAGGTACTTTATTTTACTTTGGGGAGTATAGATGAATTTTAAGTTCCTTGCAGTGGCGTAGGAAGAGTGGGCGACCGGGGGGGGGGTGCCCAGGCTGGCGCTATTTATTCATTATATGGAGGAGATGCATTTTCGGCCAACAGCAGTGTTTTATTCGTGGATGTGGTGGCAACAATCTTCCCCTACCTTAGGATGCACTAAGCGACGCTCCTGCTTCCTTGTTGCGACCTCCCTGACGCCTGTCCTTGTTGCCACCTCTGTGACGTTTGCCCTTGTTGCCACCTCTTTGACGTTTGCCCTTACTGCCACCTCCCTGACGTCTGCCCTTGTTGCCACCTCTGTGAGTCTGCCCTTGTTGCCACCTCTATGACGTTTGCCCTTATTGCCACCTCCCTGACGTCTGCCCTTGTTGCCACCTCTGTGACGTTTGCCCTTGTTGCCACCTCCCTGACGTCTGCCCTTGTTGCCACCTCTGTGACGTCTGCCATTGCTGCCACCTCCCTGACGCCTGCCCTTGTTGTCACCTCCCTGACGTCTGCCGTTGCTGCCACCTCCCTGACGTCTGCCCTTGTTGTTACCTCTTTGACGTCTGCCCTTGTTGCCACCTCTGTGACGTCTGCCTCTGTTGCCACCTCTTTAACGTCTGCCCTTGTTGTCCGACAAATATTTTGATATATCTCCTGTACGATAATAGATCAAGAGACATATTGGTACGCTTACATCAAGGTTACGGCAGGGGAAATTATTCATTTAAAATTGCGGTAATTGAAATTGAGCATGTGTTGTTTTTTTAATTAATTTTTTTTTTGTATCAAAGGTTGCCTTTAACTATTCTATATATTTAGTTGTTTCCTTTCATGTTAGAATTTATTAATATTACGTTATATCTGTTGTATGAGACACATATTAGAATTTATTAAAATTAGGTAATATATGTTGTATGAGAAATAATGAGGGGTAACAAACAAATCACAATATCATAAATCAAAATGTAATTTTTAATAAAACGTTTAAAACATGCTTTTAAAGAAATACTTTCCTTCGGAGACCAGCTTACGTCTACTAAAACGTGTACAAAATATTCTTAATATTTATTCATTTTCAATTAAATGTAGAACACAAATTTAATTAATTAATTTATTCCCCCCCCCCCATTTTTAAAAATAATTTCCGCACAGACTTAGTTTGCTTAATGAATTTACAAAAATTATTTTATACTTTTTAGTGTTTCATCTGGTCATTTTTTTTTTTTAAATAATATTTTGTATTTTCTTTTTTTAAATTAATTTGTTTAATATTGTTTTTTTTTTCTTGTTTTGTTGTCTTGCCGCCAGTTCCTTTCAGTTCAATCTAAATCTGATTAGACTTTGAGATTTGCGTATTTTCGCAGTTTCCTTTTCCTATTCAGTACCATAATAATACCCCCCCCCCTTTTTTTTTCTCGTACATGCGCACCAATAAGAACTTCCCATGGACGCAAAATGTTGAATTAAAGCTTCAGTCAAAACCCGAAACGACCGCTTAATGGTCGTGTCTTTTTCTGTTCAATTTCAAGTCTAAACATCTAGCTCCACTATTTATTTAGTCACACGGCTTGAAAGTATTCCCACATACCCACAAACATACATACACAAATATCTATCTATCTCTCTCTATATATATATATAGTAAAAAGGAGTTGATCTACTAAACAAGTTTAAATAGAAAAATTAGAACAATCTATTTGTCGTTCATAGAAGCTTTAACCTTTGCTACCTTAAATTTAAAGAAAGAAAAAATAGTTGTCATCTATCTTGTCTCTTTAAAAAAGAACAACACATACTGCCGTGTAAAGTTGTCCTTTCGATCCCCTACCATCTAAATCATATGTCCCCAAACTTTCGTGTCTCGTAGACAACTTTTTTCGGTTTTGGGTAGACCCCCTGCTTATCTGTTATTGATGTTTTCTTCGCTGACATGGACCCCTTGCAAGCTGTTATCGACCCCTGGGTGTCGATATAGACCAGTTTGGGAACCTTTGATCTAAATCAATGGCTGAAAATTAGATAAAACATCACGTACATTTTTTCACAAACGGAATACACAGTACGTATATTTTGTTGCGTTGTAATAAGTTACTTATTTGGGTACCATGGTGACGCGAGAAAGGAACCACCTGTTGTACATGTCACATAGTTTGAGCATCGCTTCGATATCATATAGACCTTGTGGTATAAGACCACGTGACTTTGGTCTCCAAATTTGTCCATGTCATACCCACATAAAAATAATTTTAAATCTCATCAGTACTAAACACTTCGTTTTAATGGACGCAAGAAATAATGAATATTAAAGACGCTCCAGATACATGGTGGTTCTCCATATTATTGACTGCGTTTGAGGGGGGGGGGGTTGGGGTGGGAATCGCTGTTCTGCAATGTATCTGGTGTCACGGGCCGCTGGTCTCGTTTAGCGCTAACGAGTTCATAGAGTACGGCACTCGTTGAAGGTTTATGGCGGTGCGAAGTTGGGTGCGCTCCCGCTACGCCCATGACATAATACATACATAAGTATTAGGCTTAGGGTTGGGGTTAGGGGTTGGGGTGGGAATCGCTGTTCTGCAATGTATCTGGTGTCACTGGCCGATGGTCTCGTTTAGCGCTAACGAGTTCATAGAGTACGGCACTCGTTGAAGGTTTATGGCGGTGCGAAGTTGGGTGCGCTCCCGATACGCCCATGACATTCACCTGTCACATGTTGATGCTACAAGTGGTAGAAGTGCCTGGCGGATCTCTTCGGGGAAACAAGTGCAGGAATTGCAACTGCTTGCTCTTTCGCGATCATGTGGATTCCGTTTACACTTTTAAAGGTGTTTGTCAAAGTTGATACATGGTTAAATTTACACTACATATACAGTCATGATGACTTGTTTCCATTTAGACTAATAGTTACATTTTAACACCAAAAGCAAGACCTGCTTACATTTATTTTATGACATGAAAAGAATAACCATATTTGTGTATGTATGCGTAATGTTTTTAAACAAAAATTATAGTTTTTTTCTAGAAGTCTGTAATTGGAATTTTTAGTTTTTACGTGACAAGTTCCCATGACAATAAAATGATTTATAGCTTAAACTTCAGTTTGAAAATAGTTTCCCTGGCCTCACCCAGACACACCATTAAATCAACCGCCACCTGTGGCTACTTTGACGTCATCTTTAAAGTTTCTACCTTAACTTAATCTCATTTGTGTTGACCTACAGCTTTAAGATTTTGCTCCAATAGGTCATTCGTCGTAGTTTCTGAGGCGTTCAAAGAACAACTCCACTGTACACATAATGCACACGGTATGTTTGCTGAGAATATTCATTCGCACACTAGGGTCGTGCTTCTCAAAACGGTGGTCCGCGGACCGACATCAGTCCACGGGCCGTTATCAGCCCATTTGCGATTTTCACCTATTAATGAAGATGATTTTAAAAAACAAAATGTAAAAAAAAAAAATTAAAAAAAAAAAAGAAGACATGGTAATAATTCTTTAAAAAATCAATGAATTTGCTGCAAGTTTCTGCAACGATATGTATCGATTCCAAAACGGGTTGGAAAACAGGCAATGAAAAGTTAGTTATCAGCCCATTTGAGATTTTCACCTATTAATGAAGAAGATTTTAAAAAACAAAATGTAAAAAAAAAAAATTAAAAAAAAAAAAGAAGTCATGGTAATAATTCTTTAAAAAATCAATGAATTTGCTGCAAGTTTCTGCAACGATATGTATCGATTCCAACACGGGTTGGAAAACAGGCAATGAAAAGTTTGGCACGCACTGTACTAGACGACTCCATAGAGTCATGAAATGTAGTCATTCTTTCTACATAGTTTCCTTCCGTTGAGCCACGTTGTTCTGAGCGCAGGAGCACGTCAAAGGGGATTTACCACGGCGCGTCCTGTTTTAAAAATCCTTCATTTTAATATCGCTTTTCTCGGTGCGTTTTTTGATGGGCAAAATACTCTGACGGCTTATTTACCCACTTCCCGTCAAGCTATTGAGCTAAAACTAGGCACATAGACTAGTTAAAGCTGACAGCATGCTGTTTCAAATGTCCAGCCCCGACCCTACCCCCTCAACCCCAACCCCCCCAATCAGTTTGTCAAGGGGAGGGTGAAGGAACTTTGATGCTACTGATTGCACGAAATAAAATTCCTGACAACCGCGTTAAATGAGATTCTTTTTAAAACAAATGTCATGAGTGCGTTTGGTGCATAAAATATTTTCTTTTGTTGTTTTTCTGAAAACTTTGATGACACAAATCTGCGTTGTGAAAGCGGATGGGTCATTAAGGATATTAATAGAGTTCAGCGGCGTGCAAAACATGTGCGGTTGCGAGCTTTTGGGATTAAGGGGGGGGGGGAGACGACGACACTAATTGGGATTGTTACAAAATGCGTTCCTTGTTGGAATGTTATGTCACATTTTCAGCCCCAGCCTCATTCCTCGATATGACATTTTTATAAAGGATTTATATGGGAAACGTTGTTTTGTGGGCTGTTTAATTTCGAGTAGCAAAGTTATGGGACCAGATATTGGTCTTAAGAAAACATATGCCATCAGCTATCAAACTTAATATCATCCGTGTATTCTATACACACGCTATGAGCTATTTTTTGTCTAAATGTACCTTAATATCAAGCGTGTGTTCTCTACGTATGCTGTAAGCTATTTTTTTTTTTTGGGCCTTAATCTGACTTAACATCGTGCGTATATTCTATTATTATCATCATATCGGTAAAAGAATCGCAGAATTATATTGAAATGAAATAAATGAGTTTGTGCTGCACCGCGTGTTCGTCATTCTAGTAACCGGTCTACAGATCCCATAAATACCAGCAACAAACAGGCAAACAGATCCTTATCTCTTGACGAGGAGACAGGGATATCGTGTTAGCAATTCACTGCGATAAATGTACTTTACCAGCGGTCCTCACATAGTGTGGTCCCGTCATATGTTTTTTTTTAAACCTCATCCCGTCTCATGACGAATACGGCTTAAATACGACGGCTTCGGGCCTATTCTTTAACAGCCATTCACATTCCCTCTTTCGACATAAGCAGATACTGGCATATTTTCTATGTGGCCCTTTTTCGTAGACATCTGTAGAACCTCGGCAGCCACCTAACTGAAGACGCAAGTCGCTATCACCGCACCTTGCCGCGTGCCATTGTTGCCCACGTAACAAGACACTAACTGTGCGGAACGAGGGTGTACTCTAGGGTGCAACAACTGCACGGGGGACGGGTTGAACCCAAGTGTGCCAGCGCCATCTTCTACTGGGTCTCCGTGGACATCGTTGGCATGACCAGATAGTGTTGTCGTCTCGAGTGCTGATTAACACCAGCGAGCACTCCTAGGTTAAGTGCTTTCGCGTGCTGTTACAACACGAGACGTAATGTCTTCAGGGTGAGCTTGGATGATGGAGTCTCAGATTAACTAAAAGAAAATAACAAAAGATTGCATTCGCCGAAGAATTTTCTCTTAAATTTGGCTTCAGCTGCAGGACAGTGATTAGAAACACAGTAAAAAAAGGTCTTAAGTTCAATCGGGGAGAGAGATTTAAAAAAAAAAAAAGAAATTAAATAAACTTTAAGGTTGGGACATGGCGAGCCAATACCTATTGATTAGGCAGACAGCATATATGCAAATTTTACGATGCGAAGAAATTGGGGAAAACAAGTTTTTAATAAGGCACAATACAAATTGTGTCTTTAACAGACTTGACATTCTAGAAAGTGCTACCAATCTATCACAGATATTTGTTCCACAGTTAAAAATAAATATTAAAACTATCAGTTGTTCAAGAAAGAAAACAAAGCGCTGAGAGGGTTCGAGAATTCAACAGCTGATGTATCGCTAGCGTTATTTGTATTGAAATATTCATGCTACTATGGTGATGAACGAAATGATTTATTTCGGACTCATCGATGACGTAGGGAATAGATGGATTGCGTTTTCCAGACAAATCACAAATACTAATAATGAGTTGTTTACTGGGGTGTGTAGCCTGTTCCGGTGTTTAATTCTGGCACATGTGACACCCACTTTTTTGTTTGTTTGTTTGTTTTTGCGAGGAGCTATTTTATACATTCTGACTGTTTAGAGTATATTCTGGGCCCCGCAGTTGCATGGGCTTAATAAAGAAAATAGCCCCAATTTTTCATTCAAATGACATCATGGGGCTCCGGGGCCGCAGGTTGACGACCGCTGGTGTAGATATTGATTCGTTAAACGAGGTGCTAGTCTTTAAAGATTCCCTTTATATATTAGTGGTTACACAGTATCGCCTGACGGCATAAGTCACACTAAAACATATAGTGACTTTATGTGCCGGATCTATATTAACATAAAATGCCATCTCTGGCAGTTTAAAGCCGAGACAATGTTTTTGTGCAGATACTGTTTCATCGATGTTCAAAAAAAATAAATAAATTATATCAATCACAGACCTTGTAAAACAACAGTTCAATTCACTGTCATATTGACTCCATCACTCTGTGTTGTTCACACCCGTATCAAGCATTTCCCCTTGTTTTATTCACCCGATCTCCACCCTCTGCCACGCCCTTATTTACATCTCCAATAATCGCTACGTGCTAATCAACCCCCCCCCCCCCCTCCCCACCTTGCACCTTTCACCCCCGAGATGGGAGCGAGGTGGGCAGTCCATCACTAGACCACAGCACTGCCACTTCTGCCATTTGAAACCTTGAGACTTGTGACAAATCCAATTACGTGGTCATGTACTACCCCCGGGGGGCTCGTCCTGTTTGCTGTGATAATAGGAATTTATTGATAGCGTTTCGCATCTTATTCCCGCTAGGGGCTTGGAGTCGGGGGAAAAATAGGGGCGGGTGGGGATGTGAAACATTTGACTTTAGTCTGATTCCAACACTGTCTGTGATTTAGTAGCTTCAATGGCGTTGTGTGACTGTTTCATCAGTTTTTGCCGCCACCTTTAACCAACTTCCCCATGTTCTACAAGGCTAATCTATCAGTCTTGATTTTCTGTCCTTGATTTATGGATTCTGAATTATATGTACAATAGTTTTATTTGTTATTGATTTTTTTTTCTTTATCTTATTGCTGGGTCGTAATTTAAATATGATACTAAGAGGAAATTAATTGAAACAATTTGACCACAGCCATATTTAACTATTAGTCTATTTACTTTCCTGAAATATGTGCTGAACTATTTGAATCCACGGAGGCATTCCTATTTCATTTCATATAAAGTTACGTCACTTGAACTGACTTGCTATTTAAAACAAAGTAAAGTGGACAAAGACCGCTTCTTCCGAGTTGCCATAAGCATCCTCCGTTCTTTTAGTACTGTTTAATTTATGACGTGAGCCGCCAGTGAACGTAAAATAGTTTAATGTGGCCTTCCGGGTTAAATAAGTTGTGCCGACATAGTGGTAAAAAGTTGTATGGCTAATTCAGGCTTGTAGTCATCGTAAAAGAACGTAGTAGGCATAAAAATGTAATTTTTACAACACGTGGTTAAAGAACGTTCGAGCTTTTTACTGGCTATTAAGCTCGCGGACACCCCATTTTTCCTTCTTTTTTTTTTTTTTCAACCCATTAAAGGAATTGTGTGTGTGTTCTTGTGTGAGTGAAGCTTGTTATATTTTTGGTATAAACATCTTTAAAAAATCATATAGCTCCTGGCTTATATCAACAATGGCGCTTAAGTACGCTAATGTTAGAGACTATACTCTTTTGTTCAGTGTAGCTCAAATACGCTAATCGCAGAGACTAAACTCGGTCATTCAGTGTAGCTTAAGTGCGCTAATCGTAGAGACGAAACTTTTAAGTTTATAGTAAATTTTTGCCGACTTTGTCAAGCCCTTCAATTTTTTAAATTACTTTTTAAACAGAGACCAATCATTGCGTCATTAAAAAACGCACCTAGGATAGAAAAGGGCTATCCACGTTTTGAGACATATTACCATGTGACGGACGACCTGCGGGTTTTGTGTGAACTTTTGGTTGATCGAATGTATAAGGCATTTTGTCGGCCTTTTTTATATGTGCATAATTTGACTATATTTTTTGTACTCTTAATTTAGATGTGAGATTTCTTGAAATGAACTTATTCCTAGTTGATATCACGATGCCCGTTCCTGTTATGGATCAATCAATGAACCTTATTTAAAATAATGTCTATCACATCATAAAATATTACGTTATAGATTCTCACTCCTTTCCCCATCTAACAAAGAAATTTCAGGTTAATGGGTTCATGAATGCATTTTATTTCTAAATACTTAAAAATAGAACATTAAATTACCGGTATTAAATTGAATATTTAAAATTTTAAGAAAATCAAAATTTTTAGCATTGTTGTTTCCCTTTATGAACATTGTTATTCCCCTTTATTATTATAGTTATGCGACCTTTATCACTGGTGTGAACCCCCTGGCCAATGTTTTTGCCTCGTTTAAAAAGAAAACTCCCCCACTGCACCCGCCACCGTTGTAAAAGGGTGGCACCGGGTAACCCCAAGCTCCCCTCTACACTACACAGATGATTATCTTCTTACCAAGGAGCACAGAGCATGGCGTGTCTTTGATTTTCTCACAGGTAATGCCAGAGTGTTTTTTGTCCATAGTTTACCTGCAATTTCGTCCATCTGGGATGGTGTCATTTCAAGTTCAAACGGTGTGAATTGACAATATTTAAAGTGGTTCTCAGACCCCGATTAGATTACCCCAGATATAAATTGGTTGCATGCGGGTCTAGTATATACGTATCTACAGCTTCGTGAAAATTTGACTAGGAAATAAACGACCCCTAAAAACAAAGTTTTTCGCATAAGTCCTTTTATTTCCATTTTGCGTTTATGTAAGTGTACATGATTTATCATGTATGTGATTGTAGCAACTGATTTTTATGTTCGGGAATCAAACTTAGTGCATGTAAAACCTATTAGGCTAAAGGTATTTTAAACCCAACTACGTCACAGATACAAAGCACACAGCAACAACTACATAATTAATCTCCACACCAAAACACGCACTCATTGAATAAATCATTTTTCATTTATCTTCCCCTTAAAAAGAAAAGGGAAAAGCTGATTATTTTATTTATTTATTTTTTTTGGAGGGGGGGGGGTGTGGGTTGTGTGGATGAAAATTTGATAGAATGTGTTGTCATCGGCAACGACTTTATGTGCAAAGTTTCAGTTCGATAGGATGACGGGAAGTGGGTCAGTTAACCGTCCGAAGATTTTGCGATAAATAGACGAACAAAAGTGAAGTTCACATAAATGATATTTTTTGTTAAAAAAACGACGATTTGTATACATCTCTCATTAGTCTTTGGCTGTTACATGAGCAACACTGCAAGTTGTGTTTCTCTTTCCCTCACCTGTGAGCGCAGGTACAAGAAAAAAAAAAGTATTGATTTTCGGGGGTTTGTAATATAGAACGGAATCCTAATAAGTAACATTGAAAATAAATGAGTAAATAGCTAGTGCACATCATCAGCATTGTTGCTTTGATGCGGAAGGCTTGGGATGCAACGGAGTTGCTAGATAGACATTGAATAATGCCAGCGTGGTATACACATGGCCATAACGAAAAATGTTAAATGAAACCAGTTAGCTCTCTGGCAGGTTTTTTTTTTTTATTGTTGGATTGGNTTTTACCTTCGCCTCTACCTTTTACCTGCGCCTATACTTTTTACCTGCGCCTATACATTTTACCTGCGCCTATACATTTTACCTGCGCCTATACATTTTACCTGCGCCTATACGTTTTACCTGCGCCTATACATTTTACCTGCGCCTATACATTTTACCTGCGCCTATACATTTTACCTGCGCCTATACATTTTACCTACGCCTATACATTTTACGTGCGCCTATACATTTTACCTGCGCCTATACATTTTACCTGCGCCTATACATTTTACCTGCGCCTATACATTTTACCTGCACCTATAAGTTTTACCTGCGCCTATACATTTTACCTGCGCCTATACATTTTACCTGCGCCTATACGTTTTACCTGCGCCTATACATTTTACCTGCGCCTATAAGTTTTACCTGCGCCTATACATTTTACCTGCGCCTATACATTTTACCTGCGCCTATAAGTTTTACCTGCGCCTATACATTTTACCTGCGCCTATAAGTTTTACCTGCGCCTATACATTTTACCTGCGCCTATAAGTTTTACCTGCGCCTATACATTTTACCTTCACCTATACATTTTACCTGAGCTTGTATATTTTACCTGCGCTTACACGCGAGGACAACGTTAACATAACAAAACTTTCAGTTTTACTCAACTTGGCCGACAATGGTATCTCTGCGTGCCATTCCTGCTTGTATCATTAAATAATAACTCCACGGCTACAATGAAGCACCTAATTGAGTGTAGCTAATGTGAGTTTATCTGTGTATAATTCTTGGACAAAGATATTATCTTTTATTAATTTTTTTAAATCATCGCGGCAAACACACAAACAAAACAAACCAACATCTTATCTTGATGAAATTCTAAAGCATTGTAGAACACACAATGTAACTGGAATTGCTTAGTTCTGTAAATAAAATATAGTAGCGGCTTTTCGGGCCCTGCCCTTATCCGATCTGATCCATATCAAGATTATAAAATAGATAAGGGTTAGGGGGGTGGGGGAGTGAATAGAGTCAGAAAACGCTGCCTTTTTTATAATGTATCCAATACCACTTGATGTATCTAACTCCGATTCCAATTTTGAAATCTGGCGTCATTTCACTTATGTATCACATTCCAACCTGCCAACCCTCCCGATTTTCTCGGAATTATACGTATTTTTTACCCCTCATTCCGACCTTCCGACAAACCCTATAAAATTCCGATTTTCCGAAAATTACATTATAATTTTTCACCCGTCATAAAAATCCGAAAGCGAAAAAAAAAAAAAGAAAACGGGTCCGACAGGAAGTCGTGCATTTCGCTACTGCCACTTCCTTTGTTTTGATCGAAGCGAACCGCGAATTCCATTCTTCAGTCATCAATTGATCCGATCGTGACTCATCCTTAGTTTTACTAGGCTTACAGTGGTGTTGTGACTTTTTTTTT